>JAQFVV010012513.1:3171441-3718941 GCA_028023455.1 Epiperipatus broadwayi
AAAGTAACTCGAGTGGAACAATTTCGAATTGTTTAATATATATGTATTTTTTTTTCCACTGGTGAAATTTTCCTTTCTTCCTTCAAGTCGACAATGAATATTTTATACAGTGAGGAATTTTTCTTCTCAAAAATAAATGTCTTTGCGCGAATAAAAACTTTAAACTAGCGTGATTAGAGAGTATCAACATTTACAATTTATAAGCACCATTCAGAAAGAAATCGAACTATGTCATTAAATTATCTTAGCACGCATCAAAAATAAATTTCAAATAATCGTTTAACATTTTTAATGAATTTCAACGCTTCTTAAAAAAAACACTGAAAATTTAATTTTTAATAATAAAAATGCCTTGTCAATTAAAACTTTTTTTAAGAATTCAATATAGTCATTTTTAAAAATAAATCTGATAGACGTATGAGAATAGTGAAATCTATAAATATGGAAAAATTTACAATCTAAAAAAAAAAAACGGAAGACAGAATAGAAAGCAAAATTATTAAATAATAAATATATATATAATTCTGAATTGTAGGTAAAAGTGGTTCACAAAATGGAGATGGTTTGGTGCAGTGGTAGTTTGGTAGACGTGACCACTGTGAGTGGACTCTGTGCAAAGTCGTTTCACCATTAAGGAGGCCGGGTTGCCACAATAATTAATAAAATATATATGTAAATGAAAATGTTTAGATTTCCAAAGTGTATCGTTGTTAGAAGCACATTGTAATCATAAATATTCTTTATTTAAATATGAGAGAGTTACTTATATGCTTAGTCTTAGGGAAATTGCCAAAATATACTACATGCTAAATGAAACAGACCACTACCATGTTATTGCAATAATTAATATAATTGATATTTAAATGAAAATGTTTACATTTCTCAAACACATATTTAAATATGCTAATTTATTCAAAAATGGCACAATTCTATTAATATTTCGTTTAAAATAAACATATTTAAAAAAATATTGCCTCCAAATAATTATATTTCTACAGTAAGACAGACAAGTGTCATATAGTAGGTAATTGCATTTATCTCATATTTTATAAGCAGTAGTATAGTGCATTTAAAACAATATGCCTGATTCTGAAATGAAGATTTCTAGAATTGATTTTGGTAGTGTTTTGAATATTTTTTTTAATATTGACATTACCTTATTTTGTAATATCAATATTTTTTATATGTTTTACTAATCTGCTTTTTCTTGAATTTGGGATTTCTTACCTAGATAAAAACTCATAATTGACCCACACTACAACCAAAATACATGACAGTCCAAATCCATGAAAACCAGAATTAGTAAAAAAAACATACATTTTTTTTTTAAAAAAATATTATTGTGAGACATGTTATTTACTTTTTAGCAAAATTTTGTTATAATGATATTATTATTAAATGTCAATGTGTTGATTGTAAGAGCATTTGAAATCTCTTCTAAATGGTCACTCTAAAAATTTGTTATCTATGCTAGTGTAACAAACCAATTGTTCCATTTTTTTAGTTATTAATATAACCTACCATTAAACAAAAGAAATTACAAGGTATGGTAATGGCTTCTAAAAAT
This sequence comes from Epiperipatus broadwayi, assembly GCA_028023455.1. Taxonomy (NCBI): domain Eukaryota; kingdom Metazoa; phylum Onychophora; class Udeonychophora; order Euonychophora; family Peripatidae; genus Epiperipatus; species Epiperipatus broadwayi. Next base: position 3,173,009 of record JAQFVV010012513.1, read on the forward strand.
TTATCAAATAAACAATCTGAATATGAGAATCTCTAATTTCCTTCCTTAAGTAAATATAATGTAATTCTGTAATCCTTAGATATTGGTTTGCACAGCATAAATATAATCATAGTATCTATAAAAACACTAGTTATTAAAGTGACATAACAAGTATATAAAAAATTAATTCATGAAGTAATGTCAATATGCTATTGCCAAACAAATATTTGAGAACATAATTTTGTTAATAGAAAATGTAAACAAGTTGTACACAAGAGATTCCTAGAAGTAACAAACAAAAGTTATTTTTAATAAACTAATTAGTGCTACTCATTATTTACCACTTTCTAGAACTTATTTTGTGACTGTCAAAGTAAAGAAAAATAAAGTTTAAATACTAAGTTAAAGAAAGTGTAAATAATTATAATTTCTTAATGTTTTACTGTTTTTGTGTTTATTATTAAAGAAAATTGTATAGATTTAATTTTATTTTAATTTACAAATTTTATTTCATGGGACTCAGGATACAGGAATTAAACTTCCACAATGGGTCTTACCCATGTGGTAGCTTAGACTTTAAAGTTCAAGGTTTATAGATTGCAGCCCGATTCTACAATGGAATAAACTTTTTATAAACTCTTTAGTAATAAATCCATGTGTTTGAAGTGTTTGTATTCAGTCATTTATAGTTAAAATCTGCAAAGCGCATGTGCAACAGCTTAATGCTGTTTAGCTATTACAGTTTATAAAACTTCGCGCTATATAAAATAATTGATTTATTCTTATTTATATGTAACTTTAATTATATGTAGAAATATAAAATAGCATAAAAATACCATCTACAGGCTAAAATCGCCCTAATTACTTTTGATGGAAAAGTTAGTGTTTGCAAAACTAATCAACTGATTGATGCCAAATGTTTTTAATCCTTCATTTTTATTTTTTCCCCTTTTCCATATTAAAATTCAATTATCTATTCACCAATCAATTTGATACTTGGAAATTCAAATAAACATTGATTATTGAAAATAATGGAAAGTATGCCAAGATTGTTGGAATTTCAGCTCCAAAGTCTATTACAGAACCACTGCATGACAAGGCAACTAACAAATAATTGATGCCCAAACAAGTAGGATCATAGATAATTACTGGAAGACCAAAATGTACACAAAAACTCCAATGATATGCAAATGAGCATATATTAACCAGATTCAAATCTAATTCACTGGTATGGTAGGCAAATTTACTAAATACCACATTGTAATCATATATTAAATTACTATAACAATTTAGATTCATTTTTTTTTAGAAATATTTTGAATGTTTTTCTGTAAGGTAAAATATAAGAATTACAGAATAAAAAACCAGTTTTACAGAACATTTTAATGTAAACAGCTAAATGTAGCCTAGCACACACACATTAATGAATATTTCAATTTCTCATTTCCAAGCATTGCTAATCCATTGTAGCAAAAATATTATATTGATTTACAACTGACCCTAATTGTATATATAGGGACAAAAAAATGTCATCATTGGGAAGAAAAAATATAGATGTGTTTAAATACTAATAATTTGGAAAGTTATCCTAAAATACATTAATCTGCAATTCCTGAATCCTTTACCCAAGTACCACATTACCAATATAATGATTTTTTTAAAGTTTGGATGAAATTATTTTATATTCTTATTCCAGAGAGAATCATTATAAAAAATAGTACTCTGTCATTGGTTTTCTGCTTTTTACTGAATTGTAAATTATTTAAATTATTAGAGTATTTATCAAAATTTGTTGTGAATTTTTGCCAACATGCTTTCCTTTCTTACATTCAGAATGGTTGTCCTTTGCAAAATATTACTTCAAAATAAATTCCAGTTTGGTAATATTATCTCATTAATATTTAAGATTATAGTTAAAATTTCAAAATGACATGACATCAGATGCAACAGTAACTATTGCTATGAATAAATTATATATATATATGTTCAAAAGATGGCGCTATACCAAAACCACCGAACAAGTGTATAGCGCCATCTTTTGAACATAAATAACAAGTGATAGCAGGTTACGTGATTAACTTGTTTTTGTTTTTTCATATATATATACATAAACTCTTATTTGTTTTTTTTTATATTGTGAGAATATAAATAAAATGATTAATACTTTAATTATAATAATAAGTGAATGCAATTATGTAATACTGAAGTATTTTATAAATTAATACACTCACAACAGAAATATTGCTTTGAAGTCCATTACTTTAAGAATGTAGTCTGATACAGTAGTATGTTGACAGGCACAGAAGTTAAGTTTTTAGACTAAAGCTCAATCTGTCATTCAAATGTCACATGACATCATGAGAAACTAATTATTTTATTATTATAGTAATAACTCTTCTACATAAGATTTCAAAATTTTTCATAGTAAGATAATTGTAAATTAACTGTATATCATATAATATTCAATTGACCAAACACTTTACTACTTTAAAATGCTTTATTATCCACCCTTTCCTTACAGTTTCGATTGCCCCAGCAATCTTTTTCAGAACATTATATCTACTAATCTCAACTGTTACCATCAAGTTTTTCAAATTTTGATTGTAGCAGTTGGGATTAGGAGATATAACATTCTGGAGAAGATTGCTGGGGCAATCGAAACTGTAAGGAAAAGGTGGATAATAAAGCATTGTAAAAGTAAAAAAGTGTTTGGTCAATTGAATATTATATGATATAATTGTAAATTACAGCTACAGTAAATATTTTTATGGATTAACGTTTCACTGAAAGATTAAATGTACTTAAAATGATGACTTAAGATGTTTGTTTAATTTTTTAAATATGTAATGTTTAGTTGTAAAAGCATTACATTAAATGTTAATATGTATATGTGCTCTGCGCACAGTTAATGAAGCTATTAATAAATTGTCAAAATTTTTTTACTGCCAAGCGCTTTCGTAGACTGTCCCGAAAGCGCTTGGCAGTAAAAAAATTTTGACAATTTATTAATAGCTTCATTAACTGTGCGCAAAGCATATATATATATATTAATTTATTTAAGCGTTGATGAAGTAAAATCTTAACTATTAAATTTTAAATATTTTCAGTAATAAATAACATGTTAAGAAGTTTACTCTAATTAATTTAAAAAGACGAAATAAACTTAAAATGTATTATGCATTTAATTTATATTAACTCTACAATTAGGAGCATCTGTTCTTACATGTAAAATAATAAGTATGAAATCTGAAATTTTTAAATATTTATATGACTTATATAGCTTGTATTTACAAATGTAATAGAAGTAGCAAGCTACTAGCTCTAAACAAGGTGACTTTTTTATTTTTTAACCAATAAATGCAGCAAGAGAATGTCTTCAAAATCTCTATTTATAGGTCTTCTAATCTAGCTCTCCAACTCAAATAGTCATGAGGGACTGAACTAAATTCAGATACACTATATATTAATAACCTTAGCTATCTAATATAGCCAAAAGCAGCCAAACTATAATATTAATGAAATCAAGTCATATATCACATGACTTACATAGCTTGTATTTACAAATGCCATATAAAGTGTGTGCTAATAGCTCTAAATAAACTTAAATTTCATTATTATTCTTATTATTATTATTACCAATAAATGAAGCAAGAGAACACATTCAAAATCTTTATCTAGACTTATCTCCATCCCCAAACCGGTTTTGGGCTATGGCTCTTGTCATTGAGGAAATAGGGAATCCAGATACCAGATCCAAAATACAAATTCAAGTCCAGCATTATCTAATACTTAACTATTAAGTATAAAATCTGAAATTTTCAGACATCCATATGTCTTCAAATTCAGATCTCCATCTCAAATAGTCATATGGGACTGAACTAAATTTAGATATACCATATATTAATAGCCTTAGCAATCTAATATAGCCAAAGCCTTAACAGCCAAACTATACTATTAATGAAATCAAGTCATACATTACATGACTTATGTAGCTTGTATTTTCTGCATTTATTGATAAAAATAATAATAATAATAAATAAGCTTTAGAGCTACTAGGATGCTATATATATATATATATTATTTTTATTAATAAAAATAGCATTGAGACAAAAAATGTATTTTTGTAAAGTAAAAATGAACTTTCAATTTTTTTTTTTCTTTTTGCCAATCACAATATAAAAAGTTTCAAGAAGTGATTGAATTCACATAATTTTCTATCATCTAATTACATCTGACAACTTTGTACAAAAATAAACACTAAAGTATAATAAACTTATTGGCTTTTTTTTATATTATAAATAAGCTGTTTTTATGACAGAAGAAAAGACTGAATAATTTAGTATTACTAAATTAACTTCAATCCAAAACAGAACCAGAGGAAATAACATGGAATAGGAAGTGCCAGGAACCAATAATAAAAAAATATTACTTTCAGATTTTATGTTCTTTATTGTCATGGCAACACTGGATATAATTGTTAATAACTTGAAGAGAAATTCTATTAATTGTAGCTTGAACACATTACAACAGTATTTATTATTTTTAATAAACATATAAAATTTCAGCAATAATAGTTCTGAATTTCTGAATATATGAGAATTGATCTTGTTGCATAAAAATTAACAAATCTTTAATAAATATAAAATTATTTTTAATTATAACATTAATGACCATATTTAGCATTAAGATGTTTGTTTCAATTTTGCACCGACTTTTGAAAAATTTTGTGAAGCAAATAAATTAATATGGTGATGTTTACCACTAATAATCTCAAAAGAGATCACAATGAGATATATTCCTGAGTATACATATGCCTATTCATATATTCATTTCTGAAAATTTTTGTTGATAGTACTGTACTTGCATATATATGTTGAAAAGCAGGATATTCTGCCTTTGATGGAACAATTTAAATAGTTAGAGTATTGGCTTAAATTCCATATTTATGAATCTAAAGCTCCCAGGTATGATTCCCTTGCATACTATATTACAGATCAGAACAGAAACTTCTAAAGAAGAGAAAACAACAATCCAACTCAAAACACTGTGTTATATAGTAATCTGTATGCTGTTGCTAACCAATAAATAATACATTATTGAAGTAGTCCAATGTATATTTACATTTGCCATAAATATAAATATGTTTTTTTGCATTGTCCAAAGTGAATAAAGTTGATTAAAAAGTATACTTCTACAATTTTTTTTCATGTGTCATAGTATCATAGGGGAAGCGAACTTGCTAACCCAGGACAACTGTCTGTAAGGCAGCTGTGCTGACCTCTCGCCCACCAATGCTTGATCTACAATTTTTGATAAGAGTTGTTATATATTAAAAATTATTTAAACGTTATTTGCAAAATACATTTTGTTTCAAGTTAAACAAAAAGCACAAGGGGTGACAATTTAAGTCCCGGAATGGCCATGTGGTATCATCTGTATAAACCTGCTTATTTGTCAATATGTCATCTAGAAATTTAAATAAAAACTTCAGAAGTAGTTCACCATTATTACCATAGTTAATGTTAACAGGTTTTGTGTAAATTTATTGGCTCTAATACATAATAATGTATGTTTAAATCATTACTATCTATGAATTAAGCATTTTTATATTGCTAAAAAGCTTATGTAAGATATTATATAAATAATTAATACTATTTTACGTGAAAGTTTAGTTTTGAAAAGAATTAGCCATGAATAAAAAACACGGAATGTTTGTTTTATTCTTTGCTTATTAAGGTTCAACAAAAAATAATTATTTTTTTACACATTTAACCTTCAATATTTACAGTATTTGAAACACAAAAATAATTTTAAATATATATTATTAAAACTATTTTTTTTAGAAATACAGAAAATATTTTAAAAATAAAGAAATTATTTTTAAAAATGAAGTCAAATAACACTGTTTAACATTCTGATAATAAATATTTTCTGTGTTTTCCACTGTGAAAATTCCCACTTCAAAAAAATGTAATCATTTGCAAACCTTATCAATCAACTCCAAGATAAAACTCCCTCCAAATTAAATTCAGTTTCTCTGATCTGTAGCCTGTCTTCTATCTTCATATCAGAAAACTTGGGTACTTTATGCATCCATTTTACATGTGGTATTTTTCTTGGTCATTCATAAGCTCTAGGATCCAATTTAAAATATCAATTATGTATCTATTACTCTCTAGTAACAAGCTCATCCCAGTTTCATTTCAATCCCTTAGAACTTTATGTGATGTCATCAATACCTGTTTGTTCTCTCACTCTGGTATTTTAGTTTCAAATATTTTGTTATTCACAACATGCATCTCTCCATTGTTCACTGAATGTCCTAAATTCTTTGGATTGTTCTTCTATTAAGAAACAAAAAGTCAAATCGATAAATAATAACTTGTAAAAAAATTTTACCCTACAATTCTATGCCATTTCTACAAAAAAATTGCATATAATATTAATTTTATACATTATTTTTGATCTGTATTAATAACTTGACAAATGTTTTGTTATTATTTTCTTTTAGATTCACTCTTATGTAATCTGAATTTCCATCTTTTTAGCATATCCAATGAACACTATTTTAGTCTTTTTACATTTATCAATACATTTACTTTTTTTTAGTTGTAACTTTTGCAACATGTTCTGAAGCCCTGGAACTTTATTACCAATAATAACCAGATCTCCATGTTGCTTTTATTTTCTTACCCTTCTATCTTAATGGATAAAAGGAATTTTTATAAAACTTCTGTAAAGTTTTTGAGATGTGCATATATATCCTGGTATAACCCTTTTCAAGATTAATCTTAATGTCACTATGCAATATAAGCACTGCTCTTACATTTTGTTAAATATTCTTCAGAATATAATAATTTCCCAAAACCACATTTTGATTATCACATGTTTAATTACTTTAAAAATGCATACAGAATCAAATGTCTTTTCATAATCTACAACTCCACTAAATAATAAACACTATATCTTTAGTTTAAGGAATAATATTTTTGTAGTATAATTTTCACTACACCACTTTCGCCATGAAGTGATTTGCGTCAAAGTTGTGATGGCAATAAATTTGACACTTCTCGATTAAACTGTAGTAATTACCTATTCATATGTACTGATTAATGATAAAATATATGTGTAAGAGATTGTGATCTGGGTCAACTGATGAGTTCTGTTTCAGAACAAAATATGTGCCTTTGGATTTGTAGACCATTTTCATATATCTTTGGCCATATATTTATAATTGCATCTCTCCACGAGATGTTAAAAGTGGATAAAAACCAGTCCCTGACTTATGTGAGAGTGGTGTAATGATAATTTACTATAGAAATGTTATTCCTTAAGAACATAATCCCTACTCTAATAAAGAATTGATAAAAAATTATTGTATATCATTGGTTCTTTCTATGCCATTTCTCCATAATTGATCCTATCTCATTTTTTAATTTTAGCATGTTCTTTTGATTGAGTAGATTTCAAAATTTGTTATAGTCGAGTTGTAAATATCTTGGTGAAGGTTTTATATAAAACTGATTCTAATATGACAGATGCGTAATTGTTAATATTTTTGTTAATGCCTTTTTAAACATCTGATATCTCATTAGATATCTGGTATATTAATATACAGATTTTTTTTCAATTGGTTTATTTAAGATCTCAATAATAATTCCATCATTTTCTAGAGCTTTTTTCCATTCTTCATAGATGTAGTTGTATGCTTCACCTTTTCATTTAAAATGCTTAAAAGTTCAGAAGATTAATAATTATTAGGAGTGCATTGTTTTTTTTCTGTTCATTGTTAATATAAAATTATTTGTGAGAATCTTTTGAGAAATTTATGACAGTATCACTGATTTAAATAATAGTTCTATATTTTATGCCTATTATTGTCTCTGAGATACGCATTTTCTTTTATATCTTTATATATATATGTCAAGGCATTGATATACGCATTTTCTTTTATATCTTTATATATATATGTCAAGGCATTGACCAGGAAGCGAACCTGGGCCTGCTGCTTGGAAGGCAGCTATGCTAACCACTAGGTCACTATTATCACATTATGCAAAACTCTAGATATTTTATTCTTAATGAGACATTGATAAAATTTTCATTTTTCTTTTTTTATTCACATAGAAAATTTATTTGCAAATTGCTATAATTGTATGTCTTCTAACCGTATTAGTCGAGTATCCATTATTTTTTATTAATTTTAATCAAGTCTGCAGCTTCTTCAAAGTTGATTAATATTATTATGTGATTAGCACATTCTAATTTAAGTTTATTGGAGCATTTCTGAAGATTAAGAATACCAACTGTTCCCAATAGTTTTATCTTTCTTAATTGCATTAAAATGAATTTTATATTTTACTAATCAGTGATTACTTCCTATATTAAAACATTAGAATCTTAATATATATATATATATATATATATATATATATATATATTGATAAATATATATATATCAAGAAGTAAGGGTACAATATATATATATATATGTTTGTCAAACCATAATCTAATTTTGTTATATCTTTAAGTTGTTTCCATGTCTGTTTATATTTAATACCTTTTTATAATCGAATTTACTTATAGTAAGTTTATTTTTCAATGGTTTACCAATTCTAGCATTAAAGTCTGCCAAGACAATTTATAATGTTTTATCTGATCAAAAGCATTTTGTACATCCATATTAAATCCTCTCCTTCTTCAACAAAATGAATTTTTGTTGAAGCATAAACCTGAATTATCTGTATTTTACATCTTCCTAATTAAGTTGATTATCAAATTTTACCACTCTGTCTAACATATCATCAATCTCCATAATACTGTTCTTCCATTTTTGATCCACATCTAATATGTGTGATTTTGTAGAAAAGTTCACATCCACTTTTCAAGTCAATTGTCACTTCACTAATTTTTTTAATTTCACAAAGTTCAATGATGTTTCATTTAATATTAAATATTTTTTTTACAAATCATGAAATTTTATTCCACTTGAAAGTGACTTGCAATTTTAAGTACCTAAATAAATAATTTCCCATGAATACCAAATTACATCTGCAATCACAAGATTCTTACCCATTCTTCATCCACCAACTACAACTTTGTCAAATAATTTTACAGATTCTTGGGAATAAAATCCATACTCTAATTATGTCTGTCATGATTGTAAACATATATAAAGAAAAGGTCATCCACACATATCTTTTATGTCTTCAGGAAAACTCGACCGATATTTCAGTAATTATTAACTAGATAAAAAGAAATACCATGGTGTTTCTTTAAGTTAAATTCAGAGATAATTTGTCAGTATATTTATCATACTAACTGACACATGTTTGTAAGAATCTTGTCCATGTTTACTTTTTATATGAATGACCACACACATTAGTAGCAAATGCATACAAACCAGACATAAAATATTTGCCATGCATGGTTCCTTTATATCATCAACTAGAAATCAAAGAATCTATTTTCTCTGAATAGTAATTTTCTTTCTGCAGCTATTAATAAATTCATAAAAATAAAATATACTTTAGATAATTAAAAACTACCTAAGTATAAAACTTTATTTTTTTCATCTTAAAATAAAAGTAAAAAAAAAAACTTGTGTTATTGCCTTTGCTGTTATGAATTAAAAAAAAAATCCAAATATGTTTCTGATGCTTTCAGTTAGAAATATTCTTTCATTGATTACTCGTGCCATCTAGGAACAAAAATAAAAACTAAAATATAAAATGTTATACATTACTATACAACCATTTAATGTGGAGACCACTGGAATGGTGATAAAGGATAAGCAAAAACAAATCCTTCACATTTGGATAATCATAAATCTATCCAGGATAATTGCAATGTCATTTGTATTATTGTAGTCTTTCATTTTGATCTTACATTGTAATGGCAAAATTATTATATATTTTTGCTATTTGTTAAAATATTTAAAGTGTGTGCAATTCTTATTATGTTTAATCTTTTTCTTAAATAGTATCTATATATAATGCAAAGTATCTTTCCCAAAATCTTTAAGATATGATATGATTATCAGTCATTAAGAGCAAAAGATTTAATTTTTTTTTACAATGTTTTCTTTCAAATTGTTGATACTTAATGATTCAAATCTTTCCATCTAATCTTATATGGTACTTTTTTTCTATATAACTTAGAATATTTCTATGTTTAATTGTGAAAGTATAATAATCATTTTTTAAAAAGTATTCCCGACTCTGGAACTCAAGGGCTGTTGCTGTTGTTGTTGTTGTTGTTATTATTATTATTATTATTATTATTATTATTATTATTATTATTATTATTATTATTATTATTATCATCATCATCATCATCATTATTATCATCATCATCTATGTAATGTTTATAAATATAGAATAATTATTGATATATTTCATTGTGGTTCTCTTTTATGTGCAAGAATTTTTAAAATAAATACTTGATCAGATAAAACTTTCAATTGACACTGCCTGTTTTTAATTTGGAAGGTAATCATAGTCAGTTCCATTTCAATGGGATTAGGTTGTTTAATTCTTTTGTCTCTGGCTTACTTGTTTGATATTGACCACATGTCATTTGCTATGTTTAACAGATATTTGCAATATTGTTTATATTCTATGTAGTTATTTTGATTAATATTATGTAATTTATTATTGTTATTTATCTTTTTGACATATATATGTTCAAGTGTATCAGTGATATGAGAGAGAGTGATGTGTGGTGGGTTTAGTGAAAGTCTGTGCTCAAATACCCTATATATTACATATATTGATACAGGTATATAATAAGCCCGTATTTCAGTTATATTGTTTATATTGTGATTTTATAATTAAATATAAATTATTATTGTTAATATATATATATATATATGACTCGTCATGCAAGTATTTCCTTGTTTGGAATTATATTAATTTTATATATTATTGTAATAAATAAATAATTATTATTATTGTTATAATTATCATCATCATAATCATTCTTATTATATTTGCTAGCAATGGATGTTTTCACCATCACATTAAAATTTGGGTAAATAAAGTTTTTTAGATTATAGTTGTAATTCTAAGGCCTGGTAGACAATTTAATAACTTTATGAAGAATTCTTTTTCTCTTAGGTTCTACCTATTTTGGAATATGGATCTGTTGTTTAAATCCAGTTAAAAATGAGATATCAGAATTCAGTTGTTCTGCTATAAACTTTTAAATATAATAAATCAAATAACCATAATCTATTCCTGCTTGTTAAAAGAAAAGATCTGAGAATTTAAATGCGTGTATAACTATATTATTTGGAAAATTATTTTTAACAAATAAAATCTCAAATAGCACTATTAATAATTATTTACATAAAATATGCACATCTAATCTATTTCCAACTAAAGTTTGTTTCTCTAATGCATTATATCTTTTATTTTGTTTCATTTGCCTAATTAATTATAATTAAAATTTTACTAAAGAAAATATTTTTGTATTAGATTTTAAAAAGTTTATTAATAATGTTACAACAAAATATGGCATATATCATCATCATCATCATCAACCATTATCAATACACTGCAGGATGAAGGTCTCTCCAAGGTTAATCCATCTTCTCTGATCTTTAGCTTCTCTTTTCCACAACACCCCTGCACATTTTTTATTTATCCATCCATTTCACATGTGGTCTCTTTCTGGATCTTTTACAATCTCTTGGAATCCAGTTTAAAATTTCAATTGTCCATCTATTATCATTTCTTCTAGAAATATGTCCAGCCCAACTCCATTTCAATCTTTTAATTTTTTCAATAAGGTCAGTACCACCTGTTTGTTGTCTTACCCATACATTGCATTTTTGATCTCTTCTTGTTACTCCCAACATACATCTCTCCATACTCCTTCGAGTGGTCTGAAGTCTCTGTACTGCTCTTCTATTAAGTGTCCAAGTCTCAGATCCATAAGTAAGAACTGGTAAAACACATTTGTTAAAAATCATCCTTTTTAAAGACATAGGCATATTTCCTTTTAGTATCAAGTTATTTCTACCAAAAGCACTCCAACCAAGTTTAATTCTATGATTAATTTCCTCCATTATGTTTCCATCTGTATTAATAATCTGACCAAGGTATTTGTAACTGTTAACTTCTTCTAATTCTTCATAATCAATCTTTATTTTCAGAGTTTGAGCAAATCGATTAAACATTATTTTAGTCTTTTTAACATTTATCTTTAGTCCTACTTTTCTACTTTCATCTGCTAACTCCTGCAACATTTTATGCAACTCTGAAGCATTATTTGCAAAAACAACTACATCATCTGCAAAATCTAAATGACTTAAATAATCTCCATTTACTTTCATCCCTTTAGTTTCCCATTTTAATCCACAAAATACTGCTTGCAGCACTGCTGTAAAACGTTTTGGTGATATGGAGTCACCTTGTCTTACACCTTTCTCAATGGTGATTTTTCCCATATCATTATGTAATATAATTATTGCTGTTGCATTTTTATAAATATTCTTTAAAATATGACAATAACCTGGATCTATACCTTGATGATCCAATGCTTTAATCACTGAAGAAATGTGTATAGAATCGAATGCCTTTTCATAATCTATAAATCCAAAACATAATGACAAGTCATATTCATTTGTCCTTTCTATGACTTCTCTCAATATCTGGATATGATCTATTGTACTAAAACCACTTTTAAATCCAGCTTGTTCTCTTAGTTGGTGGAAATCCAAAGTTCTCTGTAGACGAGTTGTAATTATCTTGGTAAAAATTTTATATAAAACTGATAAAAGGCTGATAGGTCTGTAATTTCTAATATCTTCTTTATCACCTTTTTTTAAATATTAATATTATTACTGCATTCTTCCAATCTTCCGGTACATCTTTATCATTTAGACATTTGGTATATAACTTTGCTAAAATTGTTTCTATTTCTTCACCTGTTTCTTTTAATATGTCAATTATAATTCCATCATTTCCTGGAGCCTTTCCTTTCTTCTTACATTCAATTGCATATCTCACTTCTTCATTTAAAATTCTGGGCAATTCAGAAGATGTAATAATATAGGAGGTACTTGTTCTTTATTATTATATAATTCTTGATAAAAATCTTCTACCAAGTTCATGATGTCATCTCTCTTTTTAGTAATATTTCCATCTTTTTTTCTTATTGCAGATATAAATTTCGTACCAATACCAAAATGTTGTTTAACATTCTTAAGACTTTTATTTTCTTCTACAGCTTTCCTTGCTATTTCACAGTTATACTTTCTTATATCATTTTCAACTCTTTTCCGTACCATTTTACAAAATTCAAGATATTCAATTCTTTTTAATACATCACTTTTGTATATCTTCATATTCCTTCTTTTCTTCATAAATTCTCTAGTCTCAGTAGAAATTTTATTAGTCAATTGCTGCTTTTTTCTACCAGCTATCTTTGTTGCAGTTTTTAAAAGTGTATCACTTATTTTCATATTAATTTCATTCAAATCTGAATCATGTTCAAAATCTCCTAACACTTGAAACCTATTTGTAAGTTCTAATTTAAATTCATTAGAATGTTTCTGAAGATTAGAAATATCAACTGTAAATATTGTTTTTTTTAATAATTTTTGTCTCTCTAGTTTTACATTAACACATAACTTATACCTTACTAATCGATGATCACTTCCTGTGTTAAATTTATTAAGAACATTACAATCTTGAAATATGTATTTCCTGTTAGTCAAAATATAATCCAATTCTGCTGTACCTTCATTTAGATGCTTCCATGTCCATTTCCTTTTAACATTTTTCTCAAAAAATGAATTCATAATATAAAGTTTTTCTTTTTCTGCAAACTCCACAAGTCTATGTCCTCTCTCATTTCTATTACCATAACCAAAATTACCTACAGCAATTTCATCTTTCATGTATCTACCAATTCTAGCATTAAAGTCTCCCATAACAATTTTAAAATGTTGTTTACTCTGATCAAAAGCCTTTTGTACATCCATATAAAAATCTTCTACTACTTCATCACTATGAGAACTTGTTGGGGCATAAACCTGAATTATCTGCATTTGGTATCTGCTATTAAGTTGTATAACTAATCTTGCAACTCTGTCCGATACACCATCAATCTCCATAATATTGTTCTTCCAATTTTTATTTATAATGAATCCTACTCCACTTGTATTTCCAATATGTGTGCCTTTATAATAGAGTATATGTCCACTTTTTAAATCAATTGTTTCTTCACCTTTTCTTTTAACTTCACAAAGTCCAATAATGTCCCATTTAGTATAAGACAGTTCTTCTAATTCTTGGAATCTTCCTTCACTTGAAAGTGATCTGCAGTTGTAAGTACCTAAATAAAAAGTTGTCATCAAATGGCAGCCTGGGTCCGCAATCAGAGGATTCTTAGCACCCTCCGCCTTCGGCCATCAACCGCTGCCTTGGTTGGTGACTTTACAGCCTCCTGGAAATAAGGGCCATGCTTTATTTTTGTCTGTCATAATTGTATATATGTATTGGAAAAATATTTATCATTTACACAAACATTCATTCTGCCTTATCAGGCACTGAGAAGAAAGACCATGGTGTTTATTGATCATGAACTGAGAGGTAAAAAGCCAATAAACTCACCATGCTGGCTAATGCGTGTTGGTGAGCAGCCCATCCATGTTTGTATACTATATGAATAATCACATAGTAATAACAGCTGCAAAGACAAGAATGTATGGAGTGGACATTAGGAATTTGCCCTGCTCAGTTCCTTTAAGGCCTCCAAGAGGAATCAAATGGTCTCCTTTCAGTTAATAGCAAACTCCTTTCTGCAGCCATGGCATATATATATACTTGCTTATTTATAATATTGTATATTAATTATGGTGCAATACAGTAACAGACTTAATGTTGCAGTTTTGTATGATACATAAATTGTAGTAGTAGTAGTAGTAGTAGTAGTAGTAGTAGTAGTAGTAGTAGTAGTAGTAGTCGTAGTAGTAGTAGTAGTAGTAGTAGTAGTAGTAGTAGTAGTAGTATTGGTGTTATTGTTATTATTACAATTATTATTTATTTATTAAGTATCCTCTTAACTAAATGTATTTAATTCATTCTAATCTGATTGCAGCAGCATTTGTGCGGCAATTTGAGATTAAACGTTTTCTTTTTCAATCTCCTTTTATGTTTTATATACTTTCTTCTATATTTTTTTGTTCTACTTGCAATTTTTTGGCAATTTAAGGTTCATATTTTACAAAAATATCTATGTATATATTATTCGCACATGGTGTTTGCTGACGAAGTATTCCTATTAATTTTCAAAATCAAAATGTTACACATAAAAAGTACAATTAAATATTAAAATCATTATTGTTTTTTTGTACTTGTTAACATTTTAATTATTAGAATAGTTTTTGTGAATGTTTTGAATGGGTAGAAAATATCAAATGCTCATTATAATATAATGATGATTGTTTCTAAACGTGCGTGCACGTTTTATGTTTATTATTTCTAAATTTTAATAATAACAAAAAAATCCATCATCTGAAAAGAAAAGTTCCAGAAAACAAAAAAAATCATGCATAAAGTTAAATATTTACTAGCTTTAACTTACGTTAATTGCTTTATTTATCTCCACGGCATTTGATGTTATTTCCGCCGGAAGGATTCATTAATACATCCCATTATTCGTTATCTGCTATATAAAAATTAGTTGGAAAATTGCATGATAAAGTTTACCAAATACAGTATAAAAAATCTAGATTTTTTTATAAATTATAAAATGTTAATTATACTCTATTAAAAATTGTTTAATTACTTTTTATAACTACTAGATTGTATTTTACTGAAGAATCTTAATTAATAGTATTTATGTAGTAACAAAAAGGAAATGTTGCGAAACTTTCTGAATAGATTGGAATATATATATAGCCATTGCATCCGAAGAGTGCGATATTTAAAAAAGCTATTTTAAAAATTGCATCAAATTTGTACAATAATTACTATATGTATATGTTACAAAATCACATAGTTTAACATTTACTTCTAGTATCTCTGAGTTTGTGGCTCGGTGGTGAACAAACCAAATTCGAAATTATATCTAAAGAATAAATTGAATAAGATAATATTTCAGACTTGTTTACAACTATACGGTATTTGTTATTTATAAAGATCAAGTTCATTATGATGAAATAAAATAATTAATGGAATAGTTGTAACAATATATAAAAAATAAGTATATAGGAAATCTCAGTGAATTTTTTTTTTTAATATGTCAAAGCGTCGGCCGGGAAGCGAACCCCGGGACAACTGCTTGTAAGGCAGATGTGCTAACCACTCGGCCATCAACTCTTGACAGGATTTTGCGTACCAAAGAATAATAATAGGGGGAAAAGAGCACATACTAAAAATCATATAATAATAGTTTTATTCTACTTTAATTATGAAAATTTTGTCAATGGTTTAATTATATTGCAGCTAGAAGAATTAATTAACAAAAACATCACATGACTACCATTTCCTATACTTACCCAAGCTGTTAAAATAGTAATAAATTCTTCATACTCTACTACCATCCAGGACAAGCTCTGGCGATCCTAGGATCTAGGTGCAGTACTCTCAGATACAAGGCTGTTCAGTGATGATGACCACAAGCTAGAATCTAAGCTAACAATATTGGATAAGTAATCACTAGATAGGGATTTTGTACATCAACTTTCTTGCATTCATTGATTAGCAAGGCTAGCATTGAGTGGCACTAATGTATGGAGAGTTTCCTACTGTTTAGAATTAATTAACGTACTCCATTGAAATTTCTCTTACCATAATTCACACTCATTGTAATATATTGTCAATTTCCACAATGCTGTTGTAATCCCCACATCTTGCTCTTTTATTGTCAAATAC
Organism: Epiperipatus broadwayi; assembly: GCA_028023455.1. Lineage (NCBI taxonomy): Eukaryota > Metazoa > Onychophora > Udeonychophora > Euonychophora > Peripatidae > Epiperipatus > Epiperipatus broadwayi. Next base: position 3,189,874 of record JAQFVV010012513.1, read on the forward strand.
ATATCTATTTTTTCAGTTGATATCTTTATTATTTTGATATCTTCACAAAGCCCATTAGTAAAATCATTTAAAGTTGTTTCTGTTCACACAATATCCTTCATTTGAAAGTGATCCACAGCACCATATGTGGTCAAATGATAGATATCAAATGTTAATCTCAGTCTATAACCTGGTTTTATATGCATAACAAATACTTTATCAAAATAATGTCATTTCAATCTTAAGCAGATAAACACAAGTGTGCTTTAAAAGACAAAAATATATGAACATAATTATTGAAATGCCCTTTTTGTAATATATAAAAACTAAGTGGTACAATTTATAATTAAAACAATAGCCAAAATAAAATTACAAAGCCATTATCAATACGTTCTCTCAAGTCTGTTAGGAAAACTATTCATAGTAGATTAGGAATTTCATTTGGCTATTTATTTTAATTGTGAAATGATGCATTTAGTTTATTATATTAATGAGTTTAGATTTTGGTAATACATATATAATGTTAAATAATGTTTTAATATTGAGTAAGTATAATGAAATGGGAAACTTACAAGCCCATTTAAAATAATAATTGAACTGCCCTCTAGCGGCATGTTCTATAACTCTTTACAGTAAGTAAATGGACTACTTTTTTATTTTATTTTAGATTATTTTATTTATAGTTATCCTGAACAATAACAACTAAAGAAAAAGCTTAATTAACCTATGTATTTTAATGTAAATTTATTTTTAAATAAATGATATTAAGTTTATGAGGTATAGATATTTGACTCACGTCTAAAATTCTAAAATAAATAAATGCATGTTAAATACATAATGATAAATAGTATTTTAATATTGAACACAAATAACGTCATGTGAAATTACTAAATCTATTTTAAATAATAATTGAACTGCCCTCTAGCTGCCATGTTCAATAACTTTTTATAGTAAGAAAATGAACCAATTATTACCATATTTTAGATCTTTTTATTTGGGGTTATTTAGGACAGAACAGCCAGTAAACAAACTTAAACCAGCCTAAATATTTTAATGTAATTTTTTTACTGTAAAAAGTTATTGAACTTGGCTGTTAGAGGGCAATTCAATTATTACCTAAAATAGACTTGATAAATTTCACATGATGTTATATTTATCACATGAATACCATCTCATGCTAGCACATAACTCTTAGTAAACAGGCAAAAATTCTCCATATAGTAGTTGCACCTTGTGCTCCTCACTGATTAAGGCCACTAGCCAGAAACTAGTCTGGGAATATTGGAATGAGTAGGCATTATATAGGGATTTTATGCACAAGCCTTCTGGCATCCATTGATTACTCTGGTTAGCACAAGGTGGCACGACTATATGGAGAGTTTTTGCCTGTTTACTAATATTATATCTATATATGGTGCATATGTGTGGATAAGTCTATGACAATGAATACATTGCTAAAATAATTTAGAAATCAAAATCTTAATAATCATATTTTAAATAAACTTTTAAATGACACCCATTTTTAGCTATATAAATGCCAATCTGTTTTGTTAGATCAAATCAAACAATGACAATTTGAAAAGGCTAAAACTCTTTATTTCTATCAAGCCACCTTATAGTTGCAAATATTTATTGAAATTCAATAATAATGGTTTTAATGAGCATATAAATGTTTATTGCCCGTCAACATCAAAAACATAAACCTATTTCAATGAACAAACAAGTCCAACTACTTTACTAAGAGACTTTAAAACAAAAGTCATAACAAATAAAGATGTTCACCTTTTCAAAGCATCAATACTTGATTCCATCTGGAAAAATAATTGGCAATGATATAACAAAAGAGGGGAGGGGCATTATTTACGGATTTATTTAAAAAATGACTTTATGATTTTAATAACCTACTAAGGCTTATTTGTTCCTTGAAATAGATTTATATTCTTAAGGTTACATGCTTATTAAAAATTCTTTATATATATAAAGAGAAAGAGAGAGAAAGCAATTATATATATACAAAGAGAAAGAGAGATGACAATTATTCATATAAAGAAAAAGAGAGAAAGCAATTATGCATATTAGGAGAAAGAGAGAGAAAGCAATTATATATATAATGAGAAAGAGAGAAAAGCAATTATATATATATAAGAAGAAAGAGAAAACAATTATATATGTAGGGAGAAAGATAAAACAATTATATATATGGAGAGAGAGCAGTTATATATATATGTAAGGAGAAAGAGAGAGAATTCTATTATATGTATATATAAAAAGAAAGAGAAATAATTACACACACACATATATATATAAGGAGAAAGAAAGATAAGGTAGTTATATAAAGTGAAAAAGAGAGAAAGCAATTATATATATATAAGAAGAAAGAAAAAGCAATTATATATGTAGGGAGAAAGATAAAACAATTATTTATATAGAGAGAGAGCAGTTATATAGATATGTAAGAAGAAAGCGAGAGAATTCAATTATATATATATATAAAGAAAGAGAAATAATTATATATATAAGGAGAAAAAAAAAGAAAGCAATTATATATATATATATAAGGAAAAAGAGATAGAAAGCAATTATATATAAGATGAAAAAGAGAAAAAGCAATTATACATCTAAGGAGAAAGAGAAAGCAATTATATATATAAGGAGAAAGAGAAAATACAAAATAAAAAATTAAAGCAACTGACATTTTAATAAGTTGCTTTTAAATCCTTTTTACTTTTTTTTTTAAAAAAAAAACACTAATAAATGACAAAAGTTATTGTTTGGTCACAATATTCTATTGTCTAATTACATCTCCCTGCATTCTGTCAAAATATTTAATATATTAGTAAAACATTTTTTAAATTGCTGTTTATAAAGCAAAAGTTTTCTCTGGCAGCCTTTAAAGAAAAATGGTGAAGCAAAAGACATCATTCACTAAATAAGCCATCTGATGGATGATGAAGGTTTGAAGTTTTACATCCTTGCTCAATCTGTAGCTAAAAATATTCATATACCCAATTAAATACCAAGAATTGGATGACTGCTTCATCAGATTATTACTATAGATGGAAAGATAAAATGTGATGTTAATAATAGAATTAAAAGTGGTTGGAATGCTTTTCATAGAAATAATTTAATATTAAAAAGAAATATGACTATTAGGAAGATTTTTAATAAATGTGTGTGAATCTGAGACATGGACACTTAACAGTAGAGAAGTACAGAGATTTTAGACAATGAAATCTGGAAAGTATGTCTACAAATAAAGATCAAAATGGGTGATATATATATATAAAAGAGGGTGATATAACAAATAAGTGTTACTGACATAATTAAAAGAAATAACAGACTGAAGTGGAGGTGGTCTGGACATGTTGTTATAAGAAACCACAATAGGTAGACAGTTAAAATCTTAATCTAGATTCCATGAGATTATAAAAGACCTACAAAAATATGAGATTGATTGATATAATAAAAAAGTGTGGTAAAATGGTGTGGAGAAGAGAGGCTGGAGAAACTGGATTGATCTTAAAGAGACCTTTATCCTGCAGTGGATTAATACTGATTACAAATGTAAGATTGATGATGAATTGGATGACTAGTGTGATCAGATAAAGTCTGATTATTTGATCATAATCCTCTTTATAAAAAAAAATGAAATTATTCATCAGGTTAGAATTCAAGATATAAGTCAAAAGTGTGTTAGTAGATATTCTAACTACTACATTACAATATTCTTATCAAAATTATATGTATAAATTAGTACCAAACATGTAATAATAATGTTTGTGTTAATTTCAACAACAAGCTATTTCTCAAAAATTTCCAACTGAATATTATGATGATGTTTAAACAGAGTTTGACCTATATTTAATGAGCTGTTAATAAGTCTCAGGGTTGAAGATAATGCTGGTTATGACTGAAACATATGCCATTTTTTTCTTCAAACATTGCTACTTGCAAGTTTATGGAAAGTATCTATAGAGGGTGTACATTTATTAATATATATATATATATATATATATAAATCATGATCTGAAAGTGGAATTAAAGTTAGAGATAGTGAATGCATGCTCTGATGTTTATGTAAACAAACGTTTGATGGTGTTTTTGGTAGAACGCCATCTGTTGACATAAATACAAGCGTTAGCAAGTTTTTAACTTGTTTTTTGTTTTTCATATATATATAGGGTTGAACTCAGACTTTCACATGACCCTCAACTATCCATGCTATCTCACATAACTGATACAGTTGATCACACACATGCCAAAAAGATAAATAATCACCAATAAAGGTATTTTCTTGCAAAACCAAACACATCAATAAATTAGATCATATAGAGTTAGGCTCATGTCTACCTCCACCTGATGAACATAGTTCTTGATGAATAGTACTGACTTTTTTGCAACAAATCATCATTTAATTTCAACCCCAATATTCTACGGGCTACCCGTCCACCTCTAGAAGATAGTCATTAGCTTTACCATGTATTGTGGTAGGTCAAATCCCAGGCTAAATCAGGAATGATTCAAAACTAGGATTATATTAACTTCCCAGATCATGTTCTGGACCTTAATAGTGAACTAACTGCTTAAATTAACAAGGCACTAGGAGTATTTGGTCTTGACATATGGTAACAGTCACCATCAGGAAGATTTTGGTACCTTTTGTTGTCAACTGGAGTGGTGTTCATTGACAAAGGTTAAATTATTACAACACGCTTTATGCCATCCTCACAATTTCACAGACTAATAATTGTCATACTACTCATCTACATAATCCTGCTTCTTAATTTTCAGTTTATTTTATGACAAATAATTTCAATATATGTACACTAATATTTCATGCTTTCTATTGTATATAAGAAAATTATTATTTTGGAAAAATAAGTTGTGCTAAATCTGCACTCATCAGTTGGTCCAAATGATCAGTTTCACACATATATATATATATAATCAAAGCTCAGCTTCTCATCATCCGATTTTCAATGAAATGGATGGCTGAAGAATTGTGGGTTGGAGTGGTTTAAAGCTTGTCCATTAAAGTATGATGATTGGCTATGTTAATAGAAACTGAGCTTTGATTGTATATATGTGTGGAGATGATAATCTGGACCAACTGACGAGTACTGATTTAGCACGAAATACTTATATTGGTGATTATTTATCTTTTCGACATGTGTGTGATCAAGTGTATAAGTAGTACGACACAGCATGGCTGGTTGAGGGTCGTGTGAAAGTCTGAGTTCAAACCCAGTATATATTACATATAGAATTGCAGGTATGAAAAAACCTGTACTGTAGAAAAAATTTATATAATCTATATTATATATGTAACTGAACAATAAGTAATTGAATCTTTCAAATAAACGAAGCATAAATAATTGTTAAAGGATATGCGTTATCATCTGTCTTTCAGATTTTATTTATATTACATAGCTTATTCAAAACCTCAACCTGTTCAGTTACATATATAATCTAACTTATTTAGTATTTACATTATATATATATATATTGTTTGTTAATAAATAAGTAATGAAAAAATTATCATATATTTAAAAACATAGAATTTGTTTTTCTGATGACGATGATGACGATGATAGCGAGTAGTTTATTTTATATATTGCTTTTAAAAAAAAGCAATCTAGATTACTTCTAAATTTAGCAAAATTAAAATGAGTTATCCCGCTGTTAATGCATCTAGAAATGATTAGATGGATTATGTTGTGCATTAAATTGCGAAACATCAGAATAATAAAAGAACAATAAACTGAATGTTGTCAAATAATTTACTGCTATTACGAAAGAAGCTTTGTAGTTCAGTTTTTTTAAATTTATGAATGTCTTTTGCTTAATTATTAAATAAAACTTGGTGTATATTATTATCGCATTACTGTATAAAAGGAAAAAATGTTGGCAACATATTTGGGCCAAAATTAAAACTCATTATTTCATTTATCTCTAAAAACCTGGCTTTATAATAAATTAAAGAAGAGTCCACATAAAAACTATTTAAAAGGGAGACATCATGCTAGTTAGAATAGCGTTTTATTCAAAATAAAAACAATGTGTCTAATTTTATTTTAATGTTATGCCATAAAATAGCTACCCTGCTGGTTTACTGCAATAGTAACATTTCAAACTCCGAATGTAAAATATAGTCACTATAACATCACATGATCACACTTCTTATGCTTATCAATTTTAACTAAACAATGGTGCTATGGTTATTAAAAATCAAAGACATCGAAAAATATAGATACTAAACTAGGTTCAAATTTGTACTAATATGCAAGCTAATTAGTTTGAATTCAAAACATTATCGTGTTTCAGTTTGGCTCATTGCTAAAAAAGTAAAAAAATATATTGGTGGAGTGTTTCATAGATATAATGTCTGAATGCAGTGATCTCAGATCCAAAACTCCTCACTGATAAAGGCATAAGTAAAAACTAATGTAAACATATTGAATGAGTAGGCATTAGATAAGGATTTTCATGCACTAAACCTTCTAGCATCCATTAACTACTATGGCTTACATTAGGTAGCAATATTGTACAGAATTGTTACTGATAAAGAAATTAACTGTTTTCATATAATAAATATGATGCTGCAAGAATTTTATGGAAGGGAGTGGTAGTCACAGAGTTAACTTATGATAATGATGCATTATGTGTTAGAAAAGAGATATTAGATTACTTAGAAAAAGTACAAAGAGAAGTAAGATGACATGCATTACATACAGACATGTGGATAGCAAAGAAGGCAATTCAAGGATAATTTTTATATAAGAGTAGCAAAAAGCAAAATGACAATGTTTGGTAGATTGCAATTAACAGATAGTAAGAGAATAGCTAAAATAGTATTTAATTGAGTTAAGAGTAAAGTACAGACAATAAGATGGGTGAAAAGGGTGATATAGTATGCAGAATATTTGGATAAAGACTTTGTCAATATAGTTGCACAAAAGGTGGGATGATTGTGTTAGGAGGATTGTTGAGTGTATAATAACAAGGAATGGGATAAAAAAATAGATATATGAATAAAAATAGGGAATTGGAGAGATTTTCCAATTAGTATAGAGAGTAAAAAGAGTTTATATATATATATATATATATATATATATATATAAACTCTTTTTATGAATTATATATATATGAGAATATTGGATGTCAATTAATTCACAATAATAGCAAGGAAAGTAGTTTACTGTTTAATGTTTGAATGAGATCATTAGCAACACATAAATGAAAAAATGTGAATGATTTAGTCTGAAAGTTATATAAGGAAGGTATGGAAATTATGAGGCATCTGTTAATTGAATGTGTAAATGTTTATAAGAAGAAATGGTATAAATAATGAAGATATGAAAGAATAAATATAAACATTAATTACATAAAAAGTAGGTTCTTGGTTTTTATGCTGTATTTGGAAAATGATAAGGCGGGTATAGATATAAAGGCCATAGAGTGGAAAAAGATAATGCTATGAAAATGGAATGGAGCAGGATAGAGAAGAATATGGGAAAAACTTGGGATGGGAAATGGAAAGAGAAGATAAAATGATCAACAGGTTTCTTTGGCATAATGGCTGAGAGATTCCTGATTTCAATAAAGGAGATACCATAATGCATTGCATTGCTACTGTGTTAATGTAAGTTATTCTAATTTAAAACAGGCAAAACATACAGTAATGCCACTCAGTGCAAGCCAGAAAAATCAATAGATGCAAGAAGGTTTGTGCATAAAATCCCTATCTAGTGCCTACTCATCCATTATTCCCAGATTAGTTTCTAGCTTGTGGCTTTCATCAGTGAGGAGAGAAAGCATTTAAAATATCTCTGTCAGCCCCCCCCCCAACCCTTGACCATGGTTTTATGCTTTGGCACTCGTCAGAGTTCATATGTCATCACTGAATTATTCTGATTACAAAAGCTAAATATAAATGCTTAAAAGACTAGAGTAATGTTCAATGGATTTTCTCAAATGAAAATAAAAGTTGTTAATGATGAATTAGAAGTTTACAACTATAAATACAGTGGTCAAGTTATTATTACAGATGGAAACATAATGGACAAATTAATCATGGAATTAAACTTGGAGTGTTTTCAGTAGAAATAACTTAATATTAAAAGGAAATATGCCTAAGTGTTTGAAGAAGGTCTTAATAAATGTGTTTTAAATGTTCTTATATTTGAATATGAGATTTGGACACTTAACAGAAGTGCAATAAAAAGACTTCAGACTACTCAATAAAGAATAATGATATTATATTAGGAGTAATAAGAGTAGATCCAAAGCAAAATACATATGAGAGAACATATAGGTATTATTGACATCATTAAATGAAAAAAGAACTGAAGTAAAGCTGAAAAGGACATATCACTAGAAGAAATAATAATAGGTGGACAGTTGAAATTTTAAACTGGATTCTGTATGTTTGTAAAAGACCTAGAATAGGACCACTTAAGAGATGGATGAATTAAGGAAGTTTGCTTATAGATTGGGAAAAAAAGAAGTTAGGAGTAAAGTTGGAGATACATTCCTCTAGCAATATACTGATAATAGATGAAAATGATGATTAATGATTCTGTGAATCATTTTTGAAATATGCAAAAACATATGTAAAAGATAAATGATCTCCAAAATGCATTTGATATTAAAACCATGTTCTTCAACACTTTTTTACATGTGTATTTATATGTCCCTAAAATGGAAGTTGAAATGAAAAATTTAAAATATATCTAAAGAATGCTAATATGGCTGACACTATAAAAGCTTAATTTGGCAATTGCGAAAAAAAATGGTATAATTAGTACAACTAATTTTATTCTTAGAATTTAATAGTTCTTATTACTAATATCCGTTGACATTAATATGTCTGTTTTTCAAAAAAATAAGTGAGGGGAGATACAATAGTCTTCCAGACATCAGCATAATTTCTGATAAATTATTTACAGCAAATTTAGAATCAGTTACCTAAAACCAAAGCACTTTGCAAAAAGGAAAAGCAAATAATAATGATAATATAAAAAAAATTGCTGAGAACCTTTATTCTTTTCATGAAATTTAAAAAAAGAATATAATAGAAAAGACCTTAAAGAAAAATATTGTGAAAACCAATAATGATAATAATAATATTATATCAATCTTCGAAAAAACATCCACCATTGAAGTTATCCAGGAAAATGCTATATATGGTGAAAAAATGAAAGACATTCAAGAATATGGGAAGAATAAAATTGCACTCAATAAATCCCTTTTTAGTACACAAAATAAGCTATGAAAATATTAATCCCCAATGTTTGTTAATGGTAACTATGTATCAGTTGCAATTGACCCAGTAGAATTATCAAAAATAGAACATAAATATGGTGGTTGAGAGGTCAGTGACATCTGCTTCACAAACAGTTAACCCGGGTTAGTGGGTTTGCTTCCCGGTTGATGCTATGACACATGAGAAAAAAAAAACAAATAAGTAAAAAATTCAACATTTAGTTCTAATAACATAATTTTTTTTTAGTATTTTACTTCTATCAGAACAAATGAAGAAATTAATAAGACTAAGCACACATCCTTTGGTAAATTAAATGATTACTGGCAAAATATATTTGCAAATAGACTCTGACTTACCACATCAATTATTAGTGTTATAGAAAAGTATGATCCATCAGATAATCAACAAATACTATCTTGTCCTTCACTATATAATTATTTAGAAGAGCTCCAGAAATACAACATGATCAAAACCATTAAAGCTGTGGCTACTTTCTCAGTAAGATCATTTATAGCATTAGAATTTTTTTTTTTAAAATAACAGTGCAAAGAGACAGAGAAAACAATTAAACATCTAAATTTAAAATGTTAGATTATGTATTGAAGTCTATTCTTATTTTTCTCCTTTTACTTTCTTTGCATTTTTTCATATATTTGTTTATATTTTTTTTTGCTTTCAATTTAAGATCATTCTGATGACGACTGCAGGATAGTTGAAACTGTCAGGAAAATAAAGGAATCATTAAAAAAAATTTTGCATTAAAGTGTATATGAAGGAGTTATTGTAAGCAAATTTATATGAATTTGTCTTGAAAGATTCAATTCAAAATCACATGACCATATCATGCAAGCTCCATCTGATTTCACAGAAGTTTTACAAAAATATGGCTGGCATTGCTCAAGTCATAATTGTATCAAGATAACATACCCCAAATATAAAATTTGAAATTCCTATTAACTCTTGGAAGATCTCATTAAAAAAACAGGGGTATGTATCAAATTAACTAATACCATATTTTATGTGATCAATTCCCATTATAGTTAGTTATTAAGGACTGGTAACCTCTTTGCTTCAAATATTCCAGACTTGGGCATATTGCTTTTCAATGCAATGTTGGAAATTACAACAGTTATGGCAAAATTAATAGATTTGATTACTTAGGCAATAATTATCATAAGGCCACTTCATGGGCTAATGTAGTTCTAAAAATAGCCTGCCCACCTTAGACATGTTATCTCATTAACAATAAAACCTCACCTGCTTTGCATTCCAAAGTACTTCCTATCAAGAATCTGATATAACACAATTCAATCAAAGATACAGCACCAGTAACACTTGAACAAAGATGCCACCAGTACATTGCATTTATGAGAATAAAATTTTCATTTGCTATTCCTTCACTTTGATATATAATTTTCATTTCTTACTTACTTTATTCAATCATATTTATCACTTATTGTTGTAGTGTGTTGGAGTTATGTCACACTCAACAAGATAATATTCACTAAAGGTTAGTTGTTGTGTATGTGTTTTATAATTTAATTGAGATATGTATTTATAGTATGATTACATTGGGGTTAAATGTGTATCACTATTAACTGTTTGTTAATTAGAGAGCTTTATTTTTATTAATATAGTGATTAATAATGAATGATACTATCATGAGTATTGGATTCGAATTAGGTCACAAGATGTGTAATTGGCTTTGGAGGGATATAAGAGGCACATCTCACAGTATATTATACCAAACTCCTATGTCGATGTATCAGAACAACACATTGCAGTGTCATTAATATATCAAATTCCATGTTGTCACATCATACACATATCATCTATATGTGTACGATGCCTTATTTGGCTTTATAATATCATATGCTTGATTATAATGATATAACTAGTAGTCAGTTATATTTTCTGTCCATCTTGCATCACGATGATACACTGAGAGTGAAGCAATAATCGTTCATACCCAAAAGAAATTTATATCAGGTAAATATCCTTAAGTGTCACTTTTATTGCTGAAAGAATGTCTTTTGGAACCCTTCTACCACCATCATTTTAAGAATGGTATAATATTCTCGGCTACTGATCTAAATATATTTTTTTCTCAGGATGTTTTACAAAGTATTTCCAACTAGGTTTTGGATGAGGGTGAGAGAGAGAGACAATTATATAATATAAATAAGAAAATAATAACTACAGTATTTACAATCATTATAATCTATTCCTATACAAATCAAACAAATATAAGTAAACATTAAAATGGAAATGTATTTATAACAGAGAAAGGTCATTTAACTTGGCTGAATTTAATCCACCATCTCTGATATGCTTACTTAAGTACTGAACTACACATTCTCATAAGTATTATTAATTATATATATATATATATATATATTAATTCTAATATTTTCACGGATAAAAGATGTCATATTATTATTACTATTTGCGGGATATTCCGTGTAGTGAAAAAGGTAAATGCTGACGTTTCAGTACAATATATATATATATAGAAATAACATGATACTAAAAGGAAATATGCCTATGTGTTTGAAAAGGAAGGTTTTTAATAAATATATTTTACCAGTTCTTAATTATGGATCTGAGACTTGGACATTAAATAGAAGAGCAATGCAGAGACTTCAGACCACTCAAAGATGAATGGAAAGATGAATGTTAGGAGTAACAAGAAGAGATTGAAAATGCAATATATGGGTAAGCAAACAAACAGGTATTATTGACCTCATTGAAAAAATTAAAATATTGAAGTAAAGATGGGCTGGACATATTGCTAGAGAAATAGATGGACAATTGAAATCTTAAACTGGATTCCAAGAGACTGTAAAAGAGCCAGAAAGAGACTACATGTAAGATGGATGGATGAAATAAAAAAGTGTGCAGAGAGGTGATGTGGAGAAGAGAAGCTAAAGATCAGACATGGGTTGAACTTGGAGAAACCTTCATCCTGCAGTGTATTGATAATGGTTGATGATAATAATGATATATATAGATATATATATATATATATTCAATTCCTAATATTTAACATTATATATATATATATATATATATATATATATATTATAATAATTGTTAAATATTAGGAATTGAAAAGAAAACAAATATTAAAATCTATGTGATAACAGCTTTAGGCAGTGCATATTAAAATAAGTATAATAAAAACTTTCAAATATTTGACAGTGAAAATAAAATAAATACTATTATATTAGAACACTTTCTAAAGGAAATGTTTCTAGATAAAATGGATTTTACCCACTACTTTCAGAATTAAACAAGGCAAAACTCTCCATACAGTAGTGCCAACCAGAGTAATCAACAGATGCCAGAAGGCTTGTGCATAAAATCCCTATCTAGTGCCTACTCATCCAATATCCTCAGACTAATTTCTGGCTTGTGGCCTTCGTCAGTGAGGGGAATTGGATCTGAGAGCACTGCACCTAGATTACTCTGTTTGGCACAGGTGGCACAGGTTGGCACTACTGTATGGAAAGTTTTGCCTTGTTTAATAACAATTATATGCTAGTATAAGAGATAGTGATCATGTGATGTTTAGTACTTTCAGAATTCTGATTTTTATTATTATTCAAGTAGAATAAGTTTGGAACTTTGAGATAGTTGATATACACAATAGGGACTATTACACAAACTTCAGTGATTCATCCAGTTTATCTTATTTCTCTCTTCTTAATTATTAACAGATATAATAGCATAGGTGTGGACTGCATGTCTTTCATAGATTTGTCAGGTGAGACACGATATAGATAACTGCTTGTTCTTATTTCATCATTGATTGTTACAGGCAAGAAGAGCACACTTTTTAAAATTGAAAGGATGCTAGATAGTTTCAGGTTTTGATGACTGGCATACTAAAAATGAATTTTTCCCCTCAAGATGAGACTTTCGACCATGGTATGATTTTCATGTTAGCTTAACTAAGAATTCATGATTTAGCACTTTCTCCAAAAATAGATGTAATTTTGACCAACAAATTCTCTTGAATGCCATTAATAGAGTCTCTTAAATGACCAGTGCTTGTCTGTAGTGATATTCTAAATCCTTTCCAGAGTCTGCCGTATAATTTTTATATCTCATCCACAAGAGCGAAATATTTTTACTATTAACCTCTTCTCATTACGTTTTAACTAATTTTTTTTGATACCAAAATAATTTGCCTTTACAAAAAAATTGCAAAAATAGAATTTCTCTTTATTTTTCTTAATTTCATTCATTTTTGTAAACATTTTTCAAATGTAAGATTTTTTTATACACAGAAACACAAGATAAGAAATAATTTATTTCTAAATTACCATAATTAAATAAATTATCTATTTTTGTTCAGTAAATGATATATTTTAGATTGATTTCTTTTTTCCTTATATATATTTGTGTGTGTATATAATTTACTTCTTAAAAGATAGGAGAGTAAGAAGTGAAATTATAATATTACAAAAAAAATAATTCTGTCTTTAATATTTTTGTTTGTAACTTTCGCCCTTTTAAGAACATCATTTCCAAAGGCATATATGAATTCTCCATCCATGTTTTTTTAACACAATATTACTTATACATTTTTGTCTTTCTTCTAAGATAGGATTTTATAAATCATTTTAACTCCATTGGGACCATCAATTAATATGCTAGCTCAATGCATTGACCCCTTTTAACTCTTATACAAATTAAATTACTTTCATTACTTCTTTCTTTCTTCCCCCTCTTCTTTCAAAAACCAATTTTACAGCATGGCCAAGAAGCTTTGTGTAGTTAGACTACTTTATTTTAAATGAAGTCTGGTCCATCACAATATATATATATATTCACTCCATACTATATATATATATATATATATATATATATATTCACTCCATATTATAGATTCAGGTCATAAAATTGATTTTTCTAGTACCAGGATCATATCCAGATGTGATAATCTCTACCAATGCAAAATTAGAGAAGCCATTGAGATACTTAAAAGGCCAGATTGTATCAATAAGTGAGATGATACATGCGAACTTCCTCCTATTTGGAAAGATTTTTTTTAAAAAACATTCCTAAATTTAACATTTTTTGCTATTGGTGGAATTTTAACATTTTATTCAAATCAGTGATTGTAGCGCCTCTACAACTGTCTTTCTACCTTTTATAACTCTGTGGATGGCTTGTGTGACCAAGTCGAAATGTCAGTATATTAAAATCAAAAGTTTTTAACATGGATGAACCCGCAAAATATGTATTTTATATATTTTACCTGTGCAAATCTTCATTTTAACATATATATATATAAAGCAGTCAACACTTAGACAATCCCAATACCATAACAATCAACAATTTCAAACTGTTGTCAAGGCAACCTCCTCTTAACCATAACGGTGGAATCCCTTTATAATATATGTATATATAAAGCTTTTTTTCCATATACACAAGGTTTATCCTAGTGAAAAGGTTCTTGTTTTTTTCCTCAAATCTGCCTGCATTTCCTGACTGAATACATAGCAACATAGTTTAAATATTTACAAGAAATATTTTAACCTTCTGCCATGTCTGAATCACGGATTATGACATGAAATGTGGGAAGGTGTTTTGTGCATTTATAAAAATTGCCTTCAGTGCTTTTCTTACCATTAAAAAATCTTTCAAACCACAAATACATTTTTGTAAGTCATGATTTCATTGTTATACATAGTATGAATCACTGTAAATGTTTCAGTGACAGTTTGACTCATTTTAAAATAACTTTTAGTGTTTATGCATTGCTCTATCATAGATTAAGACACGTATAATCTGCCACGTGTTATTTTTAATAGAATCTTAATTTAAACTCTATATTTCTCAAGCTAAAATAAATATTTCACAAATATTTTGCAAAAATATTATAAATATATAAATGAACTATGGAAAATATATGATTTTCATTTTTCATTTTAAACACATACTCAGCTTTTGCAAGTGTGGCAATTACTTTGGGGACAAAGGTAATACCCTCATGGCCATTATTATCTTAATAAACATCACATGATCACCATTTCCTATACTTGCTCATGCACTGAGTGGCAATATGTATAGAGAGTTTTTCCTGTTTAGTAACCATTATTATCTTGTTTGTATTAAGTTTTCTTTACTACAGTGACAGCTTGAGAGGTTTTTAACATCATATTTTTCAGAGTAATTAGAAAGTGTGTCTTGTGTGCTCTCTAAAAAGTGTGTTAGTTCTGTAACTTTACATTGCAGTTTTATTATTATCATCAAATACATGAGCAGTATATGACTGAAAAAAGCTTTTATTTACACATATAATTTATATCACCATTATCAACCACTATCAATCCACTGCATGTTGAAGGTCTCTCCACATTCAATCCATCTTCTCCAATCTCTAGTCTCTCTTCTCCACATGACCCCTACACATTTTCTTATTATTTAAAACAGCAAATTTTGTGGAATTGCTTTTATTGATCTTTTAATTAAGAAAAACTGAAGAGGTCAGTATCTTACAGAGAGTTGGATTAGATCTAAAACATTACTGCATTTCTTATGACAGAAGAAATCACCCTTAAGATCTTTACTTCTTTCTGATTTAGTTCTCATATAAAAAATTTAGAATAAAAGAAATATGACTTTTTTCTTGTTTATAAAATATTTTTAAATTAATTGGTCGACCATTTAAAACAAAAGAAATACATTAGTACAAGTTTATTTATTTTATTTTTTTAAAAAAAGAAAATACTAAACTTGATCATACTACAAAGAAAAAAATTCACAGCACTTATTACATCATTACCTGTCAGAATTGATCTGCTGTTAAAATCTTTTCAAATATTGTAATTATTATAAAATATATAGGATTTTAAAGCAGAATTTGACAGATTTGTCATAAATCTATCTTCATTCTTTCAAATTTAAAAAAAAAGATCAAAGTAAAAAATAATTTGTTCATTTTCTGAAAGAATGCTTATACAAATTAATTAATGACATTTATGATAGCTTACTTACAAGTAAAATTTTGCACAACAAATGACATTTTTTATGTATATTATTCATTTAAAAAATTTAATTTTAAAAATCAAGTTCAACTTATTGAATTTAAGTATAAAATAAATATTTTATATAGAAAGTTAAATGTTGAGCATTTCCAAAAACTCTCACCAGATGAAACCGAAGAAAATGTTAGAATTCAATATTAACCAAAAGACTGTTTCTTACTAAGCTCCTCATAGACATCTGACGTCACTCTAACTCTGCCAGTTCTTATGCTAAAAAATTTGTTTGATAGGTTTTGAATAGGTTTTTAAAAGTTCTGTAAGATGGTGACCTCTTCCGATTTATTTTACAAGTAAAAAATAAAAAAAATGCATTTAAACCTAAACAAAGAAAGAACATGAGTTTTGATTGGTTCTTAGCATGCTCTCAGCCGAAAAAGACATTCTGATTGGCTGGAAAGAACAAAGAAACCGCCTGATCAAAGAAAATAAAGAAAAACGCTGAGATTTTCATTTCGAACATGATTTAAATTATTATAAAAGAATATTTTGAGAAATTACAAATTATTTTCAGAGAGAATACTAAAAAAACAAAATTATTTTCGAAAAATATTGAAGATTTTAGTAAAAATATTAAAGAAATATTTAAAAGAAATATTTACTTTTCTATAACGTAAAAGTCGACCTTTTTGTTTATATTATAGCTTTTATGTTGCCGAAATTGAATATTTTAGAATAAATAAATAGCAATTTATTTTTGAAAGAACTTTCATTCTCTTCATAACCTGAAAAATTAGTAATATACTTTTTATAAACGTATCTGAGTTGAATTTAATATTATAGGCGAATATGTTTTAACAATAGGCTTTGTCTTCAGTTTGTGAGTTGGCCAATTAAAAGATTTGATTTTTACCTCATACAACCAATAATATAATTAGTGGTTAAAAGGTTAATATATATTCTAGTTTTAGTTCTACCATCAAATGAATGAAAAACTAGCAAATGAATGCTAGCCAGACAAAACTTTAAGCTGAATGATTGAAACACCACCACAATGAAAAAATGCTATGATAGCTTGATAATTAGAAAGAGACAAAAGTGATGGCTGTTGGAAGAGAATGACATCAGATCCTAAAAGACAATTATCACTGTTCTGTGATCCCAAGCTTCTTACTACTGAATACTATAAGCCTGAATTAGTTCTGAGAATATTGGATAGGACAGCCCTTAATATGGATTTGTCAAGCACTATCATCTGACATCTATTAGAGACTAAATCTGCCTGTAGGTGGCATAGAGTTGTGATGGAAAAATTCACAGTATATTGTTAGCTTTTTCTTAGTTTCTAATTTTTTTTTGTTTAGCTGTTATTTATATTAAAGTTTTTGCATGTTAGAAAAATATATCAACAAATTAGAACTTTTACATAGGTAAAATTATTAATAAATAAATTGGCAATATGCAGACATTTTTTTCTAAAGAAAAGTACAAAATCATACACATAACTTTGAAAGAGAGAGAAAGGATAACAATCAACTTTTCAGCTAGCATTAGCTTCAACCTGAAGTCAAGGCAGCCTCTTTCAGCAAAAAGGTGGTACCCAATCAGACCTTTAAGCGATCATCTAGCTTAAGGGTTGATACGGTATCACCTTTATTGTCATAGGAGGTTGTCTTGACTGCTGGTTGAGATAGATTGTTATCATCTACATTTATAAACCTACTAAAGCCTTGAGTAATTGGTTTTATTGTCTTAGGAAGAAAGGAGTGAATTGGTCATCTAAAATAAGAGTAAGTGTAGCAAATGGAAAAATAGTACATGATTTTATAGATTGAGATATGAATTATTGCTAGCTAGTAACAACTATTTAATTGAAGATATTTAATGAAATATAAGAAGAAAGATTATAAATGGAAGTGTTTGAATTATTATCTAAATGTTTTTGTTGTAACAATTTTGTTTGTAACTAAACACTGTAGATGCCAGTGAAAAGATTATTGGTGATTAGTTTTCATTCCAAACTATAAGCAGTGATCTCGGTAAACCAATGCATGTATTATGTAGCAATATATTTTTGCTATATCTAGATCATCGGGTGTGTCATTAAATGTAACAGTGGGGTTTCTACCTGGAACAGCACAAAGGCATTCAATTTTGTTTTGAATTAAACAAATTGTTATTGAAATCATTTGAAATAACTCAAAACTATATATAGCTGTAAATCATGCGCAGTAAGAGTATTTTCAAGTGGTTTGCATGATTTGACTGATGGCAGGGAGAGGTTTGAAAATGATTCTTACAGATGTGAAACACACTGCCACATGTCATGTTATGATTAATGATCCAGACACACAAATATCTTAAAATGTGTGTGGTGAATAGATAAATTACGTCTTTTTTTTTTCATGTGTCATAGCATCGACTAGGAAGAAAACCCGCTAACCCGGAACAACTGTTTGTAAGGTAGCTGTGCTGACTTCTCGACCACCAAAGCTTGACTAAATTACGTCATTACATGTATATATTAATTGTTTTCATAATCTAGTTAAAATTGTTAAATTAAAAAAAAAAAATCAAACTTTATTTATACTTTTCGAAATACATTCAACTATGTGTTCTTACTAATGATTATTATCATCATCATGTTCCAATATTATTGATTCATTGCAGAATGAAGGTCTTTCAAGTTCAATCCACTTCTCCAATCTCTACCTCTCTTCTTCATGTCACCCCAATGCACTTCCTTATTACCATCCATCTTACATACGGTCTTCTTCTAAGTCTTTTGCAATCTCTTGGTTTCCAATTAAAGAAGTAATAATTATATATATATTAAAAAGTATATAAAGTTTGTTTATCTAAAAAAAAAAAAAAGCAATTTCAACTAGGTGATAAAAATAGCCCAACATATGACTATAACAGGTATTCATAAGCTGTGTTGTAGTTTTGTGAATATGGCATCAATCTTGGGTTCTTTATGCAATGTTTTACCATGATTGAATAATACAGATATATACTAACTCATCCAATAATTATTTAGCCATACAAAGAACAATCATTTGAGTCAAACCAATTACTTAGAGGATAATATCCGGGAGTTTATGTGATTCAATTAATTAAATATACGTTATTAACTTTTTAATATTTTGTAATATTGTTATATATTAATAATCGTTATGTATATATATTAATAATTGAAATAGTTATTTAAATAAAAGTTTTAAAACGCTATTAGATTTTATTGAAAATATGTAATATTTAATAATAAAAGAAAGGTTATCACAACAACAATATTGTCAAGTGACCAAACGATTTCTTTTTTTTTAATGAAAAATGACATTAAATTTTTAAAGTACTTTACCATTTCATATAAAATAGTTCAGCTTGTCAGAGATTAAAAAGAGAAAGCATTTATTGGCAATAATTTAATATTTTTTATTCCTATGATTTTTTAATATAATTTCTTTATCCATTTGCTACCCTTACATAAACTTATATTTCAGAATACTTCATAAACTAATCAGAATAAATACAGAAGATAAAAAAAATTATAGCTGCTTATATATATATATGACAGAAAATGCGTTGTGCATATATATATATGTCGTATAATGGAAGATCCCGTTAATGTTTCATCATCATCATCAACCATTATCAATCCACTGCAGGATGAAGGTCTCTCCAAGTTTAATCCATCTTCTCCGATCTTTAGCTTCTCTTCTCCACATCATCCCTGCACACTTTCTTATTTCGTCCATCCATCTTACACATTGTCTCTTTCTGGGTGTTTTACAATCTCTTGGAATCCAGTTTAAAGATTTCAATTGTCCATCTATTATTATCTCTTCTAGCAATATGGCCAGCCCAACTCCACTTCAATCTCTTAATTTTTTCAATGAGGTCAATAACACCTGTTTGTTCTCTTACCCATACATTGCGTTTTCGATCATTGCGTTTTTTAATGTTTATATATAACAAGATATCAAAGCAAGTTTACTTTGTGTTTTTGAAAATATATAAGAAATAATGCAAAATTGTCAGACCATTTATTAAAAAGCATTACGAAAAATAGCAAAAGAGATACGAATTTTTAGACATATAATACTGTATAATCAATACTAGTTCATTCTTTTTACTCATTAAATAATTATTAATATTAATTAATAACTACATTATAATGCAAATGTGCATGTTGACAAATTGAAAATAATACATAAATCAATCATTCAAAAAGTTTAAATAAAGCATTTCTTAAAATTACCTGGTAATAAACATCATTCTTAACATTATCCTAAAATAAATTGTTTGATGTCAAATATATACATATTGTCAGTGATTTCATTGTTTGGTTTGCTTAAACTATGTTTAAGTAGTTGATTTATATATTTTTGTAATTATAATAATGATTATACTTTTTTATATATAATTGTTGCTAATTCATTTATTCAAAAATATTATTACCTAATGGTACTTAAGTATTATCTAGTTAACTAAGCATGGCAACAATTTTTTTAATTATACAGTTTCAGGGGCATCCAATAAATCTTTAAAAAAATGGCTGAAAAGAAGCAATTATATTTAATATTTTCAGTTTTATTATTATTTTTATAAAAAAAAAATTATGCAAAAATTATTTATAATATTTGCACTTTATTTCTTAACATTTCTTCATATTAACTTTGCATATTTGCACCTCAGAAAATGAGGAGATTTTTGCCTTCGAAAATGTTAGAAGAACCAACAAATTTTATCATTCATTGATTGGGTTTGATTTGATTTATATATAGTTTTGCTTTCCGAATTATGTAAGAGTGTGTGTATTTCTAATAGTATCACAAATAGTCAAAAAAAATTTACATATAGTATTGTCTAACACACATTTGAATGTTATATATAATATAAAACTGGAAAAAATATAACATAAATACAAAAAGTTTATGAAATCTCTTATTCATTATTTATAATGAAGGATAATTGAAAATTATTCACATCATTAGTCTGAAATTCTTAATAGTCTGTAAAATCTTAAATTAATTTTATTTTTTGTGTAGTCAATGCCACATAAGTTTGACTCAATATGAATACAAGTATTGTCATTCAATTCCCCAGTGCTTTTGTCTTATCACTTTCTGGTCCCATAGTCTTTCTATGTTTTGCATATGAAAGCCAGTAGTTGGGTCAACAAAGTTATAGTGATGCTTTACTTGGAAATATTCAAATCTGTCATATTTCATAATTCATCAGTTTTATAGGCTTTCCAACTGTCCAATATATAGATTGATCTATAACATTTTCTTTTATTGTTAACTTTAGACAAAGTACAAAAATGTTTCAAGCATTTTGGCATTTAAAGATTATAATATAAATGAAAAAATTGAAATAAGTCTTATGAATGGAATTTGTAATCGATTTATTATTATTTTTAAAACTTAAAAACTAACATATATTTGGTAAAATAAAATTTAAAAAAAAAAAACATAACCAAATATTTGTACAGCCCCTAAAACTGTATAATTAAAAAAAACTATTGACAAGTTTGGTTGACAGGATAATACACAAGTACCAATTAAATCTAAATATAATAAAAATCCTGATAATTTATTTTTAAAAGGTAATATATTTATTTATATAAACTCATAATGAATTAATATCAGTTTATATTTAATTGGTGCTTCTTATAGTTTTAGTTTTTTTAATTCATAATGGTTAAATAACAGTAATTGAATTTTAAGCAGATTTTCCTGATAGTCAAATGTAATGCTTTTACCTTGATAAACAGCCCAAAGAATTATATTCTTTTTTGGAAAAGGAATGACTAAATGATCAGCTGCATCAATATAAACAACCAAACATCTATTATTCAAACAAATTACAAAATATTCTTTGGATTTATTATTTTCATTACTGCTAGGTAAAAGTTTTGTGTTGATATAGATATAATCATATGCTGCAAACTGTTATATTGCTAATAATAAATTAAATTTATGCAATTTAAAAACAGCATATATTTGCATACGAAGAGTAAAATTAATATTTATTTAAATTTTCAGCAGTTTGAATTTGTAGTGAGTAGTAAAAACATTTAGTGTTGAAATCCAAAAAATTGTGAACTCCTAAAAACTCTATAATTAGGAATTTCAGGACAATGGTAACATATCTGTTTGAATTAACCCTTTAAAGGTGTGTTATGAGATGACTCAAAGCCGCTTCAAATAACTCGAATTTCCATCATTTTTAATGCTACTGTTGACATTTTGCACTCTTTTTAAAGGTTAAAAAAAGTTCTGTAAGATGCTGCCCTCTCTTGAATTATTTTACAAGTAAAAAATCAATAAAACTGACATTATAGGTCTAACAAAGGAAAAATAATGCCTCTTCTTGAATCTGATTGGCTGTTAAAGATGCATTTAATCAGTATGTTTTATTTTCTAATTGATTATTAAAGTTGACAGTGTATAGTTTTTCTTTAAAATGCCATTTTTCTAACATCGTCATCATCAATAGTAACTAGTAGCAAACTAGGATGAGTATTATAATTCCAGAAGATTAGAAAAAACATGATAATAAAAAATAAAGATGAATTGCCTGATAATTGTACAAATCAGTAGTGAGATAAGATAAATTTTTGTTTATATATTGCCTGATACAACACCACTAAAACATCATGTGATCTCTGATTACACATTGTTTTATGCAACAAATATATTTCTTCTACTTCAGTGCTACCCTCTAGTGTAATTTTGAGCAATCAATATATTATAGTTGATTATCCATATTCCCACTTGTTTTAACAATAGCTTTCACCTTGAAATTCAAAAACATTTTAATGTGACATGTTATTGGTGTTTAACAATCTTAGCCAAAAAATATAGCTGTCTCACATGTATTTAAAAAATGGGATTAGGATATATAGATAATAAACTTGTCTCAGATCTATATATAACAATGGAAATAAGTCTTAGATTGGAAACATTGTGATGTTTTTGAACTTAAGGTTGATAACAAAATAGTAAAAAAGGAACAAAAGAACGCAGTTGGAAAAAAGGTTTGCCAGATCTGAAAAGTCCAGTCACTCTAGATTCAGATATAAAATTCCAATGACAAAAGCCATAAGTAATATACTACAATAAGAATAGGACTATCCTGAATAAGTCTAAAGCAATCACTAATATAAGACATATATTGATTATTTAAGCTTACAAGAAAGTTGTAGAACTAAAATAGATGATAAAAATTGGCTTAGTCACATTATCTTACTTATTTATTCTATCATTTGTAGAACATAATATTTGTTTTTGCTTATCAAAGATTTATTAACAGATGTTATGTTTTTTTTTCCTCTGGTGGCATTATCACCCACAACCCATATTTATTAAATTAGAATTCACCAAACAACAGACTTATTAGTTGATCATTAAAAAAACAATTTCTTTATTATTTAGAAATTATTTATAATAATTAATATTTTATTTGCTGTACTAATATACTTTAAACAATGTTCTATTATAAATTAGGTATTGGTTGGTATACAATGCAATTAATATTTTTTTTCCATATGTCATATCATTGGCTAAGAGGCAAACTTGCAACAACTGTCTGCAACCAACTGCTTGTTTGCAAAGCGGCTGTGCTGACCTCTCAGCTAACAACGATTGACTGTAAGCTTATTTAATATTGATAGCATGAATGGCTTCATTTTTTTCTGATGTCTTGCTTATGGAGTATCTTGTGCCTTAACATGTTTTTTTTAAAGTGAAATGCATTATTGGAGTTGACAAGAATATAACAATCAAAGATTTTAATAAAAGTTGAAAGATACATATGGCTAAATTGATGTCCAATTTTTACATACATTTGAAATGGGGGAATAATTTGTAATTTTATATATTAATATTTATATTTTCATTAAAAAAAAAATATATACTTATTATAAAAAAAAAAATAAAATTTAAAACACTGAGATGGTGGAGTTTACAATACCAAAAATTAAAACTTCAAAAAATTTCCTTCAAATTCTAAAGCATTTTTTAAATTCTTTAGAACGTTTTTTTTTTACTTTTCAACTTGAATTTTTGATTGCCAATACAACATCCGAACCATGTACAACCTTCCATTCTTCTCAATGCCCCCTCCACAAAATACAGGATCGTAATAGGACCTTTTCTGTTATGCCATCATACATATTTAAGAGGTGAAAGTAGAGGAATAAAAATTATTTTGTGAATATTATGTGTTATTTCTATTTTCTTTGAATTTGAATGGACTGCATCGAATATCTAAATATTGTTTAATATTATTTTCTATAGATGGGAGAGCATTGAGTTGTTCTTTTGCAATTGCTTCTTCTTTGTTATGAAGGGTGAAAATTATTTTTTTCCAGTCTGAATTTTTTTTACCTGCTTGCTTATTTTATTGTACCAAAAGAAAACATCTTTTTATATTTCTGTCCATCTGAGCAAACATTTCAAATTCTTCACGTAGTCTTTGTTTTCACGATCACATTAAATCTTCATGATGGCTAATAATGCAGATATAAAAAGGGCAACATGGTGAAAAAACATGTTTTTACTACAATAAAGAAAATATTGGAGCCAGGAATATCTGGAATAGGTACTTCGTCTGTGATAACTCTAGACATTAAAATGTGCATATAAAACACTCTCATAAAATGAATGTTGTTACAATGTCTGTGTTCGAATAGCTACATTTCTCGCATATACTCTGAGCAAAAAATTTTATTTCATCATATCAGCTGCTTTTATGAACTTGATTATTAGATATTCATGTTAAATTAAATGTTTAATTAATACAATATTATTATATGTAAATATTTGAGATAACACCCTTTCTTTTGTCAGCAAATTTATGCAACTTAGTATAAGCTTCATGATCAATAAATGTTGGGTAGCAGTACTTATTCCATTCCTATACTGGAAATTGTGAATCTATGCATATTCAGTTTAGTGGCCATATTTTAAATATGTTTTATCAGCAAGCTATTAACCCAAAGCAAATAATGTGTTAATGTTTTTAATCCAAGCCAATTTGTTGGTCTATTTATATAGATCAGAAGCCATATTGGTAGCCATATATTATGATAACTTCTATTTTCGTAATAATGATATTTTTTTTTATCCTGTGACCAGGATTGATATAAAACCAATAAGGCAATATGTAAATCTTCCTTACATCATGCTATTAAGCAGCAATTTTTTTATATCACTACACTTGTTCGACCTATTGTAAGCCTTAGCAATTAATAATAACAGATAATATCCATAATTGTCCTATCTAATATTTCCAGGCTAGTTTGTAAGTTATGGTTTTTATTTGTGCATAGCCTTTAGATCAGGGAGAAGTAACCTGTATGTTTCAGATCTTATGCACCATTTTTCTAGAGCTATTTTTTACTTCTTTATTTTACTATCAAGATACCATGCCAAATTGGAAAAAAGATTTTAGTTTTCAATCTAAGACAATTTGCCTGTATGGTTAATTCAGCATCCATATATTTTATGATGGCCTAATTTAAAACTCTTAACTGAGGAAAGCTATAAATAGAAACTGGTCAGCAGATGTTCAATAAAACCACATTTGATAAAGATTTAACAAACACTCTTATCTTTCTAAACACTGGTACTCCATACATTCTTAACAATACCAATATTCAAACTCAACTTATAATCTCAAAGTAATATGAAACAGTCATTGATCATGTATTGTTCCCAATAATGATCAGAACCATAAGGTGGAAATGCACCAGATCTTATGCCAAGTAGTTGAAGTACCATGAAGTCATCTATAATCATTTACATATGTTGGCTCTGATTTTTATAACAAGGACAAGTTTGATAAATGATACTTTGACACGTTGGGGGGGGGAGGGGTCACTTTAAGTATTGGTATTAATTAACAGCATTTGAAAAAGCAGTGATTCTAATATTTATATGAAATTAAAATGTATAAAAACAAATCATCTATGCTATGGATTACAGAGTGATATTAATAAGAAAATAAGTATGGAAAAGAAAATGAGAAAGAAGAAAGAAAACTAAATTTTGGTGAGAAACTACAGAGTCTAAAAGATAAAAAAATGTTTGTGAACACTCAACACAAATTTATAATTGCAAAAGATATACTAAAGTTGTATTATATGTCTTATAATCATGCTTTCATTATGCTCCGTAAAGGATTTTTGAATTTCATAGCTTAAATCATTAAACAACACATGATCACCATTCTTTATGCTTAGATGTGTTTACACCGAGGCTAAACTTACCACACAGTAGTGCCACTCAGTGCAAACCAGAGTAATTGATGGATGCAAGAAGATTTGTACATTAAATCCTATCTAGTGCCTACTTATCTCCAGACTACTTTCTAGCTTGTTGCTTTCATCAGTTAAAAGTCTTGGATCTGAGAAAACTGCACCTAGATACTTTCTAGCTTGTGGCTTTCATCAGTTAAAAGTCTTGGATCTGAGAAAATTGCACCTAGATCTTAGCATCTAATTTATCCATCCAGCAGCCACCTTTTATCTTATTAGTTAACTATAAAGCTTTGAGTCCAAAATGAAAACATAATAATGTTTTCAATTCAAGCTTATTAGTTTGTATAGTCATATAGATCTGAACTCATTTCAGCATCCAATTCTGTCCAATAGGATTATGGTGACTGTGTTTGTTACAGAACCAGATTAAAAAAGTATGGATGATGAACTGATTCAGATCTATATGACTTTACAATCTAATAAGCATGAATTGAAAGCATTATTATGGTTTAATTTTTGATTCAAAGCTTTATAGTTAGCTATTAAGGTAAAATGTAGCTGCTGGAGGGTTGCATTAGACCCTAAAATCTAGGTGCAGTGCTCTCAGATTCAATACTCTTCACTGATGAAAACTACAAGCTAGAAACTAGTCTGGGGATATTGGATGAGTAGGCACTAGGTAGGAATTTTATGCACAAACCATCTTGCATTCATTGGATACTCTAGCTTGCAATGAGTGGTGCTACTGTATGGAAAGTTTAACCTTTGTGCAATTCCATAGTTTCACAATAATTCCAAGCAATGATTAATAAAATATAAAGAAATTAAAGTCCATTTGAGTACTAATCATTTACTTGTTTTAAAACTATACGGCTTAGACGATGGCCATTTTGATTATAAAAAAATGCATAATGTACTATGAGAAATAACAAGCAATATTTTAACAATAAGTTCTAAGCCCTTAAATTAATTAGCAGAATCATTATGATGAAAACATGATGGTGTTCATCTTCAATCTCTGATTGATAATGCAGCAGACTGATTGTTTTTGAGCAGGATCATATCCAATGTACAATTCTATCCACACCTCCATTATAAATCTGTTTCAAGTGACAAACAAATATGAATGAGTTACTATTATAATTTAGATGCAAAATCCATAAAGAATCTTTTTTTTCCAAATAAACCTATAAGTAACTTCCAGCTTTTATTATACCAATTAATTTTATTAGATCATCTGACAAAGTAGATTGGCAGTGATATATCAAAAGGTGAGCCTTATTTACGGGTTTATTTTTAAAAAATTAGGGATCTTGCTTGTAAACTATCTTAGTAATGTATTCAGATTTCTTTGTTCCATGAAATAGATTTATATTCAGTTTTCTAAATACTTGGCAATCTGTAAAGTCATATATATATACTCATAACAATCATTACTATTTTACTCAGCTATGCAAAGGTTTTTTCCTCTACCAGGCTAAATAATCAACTCTCATACTAGTGTAATTTACATTTAAACTGATCTACATACTTTGAATTATTTAAACTTTTAGTACATCCCCTAAATCAAACAATGGCAAAAATCCACCAGCATGGTAACACCCATCTTCTCTCATTCTGCATGGATTTTATCATCAACCTCATTTGTCATGTGACTTAGAGCTACCAAATCCTGAATCTCTATGCCTACATTGACAATTTCAGTTTTCTCCATTACACCCAGCTTGTGCATTAATTGTTTTACATATACAAAAAACATGCATACACTATATTATATATTTCAATTATATATATAAACGTATTTTAAAAATAATTATAAATACTTAAAGTAATGATGAAAAAATGTTCTGGCTTTTGATTGGACAAAATAAAAATTGTAATGAATGAAAATAAGACCTATAAATATATGATTGGTAAAATCTCATCAAAACTTTAACCTTGAAATATGATTTTGTTTTACATATATAAAAAAAAAAAACATGGTTATACTACATTATATATTTCAATTATATAAATAAAGGTATTTTAAAAATAATTATGAATACTTAAAGTAATGATGAAAAAACATTGTGGCTTTTGATTGGACAAAAAGGAATGATTGAAAATAAGATCTATAAATATGTTATTGATAAAATCTGGTCAAAGTTTTGACTATGCAATATATTCAAAAACAAAGAAAAACTGTTTATTAAAAGTTTATTAATAATGGGATATAGGTGTAAAATTGATCGTTAAAACCATGAAAAAAGAATGGCAAGAAATTGATGATGGTAAACCATGACTGATGATGATCAGGAAGATGTTGAAGATTTTGACAAAAAAAGTTTTCTGCCAAAAGAATTAAAATCCAGCATTGTAAAATAGCAACATAATTATGGGCTTGTATGTTCTTTGTGCTTCTGTATATGTTTGTATAGTCTCTCCCAAAACTCATCTCTAGTTGTTATTATTTGTCTTTTTATCTTTTTTTATTAAGTTGGAATGATCATGCAAGTTATTAAGTCAGTTGCAGATGTTGATGATGATAATGTTATAGTCATAGTATTCTCCAGGTAATCTACTAGTATTTAATACAAAATCTTAATATATATACAAATATTCATATACATGTTTCAAGATTAACACATGGTAACAGTCTTTTATTATGCAATGAGTTAATCTCAAAGCATTATATAAAATATTTTGCATTGTAGATTCTTAGTTTTTTATGTAATATTAGTATTTAAATAATAATTGGCAAAAATAAAAATGAAAAATTTTATACTTGCCAGACATATTTGTTAATCAGATTTTAAAATATTTGGAAATAAATTTCTTATTGATTGAAAATTCACACCTTCTAGCAATTGCATTACAAACAATCCTGTAGATATATGAAGGAAGAAAAAGGTAAAGAGATATCCTCTTTTGTCTTTAAAATGTATTGTCATATACTGAAGCTGGAGGGCACTTCATTTGTCTTTAAAATGTATTGTAATATACTGAAGCTAGAGGGCACTTCAATTATATAAAAACACTTGCAATAAGTTAATCTCAAAATATTACATTATATAGTTTAACACTGTAAATTAATGTGTGTGAGAGAGAGAGAAAAGAAACTCTCCCTAAAAATACGCTAACCTGACAATATGATACTATAACCAAGCAATAATTCTTATATACAAACAATAATTTGACAATAGAATACTATAACCAAGCAATAATTGTCGAATACAGCAATAATTTGACAATACATTATTAGTAGTTTGTTTTGGCATTCTCCGTTTTAGAAGAACACCATATAGATATTAAGACCTTTTTACATTAGTAAATGTATATACACGTTTTAAATAAGGTAATGTAGTTCCATTAAGTTCAATGAGACAATATTTGTTATTACTGGCTATGCTTACTGTTTGAGTTAAAGGCATTGTGTGTTTGAGCGGTCTGTTACGGAGATAGACATGCAAACTCTGGACTTGAGAATCCATAAATCGTAATCGATCTCTACCATTTTGTGTGATCAAAGCTTCCAACGAACTCTCCAGTAATAAACTATTTGATAATTGCTATTAAGATACTGAATCTTTTATTATTTATTTGGATACTAGTATATATATATATAGCTGTTTTTTAAAATGAAAAAAATGTTATTCTATAAAATCACAATTAAAGAGTTTGAAAGGAGGGCGAAATATATATTTTTTGTTGTTTTTAAGTCAAAGAGAATGAACGCTTGTAATTAGTAGATTGGGATTTGAAGAATATACTGAAATTGCTTCCTAAAATTAAAGAAAGTAATATATTTAATAATGTATGTATGTATCTATACACCCTTTTATGGCTACTGATACCTAGAGACGATCAATTTCTATCTTGATTAGAAACGCATGAAAGCCTGCACCCGGTTTTGATATTCAATAAAGCTATAGCATATGAAATCAAAGTATTTAAATGAAACAATTTCATTGACAATTCTCATTTTTAGTAGCTGTTGATTATAAGCAATTTAAATTAATTAACAAAACAATTCATTTAAATGAATATATGTAATAAGATTAAATTGAGCGTTTATTGCTAGCGTTTATTACTTTGCATTATTGTGAAATGTTTTGACATTAAAACTTTATCCCTGACTTCTGGCTTTTTACTCTGTATTTATTTTGCGGTGCAGCTCGTAAAACTGATTTATTTTAAATTTATATAAATAACATTTTAGTATTTCTTTCTGTGAATTTTAATTAATCTCAAGTTATATGTCGTTGAAATAATTCTTCAATTAATTAAATAAAGTAGGTAAAACAAATTAGTCTGAGAACATTATACATATGTGTATGTACATGTGTATATATAGCTAAATAGGTGTATTGAAACCAGCTCACTTCCAAATAAAATATAGTGCCCAGGTATCACCCAGATAAAGAAAAAGAGCTTGAAGGCTGGGTGAAAAAGGACGTCAGTTAAATAAAAGATAATTCGATAAATGGAAATTAAACTTAAATCATGAATACATACAAAAAGAAAAATATTTGGAGATGGCGCTGATAAGAGAGTAGCCAAAATAGTATTTAATTAGATTATGAGTAAATGGCAAGTAAGATGAGTGAAGAAGGTAGTATGGTATGCAGAAGATTTGTACAAAGAATTCATGTCAGTATACTTATACAAAAGGTCGGATGATTGTGTTAAGAGAATTGTTGAGTGTTATAGTGGTAAAGAATGAGATAGAAGAATAGATGCATTAATAAAGAATGGGGAGGTGGAGAGATGGAGAACTATTATGGAGAGTAAAATGAGTTTAAATACATATAGAAGTAAACGGAATATTGGGTGCGAGTTAATTTATGATAATAGCAAATAAAGTAGTTTACTGTTTCAGGCTTGAACGTGATCTTTAGCAACAAGGGAATATACACATAAATGGAAAGATGTGAGTGATTTAATCTTCAAGTTGTGTAAGGAAGACATAAAAATGTTAGACATCCATTAATTGAATGTTAATGCTTCAAAGCAGAAAGGGTACAAATAATGAAGTTATGGAAGAATAAATATGAACAAAGTGATTATACAGAAAGTGGGTTATTCATTTTTATGCTGGGTTTGGAAAAAGATAAGAAGGATTTAGATATAATGGTTGTGGAGTTGACAAAGATTATGTTGTGGAAATGGGATGGAGCAGGATAGAGAAGAATATGGGAAAACTTAGGGCAGGGAATGGAAAGAGAAGGTAAATTGACTAACAGGTTTCTGTGGACATAATGGCTGAGAGATTCCTGACTCCTTATAAGGAAAAGTCATATTGCATCACATCATATCATTTCTGTTTCCTCTGGAGACCCATAATGCTTTGCCAGTTTGCCATTCATTTGACAGTAAAAAATGAAATTAAAATAATACTGATTTATTAGTTCAAAAAAAAATTCTGAATAAATCGGAAGTCTACAGATAGAAATTTCTTCACTGAAATTGGAGATCCATCTCAAAGTGCTGATTGATAGTTTCTTTAAAAAAAATAATTGCAAGATTACTTCTATTATACTTAGGAACATGCAATAAAATTGTATGTTTTCATACAAAAAATATATAGTATATATTAAAAAGGAATATATTAATGCTTTTACTTAAGAGTTTTCTGAAATATGCTTAATTTTTAAAAATACAAGTTAAGAAATTTAAAGTAATAATAAAAAAAAAACCATGATCATTACATATGATAATATTCTGGACTACTTTCAATGTCTATCATTAAAAGTTGAATGACTGTCAAATTTATACTTTATTTAAACTTTTTAAATACAAACAACTGTTAGTAATAACACACAAATGGTCAACACAGGTTAGTAGATTATACAGTGTTTCAAATGGTATTATTCTCCACTTTTCTTTACGTATTGCTCACCTGACCAGTGGTGATATTAGCATAGGAGTCAAATTTGCACCAAGGCAATGCTCTAATCAGCTGAGCCTTTGACAAAACAACTCACTTGTTTTGAGCATTGCCTTAAAATTTGGTATTCATGAATCTAAAGGTATAGGTTTGACTCCTATGGCAATATTGCCACTAGTCAAACCAGCAATACCTGAAGAAGAGCTTCCAAATAATACCACTTAAATGTATTTGTTTGCATTTGAAAAGTATAAATAAAGTTTAAAACTTTCTAAACATTCAACATTTAATGATATGTGATGAAAATAATTGAACATCTAATACACTGCTATCACAAGCCTTCAGAAAAATACTATATGATGATTACACTCCATCAAAAACTTCAGTGTTAAAAACTTTTGTGATAATTTAAGTGTTATAACTGTAAATTTAAATTTCAAGACAGAATTTTGTAACTTGGTGATTAATTTTAGAATTATTTATTCACATTTAAAAATTTATTCATAAAGATTTTCTTAATTTGTTTTTTTTTTCAATACCATTACAATAATAAGCATCTGACATATTTCACTTTATTTCACTTGTTTTTTTTTTTATATTTATGGAAATCACCTATGATTTTTAGGTTTAACTTGTATTTCTAACAAATCAAATCTAATGTGATGAATTCCTATATAAAAATATTAACCTTTTAATTGTAGAAACTCTGGTTGGATGAGTGAGTTAAAACTCTAAAGTTTTCATTGGTCAATTACAGACTGAGAAGTAAACATATATTCATATTTTAATAATATATTCATTTTAGTTTCATTTCTAAAAAGTATATTAACCCTTAAACTGCTAATTATATTATTGGTTGTGTAGGTAAAAATCAAAGCTTTTAATTGGCCAACTCACAAACTGAAGACAAAGCCAATTGTCAACATATATACACCTATAATATTAAATTCACTTCAGATTCGTTTATAAAAAGTATATTAATAATTTGTCAGGTTATGAAAGTGAACGAAAGTTCTTTCAAAAATAAATTGCTATTTATTTATTATAAAATATTCAATTTTGGCAAATTTAAAAGTGAACATACAAACAAAGAGTTGCTGATGTAAATGCTTTTTTTTCAGTTTTACGTTATGGAAAAGTAAATATTTTTTTTGCTAAAAACTTAAATATTTTTACTAAAATCTTCAATATTTTTCTAAAATAATTTTGTTATTTAGCATATTTTATGAAAATGATTTGTAATTTCTCAAAATATACTTTTATAATACTTTAAATCATATTCAAAATGAAAATCTCAGTGTTTTTCTTTATTTTCTTTGATCAGGTGGTTTCTTTGTTCTTTCCAGCCAATCAGAATGTCTTTGTCAGCTGAGAGCCAATCACCGACAAGCTTACTTTTTTGTTTAGCTTTAGAGGCCGTTTTATTGATTTTTTACTTGTAAAATAATTCAGAAGAGGGCAGCATCTTACAGAACTTTTAAAAACCTAACTAATAAGCATAAAACGGCTATCCTAGCATTAAAAATAATGGAATTAGAGTGACATCAATTGTCAACAAGAGGTCTCATAAGAGGCAGGCTATGGGTTAATAATTTATCAGATTATGAAAGTGAACAAAAGTTTTTTTCAAAAATAAACTTTTATTTATAATTATAAAAATATTCGATAGTAGAAGACCTAAAAAAAAGTTCATAACAAATTAAAAAGTGTTTTGGATGTCATTGATTTTTTTCTCAATTTTACATTATGTAAAAGTAAATAATTTTTATTAAAATCTTAACTATTTTTCTAAAATAATTTTATTTTCAGCATATTTTATCTAAATAATTTATAATATGTCAAAAAATACTTTTAAAATGCTTTAAAACTTATCATTTACATTTTCAAAATCGAAACAAAGAAGTTGGAGTGGTGAAAATTATTGACAAGTGGTCTCTTTTGACCAATATGAGCAACAACCAATCAGCACCTAGAAAAGACCATCTTCTTCCATTGTTAAAACTAAAATGTGAATATTATTGATTTTTTGCTTGTAAAATAATTCTAGAGAGGGCAGCATCTTATGATACTTTTTTAAGCTTTAAAATGACCATAAATTTACTATGGTAATGTAAAAGTGATGATTTTTGAGCAACTTGTTGATTATAACTGGATACTTTTATGAAAAGGTTAAAATCAAATGTTAAACATTTACAAAGGTCAGTCACCATTATAAGAAACAAAAATAATGTCCAAGAGTTAAATAAATCTCTTCACAAATATAATTTTATACATTGACCTCTTCTGTGATTTTGTTTCCGAATATTCACTGTCCTTATTGAAAATTTATTTTATATTTATATATATTTTGTTTAATAGTATTTCATTTGATATATATATATAAGCAAAAAATATTTTAAATGTCATTAGAAATATAAAAAATATCATTAAAAATAAAAATAATCTCTTTAAAATAAAATATATTTAGGGAAAATCCACTAATATCATTATAAATATGAAAGATTTTAAATCTTTCATGCAGATTTGCAATAGTATCATATATTTATAAAAATAAAATATAATTATAAAATCCATATGTATAGAAAATAATTATACAAAAATAAATGCTTAACTCTTTCTTAGTTATCTTAGAATGATTCTGTTGATCAAATTCACCAATCACAGTATGATTTATACAACATTTAAACAGTATGATATTAGTTTTATTGATATTTAGGATAAATATTTTAAATGAATTATAAATATATATTTTAATTTTAATTTTTGTTATTAAATAAAAGAAAATATCAGTTGAAAGTGAAGCTTTTTATTTCAAATGTCAAATTGCAAAACTCTAATTGTACAAAATGGTGTCATTTGTTTAGAGTTTGTTTGTCAGGTAAAAATTATTCTAAAAATTATTTTTTGTTTCAAGATAGTTTTTGATCACTAGAAAATGTTTTCATTTAATAGCCATAAATATATTTATATTTATAATTACATAATGTTTTATAAAGAAAATAAACTTACATTTTGAAAAAAATAAAAAGATTCTTCTAGCTAATCAAAAAGCTTTGTATTTTTTTAATTTTTATTAAATAAATTTATAGCTTTTACTGATTTTTTTTATCCTTTTAGAAATATTTAAAAATTATTTTTAATAATAATTTTGTTAAAAAGTAGATTTATTTTGATAAAAAAACTTTATTTAAATTAAAGGCAGCATACATAGAATATTAAACATTACAATGCCTTGATTTTCTATTGCTATTTTTAAAAAGGCAAAGCTAAATAAGTTAAAATAAAAACAAAAATCTTGAACTTAAAAGCAATTATTTCTTTTTCTTTATCAGTGTAATGTTGAAAACCCATTACAATTTGTTTGATGTGATGTTATGTATTATGGCTTCTCCTTAAATGAAGTCAAGAATATCTCATCAATTATGCACAGATAAACCTGTTATCTACTTTATTTTCCATTCCCCACTCTAAATTTTCCCATATTCTGCTCCATCCCATTTCCACAACATAATCTTTGTCAACTCTATAACTTTTATATCTAAATCCCCCTTATCTTTTCCCAAACCCAACATAAAAACCAATAATTCACTTTCTGTGTAATCACTTTTTTCATATTTATTCTTCCATAACTTCATTATATGTACCCTTTCTGTTTTCAAGTATTTACATTCAATTAACAAATGCCTAATATTTTCTATTTCTTCCTTACATAATTTACAAAATAAATCACCTATATTTTTCCATTTACATGTATAGTCTCTTCTAGCTAAAGCTACCATCTAGGAACAATAGATAGAACTAAAATATAAAAT
Organism: Epiperipatus broadwayi; assembly: GCA_028023455.1. Classification (NCBI taxonomy): domain Eukaryota; kingdom Metazoa; phylum Onychophora; class Udeonychophora; order Euonychophora; family Peripatidae; genus Epiperipatus; species Epiperipatus broadwayi. Next base: position 3,226,061 of record JAQFVV010012513.1, read on the forward strand.
GCTAAATGTTAGACTGACCTAGTTAATAAATGAAAAAGAAGATAGAAAGCCAATAACCATTGTATATGCATTAACCATAACAAACATTCTTAGCAGTTGCAGTATCACTTATATCGTGAATGACAGGATCACAATACAGATTAATAATGTTTTATATCAAGAAAATTTGATATATTTATAAATATTATTACATAAACAATAAAAATTTCAAAAACGTTTCTGTTACTGTTGATAAATTAGTTTCTAGAAATACTTTTGCTTAGTCAAAATATCATCAATATGTAGACATTAACATTAGAATATATTTGTTTATATATGCTGCTTTTAGTTGGAATAAGGTTTTTGGAAAATAAAAATGTTTTTTGACAAAGTTATTACTAAAGTTAATTTTAAACATAAACTAAAAAAACAAAAGATAGTAAAACCTATAAATCTATTTAAAGAAAAAAACAAAGCTGGCTATTTAATTAGAATAATGTAACTTTTCTTTTCACAATGCAACTTTTATGAACATCATATAATTAAAAAATTAAATATATTTAATGTCAAGTAAAGAACAGCTTTCAACAGAGCTGAAAACAGATGTGATATGTTGGACTATTTCCATCATCTATGAGTGAATGTTGAATGTATAGAAAATTTTAAACTTTATTTAAATTTTTACAAATACAAACAACTTGTTAGTAATAACACACAAATAGACAACACCTGTTAGTAATTACACAATCTTTCGAGTAGTATTCTCCACTCTTCTTCAGGTGTTGCTTGAATCTAAAGATGCAAGTTCAACTTCTAAACAAATATTGTCACTGTGCATATAGGCCAGCCACACCTGAAGAAGAGTGGAGAATACTACTACTTGAAACATTGTATAACTACTAACCTGTGTTGTCTATTTGGGTGATATTACTAACAAGTTGTTTTTATTTAGAAAAGTTTAAATAAAATTTAAAAATGTTTATACATTCAACATCCACTCATAGATGATGGAAATAGTCCAACATATCACATCTATTAATATATTATCATCAGAAACCTTCAGTCAAATACTAACAGCTGAAAACTTTTTCTTTTTTTTTAAAAAATCTTTAGAATTGTTTCTTCTTATCAAATATGGGATCAAATGTCCCCATTATTTGCACTTTGAGTTTTGCAGTTTGAACATTGACTTAAACAACTTTATTTTTGTTGATAATTCCTACCATTATTACCACAAAATTCCAATACAACTAATTGGAATATAGACTTCATATTTCATATGAATTATATTGCGATATTGAATTTAATCTACAAAGCTTTAAGATACACTGGAATTTGCAAAGTAATTAAAATTCTTCTCTCCAGCAATGAGAAGCAATATATATTTAAAAATATAATTTTGCTACAAATAATTTATGATTTAAAGTAGCTATTATATAAACTTTCTTAAAATTTTAAGTATTATAAAATAATTTTGAACCAACATTTTGCTAGATACTGCTAAAAATGTGACGGTTTGATGTCTGCTTCCAGTTGTTCTAAATCGGGCATTTTTAATTCTACGTTTAAGATTTTGCATTATTTTTAAAGGTTAAAAAAAGTTACATAAGATGCTGCCCTCTCTTGGATTATTTTACAAGTAAAAAATCAATAAAACTGGTGGGGAAGGTCTAACAAAGGAAAAAGACTGTTCTTTCTTGAATCTGATTGACTGGTAAATTTCAACAACAAAGAAAATGGATGTCAATAACTTTTACTGCTACGATTTTTTTTTGTTTCATTTTGAAAAAGATAAACGAATGTTTAGACCATTTTAAAAGTATTTTTTGACAAATTATAAATTATTTTGATAAAATATGTTAAAAATAAAATTATTTTAAAAAAATACTTAAGACTTTAGCAAAAATTATTTACTTATCCGCAACATAAAATTGGGAAAAAAATCACTGACATCAGCAAAACTTTTTGGTTGGTGAGTAATGTTCATTTTAGATTTGCCACTATTGAATATTTTTATAATTATAAATAAAAATTTATTTTTGAAAAAACTTTCGTTCACTTTCATAACCTGACAAATTATTAATAGACTTTTTACAAACAAAACTAAAGTGAATATAATATTAAAAGATGAATATATTTTGACATTTGAGTTTGTGAATTGATGCTTGAGTTTGTGAATTGACCAATTAAAACTTGAGACTTTTATCTCACTCAGCCTATAAAATAATCAGCAAAAAAGAGGTTATAGCATTAAAAACATTGAAAGTTAATATTTTATACCATAACTGTGGATAGAAAACATCTATATGTTTAAAATAGTGCTAGTAATATACTCTTTTATTATTGCAATATTACTTATAAGTTAAATGCTACTATCATATATGTATATTTTTTGTCTGTGATTATAAAAAGTGCTAATGAAAAATTGTTGGATTTTATTTTCTTTAATTCACTAAATAAAAATGGATTATCTTGTTTAGGTTATCACTACTTATTCTTATTAGCAATTTGATGAATTAATTAAAGTACCATAGCTATTTCCACAATATATATATATATATATATATATATAATAAAAAACAAGGGTAATAAATAATACTTGTGTACTAAAATTGTTAAATGAACAACTATTTTAATAACTGCATTTTTTCCCCTTATTCTTACTATATTAATGTATGAATAAGTTGAGATATTTTATTTAGAGATCTGATTAAGTCAACTATATCTTTCTCTCATCCAATATTTATATATATATTAATTCTAATATTCTCATGGTTAAATGATGAATTCATAGTATTATTTCTGGAAACTTCCATGTAATAAAACTATTATAACTAAGTAGCTGACACTTCAATACAACAACAACTACTGTACTCAGAGCTTTTTCTTTCTCAAATCATAAGAATGTGATAGATAGATAGATAGATAGATAGATAGATAGATAGATAGATAGATAGATAGATAGATAGATAGATAGATAGATAGATAGATAGATAGATAGATAGATAGATAGATAGATAGATAGATAGATAGATAGATAGATAGATAGATAGGTAGGTAGGTAGGTAGGTAGGTAGGTAGGTAGGTAGGTAGGTAGGTAGGTAGGTAGGTAGGTAGGTAGGTAGGTAGGTAGGTAGGTAGGTAGGTAGGTAGGTAGACAGACAGACAGACAGACAGACAGACAGACAGACAGACAGACAGACAGACAGACAGACAGACAGACAGACAGACAGACAGACAGACAGACAGACAGACAGACAGACAGACAGATAGATAGATAGATAGATAGATAGATAGATAGATAGATAGATAGATAGATAGATAGATAGATAGATAGATAGATAGATAGATAGATAGATAGATATTAATTCTAATGTTCTCATGGATAAATGGATTTATAGTATTATTTCCAGGGCCTTCCATGTAATAAAAATATAATAGCTAAATAGCTGCTATTTCAGTAAAATAGCAAATACTTTCCTCAGAGCTTCTTATTTCTCAAATCATAAGAATGTGTGTGGTATTTCCACTGCCTAAAGATAAAATTCCTTTGAAATTGCATGGTGTATGTAAAATTGCATGTGGAATTCATTTACATTCATACATTGGACAGACCAATCCTAAAATAAACATAAAAAAGGAATAACACATTTTGACAGTCAGAAAAAAAATTAATTTGTCAGCCATTTATTCACACATTAAATTAACTAACCATATCATCAATTTTAACAAAACACATATTCTGATAAAAATTGAACAATATGACCAGAGACTGCTATGGGAAGCTATAGAGATTTTTAAAATGCTTATGAGTAGTGAATTAAAGAAAATTAACCATATTTGGACAAAACTATTTGAGGATAAATATTTTTTTAAAACTTCTCACCCAATAGAACTTAAGAATGAGGCAAAAATAACAAAATAAAAAAATGATTTTAAATCTCACCACACACATTTTTATGATTTGAGAAAGAAGAAGCTCTGAGGAAAGTATTTGTTATTGTACTGAAACATCAACTATTTAGCTATTATAATTTTATTACATGGAAGCTCCTGGAAATAATACTATGAATATATATATATATATATTGTACCTATATTGATATAGGCACATATAATTTTATCTAAAATTATATTATTAAAATAATCGTTCATAAAAGAAAAACATAAAATTAAATGTTGAAGAGTTTATTGCAGTTTGTTTTAGAAAAGGATAAGAATCAAATAGTTTTCTAGCGTTAGTTTTGAAATAAAAAAGCTACAATTAATTAATCAGAAGGAGAGAGGGGTGTTTCGTTAGAGAAATTAAACTAAGGGTTATAAAAGGAAGTAAAGAGTTTTTATTGGTATTCGTAAAAATATAATTTAAAAAGTTAAAACATACAAATCTCTTTTCATTCAAGTTTAATTAAAGAAAAAATAATGTTAAAACTAAATAGTAAATTGTATTAAAAATATATGTGTGTATATATCTGTGATTGTCAACAATAGAATAAATGTTATTTTAAATAAATGAAAGTTAAAGAAGATTATCATTAAAAAACACGGCAATGGATATTAATAAAATAAAACAACATGTTTTATTGCATGGCTATTACTAATTAAGCAATCTTCCAAAACACGTTTATCAAATGATTATCACTGGAATTTGACAACAGATCTTTGCCGGAGATATTAGAAAGACAACAAGGCGCAAGTATAAATAGATCTTTTTTTATTGGACAGTAGTCAGTTCACAAATTAGTTGAGTGAGTGCAGTTCACAAATTAATTGAGTAAGTGCAGTTCACAAATTAATTGAATCAGTTGAGTTAATTATACCCAGAAACAAAATGCAGTGCTGAGAAGATTTTGGGAATTCATGCCTCTCCACAGCCTAAAAAGTCCGATGAAAACAGCAAGATCTGCCCGTGAAATAATGTCAACGTAACAACTTAGAAAATCTCCATCAGTATCTAATTGTCTCCAATAGTAATAATCGTGAATAATGGGAAACTCATCAAGGAAACGTCCCAGCTGGCTGAAAGCATTCATACTGGAACCATTCATACTGGAAGAAACAACAAACAAGAAGAAAACAAAGTGTTAAATCTACATTCAAAATCCTAGGTAAAACATTTGCTTATTTTCATTTATACTGTAATAGCCATTGCATTTCATTAATTCGTACGAATCTTTCAAGAGTCTAATTATATGAACTCTATATCATACATAAATGAACTATTGATATGTGTGATTAAATTTCAAATGCTATGTAATACTTTATTATTATTATGTGTGTACATGAGTTAATATGTGCGTGATCATTATATCAATATTTATTAGTTAAATTAGAGTGTTCTGTTATTAAATCTATAGGAATATTTAAACCATTTAGAAATGTTAATTTAAAATATGCGTGTGTTTTATTAGAATTATAAAATGTTTAAATTTAGTAAATAAGTGTTAGTTAACAAATTATCTTTAAAATTAAACTTTATTTGTCAGTCAATTCTTTTATCAATCTCTTTTATAAATTCCTTTTACAATTCTTTTATCAATTCTTTTAACCACTAATGAAGTATAATCTATTAGTGATTACAAACAGCTGAGCTAGTCGTGGATTTAGGCGTTGAGTTAGTGGCCACTGTTCAAAGTGTGTTGTCTATTCTTTTAGTATTCTTTTAGAATAAACAACTGGCGCCTGTGTTTATACACAAACAAAAAAGTGCTTTGGATTTGGTGTTGAACTCAACAGCCGAGAAGAGGCTATGTCCTGGAAATGTAACGCTAGTTATATACTTTATAGCTATTGCTTGGGCATACATACTCTCCGAGTATGTTCTTCTCTGCTTAAGAGGCCGGTGTTTCGAATTCACATATTCGAATACGGTTCAATATATATATATAATAAAGTTTGATATCTGTATTCGTTTCACAATATATGTAATATACAAATTAATATATATATATATCAAAATACAGTACAATTTATATAAATTATATTCTTTTATAAGTACTTTTGACTATACACTTTGTAGTCTTTATCAACTATATAACGTTGAATAATCAAAACGAACATATGCTTTTATATAATAGAATTCAAAAAGAGAATCAATATGGAACAGATGTAAATAAACCTTCATCATCTGTTATATTTGATCATAATAAATCTTGTCAATATGGATTTAAATTTGATTATAAAAATATGAAAATTATTCAAATTGAACGTTGTCATAATAAACGTAAAATAAAAGAGGCTATGTTGATTTCAAGAAATCATCAAATGTTAATGAATCTCCAGTCATCAAATGTTAAGATAACAGAATTGTGGGAAATCTGAATTGAACTATGGGTATTGCTAAGGGTTGTCTCGTTTTGATTATTCAACTTTATATAGTTGATAAAGACTACAAAGTGTATAGTCGAAAGTACTTCTAAAAGAATATAATTTATATAAATTGTACTGTATTTTGATATATATATTGATTTGTATATTATATATATATATATATATCCTATCTGTACCCATAACAGTTTTTGCATTATTAGAATCAAAGAATGTAATGTATTTTATAATTAAAATACATTTAAATAATACTTATGTGAAATAATAATACATGAAAAATCAAAGCTGGTAAAAATAATTATCGTAATGCATTTTTGTTTTTAAAATGTGGTAGACTATTTATAACTGCGGTTGATAACTCACATATCACTATTTCATGTAAATAATCTTTCGATATATTTTAATTCTCAATTAGATTGCATTGCTTTATCGCAAATGCAAGCAAAGTCAACTTGTGTCTTTGTATGTGTTAGTAGAATAATAATAAAAGTAGTCGAGCATTGGTGGCCTAGTGGTAAGCATAGCTGCTTTCCAAGCAGCTGGCTCGGGTTCACTTTCCAGGCAACACATTTGACACATAAAAAATAGATAATAAAAGTATAAAAAATATATTGCTGATTATTAAAATATATTTCTAATTCATATGTATAAAGAAGTTATATTCTGGGTAGTATCATTTTTTCTACATGTTATTATCTAAATTCCATTTTTAATGTATTTAATAACAAATAAAAATTCACTTCACTATTTTTTTTTCATTTCTCTAGCTGAACCATCACTGTTATTAGAAAATTTGATAATTAAAATATATTTACATATTCTACTTTTGAATTTTAGCTTTACCCTCATGTTCGTAAAAAATTTGATTTATGTACTCAATTTTCAATTTTTGATGTACTGAATACCAAATAAAATTTGTATTAGCTAATTCTCTCCATTTCTCAATTTCTTGAATTAGTAGAAAGTTTGAGAATTAAAATGTATTTATATAATATTTGCATTAAATAGCTATCAACAGCATTATCCCAAAAATATAATTTTTATTAAATATAATATGTAATTATTTTAATTATTTTATATTGCTCATGTGTTAATATTTGAAATGGCTACAAAATTTTAAAGTTGTTGTAAAATAGGCAAGTGGTCAGCACAACTGCCTTACAAGCAGTTGTCCTGGGTTAGCGGGTTCGCTTCCCAGCCGATGCTATGACACATGGAAAAAAAATGTTGTCCAAATGAAGTTTGAATAGTTTAAAATATATTCATTCAATAAAACTTTTGCTCGATTACCAGATATCTTTTCAAATTCAAATTTAATAATATTTCTCTTGTTTTACTATAACTATTTTAACTTTTACTTTAGTACATGATGTATATATATTTAAACTGAAATCCTAAAAGTTTATCAATTTTATTATCATAGCGGATCTAAATTGGCATTTATTCAAATACGAAATTAATACATGGTTACAAATGCAATTTATTAATTTAAAATGACTATACTTTTCATTTAAAAAATTTTCCAACTCTAATCTTCTAATCAGTACTGGCCTGTTTTTTATGATATCATTTGAAAATAATTACTATATATTTTCCATGCATTTTTATATTGCAAAAAAAGAAAACAAAGCAAAAATTTAAATTCTATACACAAAAAGAAAATCTTGCAAGATTCTTCAAGATTTGTGCAATATTTGTTAAGTTATAAAGTCACAAGAAAAACAACCAAACAAATTTTCATTTACATAGTAATATATATGTATACATTATTACTTCAAATATAAGATGCACCACTTTCAGACCCATAGAAAGAAGTGCATCTTAATTTGGAAACAACAATTTTTACCATTATTTCTGGTGATCTTTGCTTTATGCTATATATGCTCATAGTATTATAATCATTTACCTTTGTAGAATAGTGTGTTAAATCTTTTTAATCAAAAGAAAAAAGATTTAACATTAAATGTCAATATTTTTGATTAGTTTTGGAAACAGCTTTAACTCTCTCTCTCTCTCTCTCTCTCTCTCTCTCTCTCTCTCTCAAACTGCTGCTTTTAATATTATTTTTCTAATTTTACTGTTATTATACTGTCTTTAGAATTTTTTACAACTAATAAATCAACACAATAATGATATAAGGACCTTCCTGTGCTCTGATTGGTTGTTTTTAGTTCTCTACACAAGAGAGCATCTGTCAACAATTTTGAGTTTTGTTAACTGTGATTGGTTGTTTCTTTTTCATTACACAAAAGAGCACCTGCCAACAATTTTGATCTAACCAATATCTTCATTTTGATTTTCAAGTGAAAACATGTTTTATAATCGTTTTTTACACATTTATAATTTTTCTCAAAAAATATTTATAACAATATTAATTATTTAGAAGAATGATTCAGATTTTAATAGAAAAATGAACTTCTACATGAAAACAAATTGTGAAAGAAATCAATGACATATGGCTGTAATTTGTAATTGGATAACAAAAATATAACAAACAAGACAAAACTCTCCATACTGTAGTGCCACCCTGTGCCAACCAGAGTAATCAATGGATTTCAGAAGGCTTGTGCATAAAATCCCTATCTAATGCCTACTCATCCAACATCCCCAGACTAGTGTCTGGCTTGTGACCTTCATCAGTGAGGAGCTTTGGATCTGAGAGGAGCTTTGGATGAGTAGGCATTAGATAGGGATTTTATGCACAAGCCTTCTGGAATCCATTGATTACTCTGGTTGGCACAGGGTGGCACTACTGTATGGAGAGTTTTGCCTTGTTTATAAACAATTACGTGCTAGTATAAGAGATAGTGATCATGTGATGCTTAATGGTTTAATAACAAAAATATGTTTTATGGTGATCACTATAGATTATATTTGTCAACTATAAAGAAAAATTTATTTTTTAAAAAGCTTCCATTTACTTTATTAATATGACAAATTATCAATTTGCATTTTAGAAAAAGTTTTAATCAAAAGAAAAAATATTTACTGGTGACATTAAATGTCAATACTGTATTTCAAAATCTTTGTTTCTTTAAGAAAAAATGTTACAGTATTTTCATTTAAAAAAAGACTTTGTAATCCAAACTGTTTATATATGTAATTTTGAAAGAGTTTTTCAGTCTTGGAAATATAGGTTTGAAAAAATTATCAGAAAATTTTTTCTTAAAATGTTGCATAGCTAATGATTAAAATGGTCTGAAGATGATGTATCTCATAGAACAGTGAAGATGAGTATTCAAGTTCTGAAAGTGAAAAGGTAGAAAGTGAAAATATGTCTAAAGAAGATTTGCAATACATTATGTGAGCTTATTGTATTTATATTAGTTCATATTTAAGTAAATAAAAGTATTTCTTATTTTTCTTAAAATTATTTTAAAAAAATTTTATCCAATTTTTTGAGCTTAAAATTCAGGGACATCATATATTTAAAAAAAAAAGATATATATATACAATGAATAATAATTAAAATTTTATTATATAATAAAAATTTTATATAATTACACATATATTACTTATGGATCTGAGGCATGGACACTTAATAGAAGAGCAATACAAAGACTTCAGACTACTCAAAGAAGTATGGAGAGATGCATGTTGGGAGTAACAAGAAGAGATCAAAAATGCAATATATGGGTAAGAGAACAAACAGGTGTTATTGACCTCACTGAAAAAATTAAAAGACTAAAGTGGAGTTGGGATGGACATATTGCTAAAAGAGATGATAATAGATGGACAATTTAAATCTTCAACTGGATTCCAAGAGATTTAAAAGACCCAGAAAGAGACCACATGTGAGATGAATGGATGAAATAAGAAAGTGTGCAGGGGTGATGTGGAGAAGAGATGCTAGAGATTGTAGAAGATAGATTGAACTTGGAGAGACATTCATCCTGCAGTGGATTGATAATGGTTGATGATGATGATAATGATATAAATTCAGAAATTTATATCAGTTTTTATTTTATTATTTTCAAAATATGAAATTACATGACAGTATTTATTTAAGACTATTTAAATATAGATGTTATTGTCAAATAAAATAATTTCAATCATACAGATTTGTATGATTAAAAACCATATGCAAATATATATATATATATATATATATATATATATGCATATGGCATATATATATATATATATATATATATATAAATGCATCATGTTATTAATGTAAGAAATCCTTTAAAATGTACATCATAACTTTAAAATTGATATATATCATAAATTGGGTTAAAAATATAGTAACAAAAACTATCACTGATAATTATCAAAATATTATAAATTGATTGGATTATGTGTATAAAAAACTTAATTGAATACAGTATTGCCTTAAATTCAATATTTATAAAGTTATTAGTTTAATCTTTATACTATTGGTCTGACCAGTACTACTGAAGATGGAATAAAAATACCATTTGGACTATAATATTCTATTTTAACCTGCATATTATTATTAAATCATTAAATAAATATCTTTTTCTATCACTTTTACAATGCTATATTTTATTTTTTATTTCACCATTATTATAGTTCCAACTGACCACCAGACTTTTTCAGTGATAAAATATATGTGTATCGAAATATGCAATCATGGATTATCTAAATAAATAAACACTATAATCAATTATAAATTGAGTACTTTTTATATATGTGTTACATTTTACCAAATACTGTTAAATATCTATATTACATTTTATATTATAAACATATTAATGATAATAAGTTGCTAGAGTATGTAAACTATTTTGTGGATTAATAAATATTACCATTAATATTGTTAATGTTAACAAATAAGTGCCTTCAGAAAGATATAAATTTAAAGCATGATTTTTTTAAAAGGCATTTAACAATTTAACTTGACAATGGAAATGATCTATTATATACCTACATACAATTTATATGAAGAGTATTGGGTTGCCAGCATGGGCACTGAAATTCAGTGTTTTCTATCTCTAGCTCATCCAAAGAGGAATGGTTCTTTATGAAATAGGTATGTAGTGGCAAATGGTGATCTGAATTATTATGCTGGTGAATAGTTGTGAGATAGGAGATATAGGTGAGAGGTACATTAAATATAAAAAACCTGGAAAATATATGCAGTAGTGATTAGTTATTCTTCCACATGGTACTAAAAATGGATAGATATTAGTTTAACTTGGATGAGAACCGTAGTAATAAAATGCATCCACCTGTCAATGTAAGAATGGAAATTTTAATGCCCTCCTGAAGAAAGAAGGTTACTTAAGAAATGCTTGCTTAGTGAAAGAATGCAGTATGACTTTCTGTGTTGGTGGAGTGCTGTGATATGGGGAAAATTGAAATGAGAGATATACTAATAAACGCAAAAACTGATTTTAGAAAATATATATATATAAAGTCTAACAATTATGTGAATCAAGTGAAAATCCAAATCAAGAATATTAAAACTATTTTTTACTTCTGCATATATATACAGAGAAAGGTGATACATGTATGTGCCTAGATAATAATTAACAAGCGAACAAATAATATGTCAATGTGGTATAATATAAAGGTTTTTGATTGGAATACTAGGCTTGTTTTAGTAAATTTGCATGTAAATTTCAAAACTTCTATTATATATATATTTTTTACATAAAATAAAACTAGATTTGATGATTTCTATTTTTAAATAGGTTTATTTGAAAAGATGTACCCACACCAGATGAGCAATTGTAATTTGCTTTAACAGTAATTTGATTTAGTAGAAAATTCTTTATTCCTCAAGCCTACTGTGTTCAATTGAACGTTATGTTCTAATAATAAATCAGATTACAGTAGTCTGTCTAGGATCCAATTTTGTGAAAATGTTCATGAGTTTACTAAGTAATTTTGGTTTTTCATTGTATTATTTCACATGGTCAGTGAATGGTGATAATAAAATAGAAAACGCTGAAGCATAGCAAATGTCAATTAGTTTAGGTCAGATCATGTGATTTTTAACGAGATCATGCGATGTAGTAAAATAAAATGAAAACGTTAATAGATAAGCCTTTTTAATTGTTTAGTATTTATTAATATTCTAAAAGATAAATTAAATGATAGAATAAATAAGAATAAATTTAAATTCTACCTAAATTTAAATCAAACATAATAAAAGTAAAATATTTTATTACTTTATACAATGAGAAATAATCTCTAAGTGTAGAAACCGGTCTAGGGTTGGGGATACAGTATTCTGAAAAACTTATTAAGATCTATTGGCAGGCTCATTAGATAACATTTGTAATACAAGCTTGTTAAATTAGGTCGTGTAATATATGACTTGATTTCTTTGCAAGGTATATATATATGAGTATACCGATATATATGTGTGTGTGTGTTTATTATACTTGAATTTAAAATATGGTGTTCATACGTTTAATAAATTGATTACTGCACCCAATACGTATTTCCAAACTATCAAATTTTTAGATTTCTTATCACTCTTCCATACCTTATGACAAATATTAAACTATTACCCAAGTAAAAATTTCCCAAATAATTTTCTGTCACTATACATGCATTTCATCAGAAATTCAGGCTCATCAAAGGAATTATAGATTTTATGCATCTGAATATCTATATAGAAATAATAGACTATTGTGAATTGTGTTATCAAGATCTGATTGAATATACAATATACCTGACCAATGACATTAATAGGAAATGAGAAAGTTATATTAATGAAACCAGTTGTTTCCAGTAAGGAAGGTAATTTAACTATATATGGAAAGTCAGGTCGAGAGTGTAGAGAGATAACATCATGTCACTGTCAGATGAGAGAAATCTCATCTACTATTTGGAAAAGAATTCAGTGAGATGTGCTCAGGCCTGGAGGAAGAAGACCCTAGTGACAGACTTTATTGCACCCACATGAAGCAAACCATAATGTCAGGATTCAAAAAAAAAGTCTCAGCATTCCTTCACAAACAATAGTTGTACCATTAACAACTAATGATGTGCAATTTTCCTATCACAATAGAATTGATCTATATATGTAAACTTTCATAGATATCTTGCCATTGTAAATACTTATAATAAATATCTAACATATATTTATTGTATGGTATATTCCTCTTGACTGACTGGCACAATATTCCGGCAGTAATGCTGATATAAACACAACACTGGCATTTCTATTTATATGTCTTAATAACAACTGATTTGATTTTGTTCACAATGTTTTAGTAATTGGTTATATCCAAAGGAAAATAATACAAGATTTTTTTTTGCTTAAAAAATGCCAATTACTTGTGTCCTCCTTTCAAAAGGAAAAAAAAAACCTAATAACTTTTATTTTTAAGTACAAATATCTTTATGGAAAACTTAAGGACATAACTGATTATTTTTCTAAAACATTTAGTATGAATGGAACTATGACCCTTAAATATTCATGTTGCTCATCTCACTAAACTCTATCTTCTATGCATTCATAAAATTTGTGGAAAGGTGCTGCTTGGACTATGCATACATGGTATCTAAATGATTAATGCTTAATTATTTATATCTTATAATAGGGGAGAATAAATATCCAAATTATCAAAACTAATAAAAAAAATGATTCTGTAAAGAATATACATGTCTGAGGAGACACCAAAAATAACTGGAATCATTTTCTTAAAGGTGAGCACATTGTAATTTATGTCTCTGCTGTTAGATGCTTCTTGTGAAGACACCTCTACATCAGTCAGCCAATTGTCATCATTGAGAAAAGACTTGTTATGGTGTAATAAAAGTTTTTGTTATGGGTGTCTCACTTATTTGTCGATTTTTATAATGTTGAAAAGTTGGAACAATGGGAAATTCTGTTTTCTGATATAGAAAATGGCAGGAGAAATCATTATAGTTCTTAAGCATATCACAAGAGAGCTGCTCAGGAGAAACAAGTTTTTTTTATATGTCAAAACATTGACTGGGAAGCAATCCTGGGCCAATTGCTTGGAAGGCAGCTATGCTAACCACTAGGCCACCAACAAATTTACAAATGCTTTTATGGAAATGACAAGTTGACCACACAAAAAATGTGGTGAATGAAGTCTGATGTCAAAACAATGGTGATTAGTTTTTTTACACAAATGGCATTATTCACTCAGAATCACATTTACAATGATCAGATATTTAAAATCTAGAAGATCTGAAAGTTTGCTTGAAGTGGTAAAAAACATCCTAATTTGTGGCAATGTGAAGAGTGCAAGTTTCACCACGACAATGCACAAAGTCTTGAGTATGAAACAATTAATTAAATTCAGTATGAACCACCTTAACTATCTGCCATATTCACTTTATATTGCTCTGTGTGACTTCTTTCTGTTCTCTTGAATGAAAAAAAAATGCCTTAATTTATTTTTATTTTTTTGCAAAGTAGTGAAGAAAAATATAATGCACTCATTAAAATGCATCAATTTTCATGGGTTTGCAGAAAACTTCAAAAAGTGGGAAATGTATTTAGATCAGTGCATTGCATTAAGTGAATTGTACTTTGAAGGGATTCAATTTGTTAATACCTAAAAATAATTGCACCATTTTTATAACATTTTGGATTTTTTTGGATCTCCACTCATAATACATTAACTGAGTGACAATTCAGGATATATAATAAATTTTGGAGAAGTGTTTCTAATTCCTAAAAAGTCAATGTAGATTAAAATTATCATCAATGATTTTAAATGTAATATTGATATTTTACTATGAAAATGCTTCATCAACTTTAACCTCTAGACATGTGCTCTATAATATCAATTCTATGCATTTGCAATGGCAAAACTATTAAGATCTTTAACTGTTCCATATATCAGGATTTTTTGTATCACCCTCTAGCAATAGTTTGAGTTATAGTTCCACTTTTTTTTCACTATTAAAACTTTTATTCTATATTATGAATCAATAAATAGTTGCTTAATTTATTACACAATTTGCAAATGAATAACATCCTAAAACATCATATTTGAATTTTACAAATATAAAAAAAAATAATGTAAACTACATAATGACAACAATAACTTTTTTCTTATTGGATGATTCATACAATCATCATTATCTTGTTCAACCATTATTGATACACTACAGAATAAAAGCCTCTCCAAGTTTAATCCATCTTCTTCAATCTCTAACTTCTCTTCTCCATACTTCTGCAGGATATTTCCTTATTTCATCTAGCCATCTCACTTGTGGTCATTTTCTAGGTCTTTTATAATCTGATTATTGCAATGTCAGTAAAAAAAAATCCATGATAATTAAATATCATTTTTAAAACTCAAATGAATTATTATTTAGTCATCATAAAGCTATAAAATCCTGTTTTAAAATTTAAAATTTCATTTATCATTATTAAAATATTACAAATGTTTTGTAGTATAATCTTTGACAGCACATTATCAATAGTTGTTTTATTTTTGGTGTTAATAAGTTATATTTTTAAAAATAAAACATATTTGAAAAAAATATAAATGTAATTATGAAAATATTTTTTAATAATTACTATACAAACATGTAAAAATAATTATAAATATTTAAATAAAGTATGGATAATATACACTTGTTTTGCTCATTGCTTTCTTCAATTGAAGAAGAATTTACAAGTAGTCTCCCAATGTTTTATCCAATGAATAGCATTGTTAATTTATTTGCAGTACTTTCTCTGTACAATACTGACACCTTCAGATTTTTTTTTGAATTAGTAAATCAATATTTACATTACTTCCATATTTTACTTTCAAATAAATACAAAACTGGAAAAATGGTGTTAAGATGACCACAAAAAAGATGAATAAAGTGACAGCAGTACTATCAAATATTTCATATGATGCTGGTGAAAATGATTTATATGAATTGTTACTGCATCCTAATTTGCATGATATAGATCAGTGGTGTGCAAAATGTGGATCATGATCCGTCAGGGGATTCCATTAAAATTGTCAGGGTTCATAAAATTTTTAAGAAACATCCTTAAGTTTTGAATAATGATAAGTTGTCTTTTTTGAAAGAATTTAATTTTTTTAAGTAAATAGAAATTACATGAAAATATTTTTTGTACATATTATTTTTTAAGTATATTTTTTTTTCACAATTTTCAAATAATATATGCATGGTACTAAATTATTAGGAAATACATATTTGTATATCAATTTAAACTACCATCATTTTATTATGAATATATGTAATAAACTAAAGATAAGCCTTTTCAAGCTAATCCACATGCGCTTTATGGATCTTAACAATAAATGCTCTCATATTACTATTCAAACACATCATGCTATATAAAATAAATATATCATTTACATATAAATATCTGTACAAATTCATACATATAATTTAGTCATGGTAAAAACAAAGAATGAGTCACATCAAATGTTCCTCTGTGGAAGGGGTCACAAGTATAAAAGATTGTGCACCACTGATATAGATCGTGTAGATAATTTGAAGTGGGAAAACATTTTTGTATCATATGTTAATACCAAACTTTAATTAATTCACAACAGCTACAAAATGTTTTTGTATTGTAAATCCTATAATCAATATGTGATACCTTTCATGATAAAAGTGTAAATACTATAATCAGTATTTAATATGTCTCATGATAAAAGTGTAGTTGTATGCTATAGTTAAAGTTCCAAATATGATATTTTTTATTATAAGCATTATTTACAGTAAATAGTACTGTATTTGTATAAAACAGAGAAAAATAAAATAATAAAATTCTAAGAAATAGAAAAATACATTGCTTTTATTTAAAATACAACCCAAACTGTTTTAACTTGCATCAGTTTGGTACTTTCTTTTAGGTAAACCAATTTGATTTTTTATTAAAAGCATTACTTACAAAAATACTTTCATATTTGCATAAAATTGCAACAAATACAGAGATAAAAATACTTACTTTTAGACTACAACAGGTATAAGATTAACAATAATATAAAATGAGATATTTAACTCAAACTATAATAACAAAATTTATACAATGTATTTATTTGAATATAACCCCCCTTTCCCCTATTTTAAGCTGTGGTAGGATATTAAGCTTGGAAAATTATAAAAACATTTGAAAATGATTTTAAAATAGATACAGTATTGAAAAATAAGAAACCTTATTTACATAAATGAGAACTAATACAATTTTTTTTTAAAATTCTGCATCATATGTAGATCATTTTCCCATCATTTAATAAAAAAATTCAAAATTACAATATGTCCAGACACCACATGATTTCATACCACTGATATCAATGATAATAATATTATGTACATGTGTAGAGCTTAAAGCAAAGAGACAATCATTGGGAAATGTGATTCCAAACAAATCAGTAGAGACAAATATGATAATAATATATGATCATATAACTAATACTATAAATGGACAAGATTGTTTGAATGAAGTATATTTTGATTTTAATAAAGCTTTTGATATGATAAATCATAGCATTTTATTATCTAACTTAGATTGTCTAGATTTTTCTTCCTATCTTTTCTTATTGTTTCATCCTATTTAACTGATCATTCAAATTATATTTATTACAGACATAAAGAATCTGAAATTTACTACTAAAAATATGAAATACCTCAAGAAAACATTCTTCGACCTATTTTATTTTTATTGTATACTTATATCTCAAATTGTTAGCAATTATAATATTTTACAGTTTACTGATGATATAAAGGTATTTCTTAGAATTGATCATTTATCTGATCATGTAAGGTTGCAGATTTCTAGAAATAGCTTTATGATTTCATATAAAAGAAATCAAATGATGGAGAAAACATTTTTTATCTCGTTTTTTAATAAAAAATTGCCCAGTTTTTTTCATTATTCTGTTAATAATATTGTTATACCTAGAAAAAATAGAATAAAGGATTCTGGAATCTCGTTTAATAGTAATGGACTTTTTTGACCAACATCAATGAAATTTTTTTTTTAAATGTAATAATATTACTGTGATCATACCAAGGTCACAAAGGTTTGACATAAGCAATCATGCATTTATTTAATTTATATAAAACTTGTTTCTACAAATAATTATATAACTGTTTTATATGCTTGCTCATAACTGAACTCTCCATACAGTAGGGCCACTCAGTGCAAGCCAGAGTAATCAGTGGATGCCAAAAGGCTTCTGTTATAAAATCCCTATCTTGTACCTACTCACACAATATGCCCAGACTAGTTTCTGGTTTGTAGCCTTTGTCAGTGAAAAGCTTTAGATCTGAGAGCACTGCACCTAGGTTTTAAGATTTAATGCAACCCTCAAGCAGCCCCCTTTTATCTCTTCTTAACTACAAAACTATCAGAATAAAATTGAAAATAATAATATTTTCAAACCAAGCTCATTAGCTTATATAGTCATATAGGTCTGAATTCAGTTCAGTACCCATACATTTTGCTGTCTTTGGTTCTTTAATAACCATAGCCACCACTATCCTATGAGGCAGGATTGGTGTTAAACCACTAAACATCACATGATTACTGTTTCATATGCTTGCTCATAACTGTTATTAAAACAGGCAAAACTCTCCATACAGCAGTGCCACTCAGTGCAAGCTAGAGTAATCAATGGATGCCAGAAGGCTTGTGCATAAAATCCCTATCTAGTGACTACTCATCCAATATCCCCAGGTTAGGTTCTGGTTTGTGGCCTTCATTAGTGAGGAGCTTTGGATCTGAGAGCACTGCACTTAGGTCTTAGGATCTAATGCAACCCTCAAGCAGCCCCCTTTTATCTCTAATTAACTACAAAACTATGAGAATAAAATTGAAAACACAATAACATTTTCAATCCAAGCTCATTAACTTATATAGTACAATAGTGGCAGCTATGGTTATTAAACAACCAAAGACACCAAAATGTATGGGTACTGAATTGAGTTCAGGCCTATATGACTATATAAGCTAATGAGCATGGATTAAAAATATTATTGCATTTTCAATTTTATTCTCATAGTTTTGTAGTTAAGTAAAGATAAAAGGTGGCTTCTGGGGGGTTGCATTAGATACTAAGATCTAGGTGCAGTGCTCTCAGATCCGACTGATGAAGTTCCCAAGCCAGAAGCTAGTCTGGTGATATTAGATGAATAGGCACTAGATAGGGATTTTATGCACATGTCTTCTGGCATCCATTGATTACTCTGGATTGCACTGAGTGGCACTACTGCATGGAGAGTTTTGCCTGTTTTAATAAATAATTATTGTTCTGTTATTTAAAATTTTAACACAAAATGAAAATTTACTTTATGTATATAAGATTACAATTACCTATGGGTAGTAAAACATATCATATGACCAAAAGAAGGTTGAATAATGTAGTGTTTCTAAACAAATTATATTATATAAGTTTTATGTATCAGTATTTATTCATAAAATAAATTATAGAATTCATAATGTAACAACTAATAATACTTCATTTTATATTAAAAACTAAAATCATATTTTTTATAGAAATTCTATCATAATTATAATGCTCATGTTGTGTAATAAGATATTTTTGGATGTTGATATGTTCCATTTGAATTTTCATGTCTTCTTAAATCAATGTAAACTAATTCTTTGTTTGTAAAACCTGAACTATAATTGGATTATTATTAGTCTGTTGCTATATGCCTAATAAAATTGAATTAAATAGATTGGACTTGATTTTCTGAAATTTACATTTACTCATTAAATAAATTTAAAAAAAACTTATTTGAACTTTGCAAATATTAAAAAAAAAGAGATTTGTAATAAAACCAAAGAATATTTTTATCATTCAATCAATGGAAAAAGAAAATCTCTTTTTATTGACATTTGTATTTAAAACTTGAATGAGTAAATGTCAATGTCTAATAACTGTATCAGAATATGCTTTAAAATATGATAATCTTTAATAAATTTTACAATAGTGCAATTAGTTCTATTAGATTATGTCAGCCACTTGACGGTGTTGTTGCTATGCAAAAGCACATAAATATAAAGTTACTGGGCCCACCCCATTCTTTGTAAAAGAATAATAATGATACGGGTTATTGTAATTCATGCATTTCTTTAATAATATTTACTGAAATCATCTTATGTAAACATACATTATTGCAAATATTCTATTATAGTTGAATTTCTTATGTACACCAGCACTGGCTGGAAAAAGCATCTTCCCTCTACCTCCAAACTTTACAAAGTTTACTACTATTGCTTGAGCGATAACCAACTACATCATGGCGGCTAAAAAATGTTGATAATGCTTTAATCACTGAATTGACTTTTACTTTTTCAGGTCATTTTTAAAAAGGAAAAATAATTATTTATTGATTGATTGATTTATTACAATAGCTATCTTTGGGAGAATATGTGTATGGATATTAGTGGCACACCTATTAAGAACGATTAATAATTTCCAATGATCTTTTTTTTTAAAGATTAATAAATGTATTCTTTGGACAATTTCTTTTGGTCTCTGGATAGAACTATGAAAATTTTCACAGTCATACATTTTTTTTCCAAAGGCTTAATGTAATTCATTGATTTTCTTAAACAACTCTTGTAATTTAGTCGAGAACAATTTTAGCTACCAAAAATTTAAAAAGTTTCAAGTACAAGTGGCCAAAAATTTCATCTTAGTCCTGCAATGTAGGGGTATGCCTTTCACATCCACAAGAATTAAAACTTTCAATTGACATATCTTATTGCAAAAGATTCTATTAGAGTAGAATTAATTAATTCCCCATGCACGCCGGATTCTGTGGATAACAGTTGCCCTGATTTCAACCTGTCCATTTTCAAGTAGGTCATTTTATTTGTCGCAGATGTGCTCTCATGCAAACATGACTTTTCACATGAGCTGGTCAAAATCTTGCTTGGACATACCCTTTCCAAATTTTTTGAAGGTTCCATGTTGAGTAGAAAAGCGTGGTGATGAGTTGACAATTGTTGGGAGAAATTAGTAGGTCAGACGACTTGTGAGCTAATTCCTTTGACATGCATATTTGAAGAGTTGTGGCAGTTGAAGTCCAGTCACCCTCACACAATACTGCAGTGAACATTGAACTGTGAGCATTCAGATAAAGTGTGTAACACTAAAGCAGGCCAGCCACTGATAAACGGCATCATTTCTGTGCTTTATAGCATAGAAATAATGCCATCGGTGCTGGCTGCCACATTTTAAACAGTCTCTTTCTGTGCTTTTGCATAGATTTATAGGCCTAGAAGGCAGTGGCCATGTAAATGTCATATCTGTGTACTTTTGCATATAAATAGTGTCATTAAGCAGCTGACATGATCTAATATAACAGTACCATAACTTCTAGCAGATTGTCAGTGATGATATATTGGTGGTTAATTTGAAAAGGCATGTTTACCAGAATTGCACAATTTGCTTTATTAATGCTGCATTAGAATTTATTATCTTTTATTTTTAAAAATAAAACATATATGTATAAAATAAATGCATAATATTGTATACTTTTGATTTTTTAAGATATTATTACACAATTATTGGATAAAAATAATTGCACATCTTAGTAAACTTCACAATGAAATCGAAGTTTTAATTATTCAAAAATCTTCCTAATGTAATCTCACAAAGCACATAAAACAAAGACTAGTCATATCAAGGTTTTGACCAAAATTGCTGGAAGTCATTGCATTTTTGATTATCTTGACATCTTTATATATATTTTTTTGAAATTAAAATAATATATACATGGATTTCATGATTAAGAAAAGAATTACAAAATATACAATCATCATCACTAACATTTTTTCTTGATTATTCCCTATGAGATCTTTCACTTTGATAAAATATTTGACTAAATGCAAAATACTTTTTTTCATAAATATTAAATAATTACATTTTTAAGGCTGAATAAAGAAACATAGCTATTTGTAAGTCCACAAAAATCCAAAATGCAGCATAGATGCCTCTAATAAAATATTATGATTTTATAGAAAGTGAAACAAAATAAATACTGTAAAAGTATATCTCAAGTAAGCTACCAATTTGTAAAAATATATTTAGCTAACAAAGATTCATGTGATCCCAAATTATATCATATTTCTCAGCAGCAAATTATATTTATATTTCCAATAAATAGAAGTGCTACTTATTTTTATACACCAAGCCAATTTGCCTGCATGAATATATAGGTCTCACATCTAGTGAATTTTTATAAATTTTGATATCCTCAATTTTTAATAACTCTTTTTATCTTGATCTTTTCTCCAACTACTTCAGAATATTTATTCAAATTGTTTGATCTTTTTCAAATTTCAATTCACTCTTTCATAGTTCTTAAATCACATACTTCCAATATTGCTAGTATTTTAGTATTATCAAAATCAGAGGTAAGGTCAATTTGGAAAAAACATGATATAAATGCTGATGTAACCAATTTTTCATTTAAGATATTGTAATGCTCCCTAATTCTCACATCATTATATCTATCTAATTTCCTCACATAGCTTTTTGGATGTTGTGAATATGGAATTTCATAGACATTATGTAATTAATCTTTAAGCTTCTGCGGAAAAAATCATCCAGTTTTTTGCTAGTGGAATAAGTAATATTATTGAAATTTGACAGTCATCTAATTAATCTTATCAGTGACCCCTTTAATGTTTGTAAAACAACTCTATGTCTCTATGTCTACTGAAGAATTCTCAACATTGCCATATTTTCATTTCTTGGTGTGAGTATACAGAATGTTTTCTCACAGTAATCATTAGAGAGTAGAATATTTTTAGTTAGTGCTAACAATCAACAAAAGATTTTTTGCCACAGAACATTGAATTAGTGTGTTTGACATGATCACCACGTATCTCATGTGAAGCTGAAAATGAGGTTTGATTGTCAGGAAAATGTATTTTACAAGAAGTTAGTTATATTTTTATCAAATGTTGTCATGCATTAGGTCATAAATTGCTATAAATTTCTATAGAGATCATAAATAAATCAATATTGATGGATTACATGCTTAAGTAGTATTTAACAAATATTTACGCACACACATATACATAATCATTAAAATCAGACAACATTTAGACAATCGCAATATTAATGACAATTAAACAACTTCAAACTGTTCTAAATAAAATCTTTTTTGGTTAAACTATGTATTATTTTGTATAATTTCCTATGTTTCAATGAAATATCCTACATCATTATCAAGGTTAAGATCTTAATAAAGAATTGTTAGGTTTTAAGAAATAGCAAGATTGGGAGTTAAGTAAAGAACAATCATCCTTATATATATATATATATATATATATATATATATATATATTTGATAGTTATTCAAAATATTATTGTACATTATGCAACCATAAAATATTAAATATCATATACATATATGTTGATACGAAGATTTTCACGGGTTGCATATATAAAAGACATATTTTGTGGGTTCATCTGTGTTAAAAAATTTAAATATTGATATACTGACATTTCAACTTGATCACCCAAGTCATCCACTGGATGATAAAAGATAGAAAGACGTTGTAGAGGCGCTACAATCACTGATTTGAAAAAAAATGATAAGGTTTCACCAATAGCTAAAATGTTAAATTAAGAAATGTTTTTTTAAAAAATCTTTTCAAATAGGAGGAAGTTTGCTTATATCATCTCGCTTATTGATACAATCTGGCTTTTTAAGTATCTCAATGGTTTCTCTGATTTTGCACTGGTAGAGATTATCACATCTGGATATGATCCTGGTACTAGAAAAATCAATTTTATGACCTGAATCTATAGTATGAAGTGAGAGTGCTGATGATGATGAGTGTTGTTAAATTGCATTAGCATGCTCATCTCTCCTAACACTGATATGATGATTATTCATACCTATGTAAGAAGCTTTACAATTTCCACATGAGTTTGATTAAACACCATGAGATTCAAGAGGGATTGAATCCTTAGGCTTGGTTATTATATTTCTGATCTTTTGATGAGTAGAAAATGCTGTATCTATATTATAGCGTTTTAATATGTATCCAATACTGTCTGTAGTTCCTTTTACATATGGAACACAAATCCTAATAGCTGATTTATCATCTTTTTGTTTCCTATTTTGTCCATTTTGGGCTTGAAATAAGGCTTTTTTTATAAATTTATAATTATAACTATTTGCTAATAAAACACTATTAATATAATTTATTTCTTCTTTCAGATGTGTCTCATCTGAAAGGTTAATTGCTCTATTTAAAAGAGTTTTGGCTACAGAAACTATCTGAGTTGGGTGATGATGAGAATGGAAATATCTATCCGTGTGTGTATTATTTCTGTAAATCGATAAAGATAAACTATTTGGTGTTCTGGTGACTAGAACATCAAGAAAAGGGAGTTTTTTTTATCAGACTCTGCCTCCATTGTAAATTTAATATGAGGATGTATATTATTTAAATGTAAGAAAACACCATCTAATTAATTTTTTTCCATGTTGCCATATGACAAAAGTGTCATCTATGTATCTGAGCCAAATGAGAGGTTTTAAAGATGATGATTCTAAAATACGAGTCTCTATATTTTTTATGAAAAATCAGCTATTACTCCTGAGATAGGTGAGCTTATAGGAGTATCAAAAACTTGTCTGTAATGCTGTCCATTGTATACAAAATATGTGTTCAAAAGACAATGTTTAATCAAAGCAATAATATGGTCTGGTAAATTGCAACGTTGTGAAATTTATATTTAAAGCTTCATCCATTGGAATGTTTGTAAACAAAGACACGACATCAAAACTGACTAGAATGTCATTAGCATTAATTTAAAAAATTTTTAAAACAGAAATAAAATGAAGAGTTTTTAATATATAATTTAATAGATGGGATTGTAGGTTTAATGAAATCCGATAAATATGAGTTGGAGATCCTATTGCGCTTACTATTGGACGAAGGGGGGTATCTGTTTGTGAATTTTTGGAAGACCATAAAATTTTGGACAGACACATGATTTTTCACGAGGGATTATTTTATTTTTTATCTCTGTTTCAATAGGTGATTTATTAATAATGGCTTTTGTTGTTTTTTTCCAAATATGTAGTATGATCGGTATATCAATATTTAAATTTTTTAACACAGATGAACCCGCAAAATATGTCTTATATATATATATATTTCAGTGTAAAAGAACAAGCAGGTCATACTGACATTTTTGAAATAATTAAGAGACTGAACTGGAGTTGTGCTGGACATATTGCTAGAAGAGATTATAATAAACAAAGGCAAAACTCTCCATACAGTAGTGTCACCCTGTGCCAAACAGAGGAATCAATGGATGCCAGAAGGCTTGTGCATAAAATCCCTATCTAGTGCCTTCTCCTCCAATATCCCCAGACTAGTTTCTGGGTTGTGGCCATCATCAGTGAGGAGCCTTGGAGGGTTGCATTAGATCCTAAGATCTAGGTGCAGTGCTCTCAGATCCAAGGCTCCTCACTGATGATGGCCACAAGCCAGAAACTAGTCTGGGGATATTGGATGAGTGGGCACTAGATAGGAATTTTATGCACAAGCCTTCTGGCATCCATTGATTACTCTGTTTGGCACAGGGTGGTACTACTGTATGGAGAGTTTTGCCTTTGTTTACAACAATTATGTGCTAGTATAGAGATGGCGATTATGTGATGTTTAGAGATTATAATAGATGGTAAGTTAAAATTTTAAGCTAGATTTCAAGATATTGTAAAACATCTAGAAAGAGGCCACATGTGAGATGGATGAATGAAATAAAGAAGTATGCTGAGATGACATGGAGAATCTGGAGATCAGAAAAAAATGGATTGAACATGGAGAGACCTTCATTCTGAAGTGGGATTGATAAGGTTAAAAATCATAATGATGGTGATGAAATCACTATGTATATTTAATGTGCATTTATCTATTTATAACATGTTTAAATGTTAGGTTTTTGGATAAAGGTTAGTTAACAAAATGATATATTGTTTTCCCGGATTGAAATAGGCTAATTTATAAAACTGACTGTAGTGGCAAACATTCTTTGTCAATTTACCAGTATTGGATATAATAGAAGCAGTTGTTCTCTGCATAGCAGATTAGCTTCATTCTGAGATAGTTGATGATAGTACACTATATAAAAAATATACATACTACTGAGTGATTTGTTAATTTTTTTTCCATGCCTATAGCAATTGAATAACAAATATTTAACGCATTAATGAATACAACTCTTTATCTCTTCATATTTCAACTATTTTTTGTCATGTTATGTTTATCTATTTATTATTATACAATGTGTCCCTGGTAAAAAGATGACTGGCGATTGGTTCTCCCTCAGAACTGACTGCAGTGTTCTATCTAAATCAATGCATGTTATATGTAGTAACATAGTTTTAGCTATTTACCACAAACATTTTACAGCAATAATTTGTCTGGATTACATGTTATGATATAAAATATGACAGTATGTTTTATATAATCACTCACAGTAGAAGGACGGACATGGGTACTATAATAAAATTTTGTTTTATATTGGGGAAATTGCTACTGAAAATCTTTAAATCATTTCAATTCGGTATGACAGTGGATTTAACAATCCCAATAATGTTTTAAAGCGAATTGCAAGGTAATCAGTGTCACTATATAACACATATTTTTATTCAAATATGACACTTTAGACAGCGTGAACTGAGAACCAATCACCGTTTCCTTGGGACATACTACATGTATAGATAAATGCGCAAAAGCAATAAATAAATTAGGTACTGAACTTTAAAAGGAACTAATGAATTTGGTTACATATATAACAATTAACGTTTCTAATTCAATGCGTCTTTTGCGTCTTTATGCTCCAAGTAAAGATATTTGAAAAAAGCTATTGAAAATAAGGACTAAGTAATGAATTTGAAATTCTAATTAGTAAGCATTGAAGTATCATTGTCCAAAATTTAATTAAAACTGACGGCATTCGACGGTAAAGCTTTTTGTCATGTAACGTAATTAAAGTTAAAAACTATAGTTAAATTTTATTGCACAAATTAAAAAAAAAGTAAATCTTTTTCGTCAAAAAATAATACTAATAATTTAACAAAAACATAATAAAATAGTTTTCTTATGTGATCATTTGCTATTTAGCCTTTTTTAAAAATTTACAACTCAGTCGTTCTTGTAAGAAAATCTATTCATTTTTCTTTTTCTAAATCATCATCATCGTTGTCAACCATTATCAATCCACTGCAGTGTGAAGGCTTCCCAAGTTCAATCCGTCTTCTCCGATCTCTAGCCTCTCTTCTCTATATCATCCCTCACACTTTCTTATTTCATTTATCAATCTCACATGTGGTCTCTTTCTCGGCCTTTTACAGTTTCTTAAAATCCACTTTTAAGATTTTAATTCACCTATTATCTCTTTCTAGCAATATGTTCAGCCCAACTCCATTTCAGTCTTTTAATGTTTTCAATGAGATCAGTAACACCTGTTTGTTCTCTTACCCATATATTGCATTTCGATCTCTTCTTGTTACTTCCAACATGCATCTATCCATACTTCTTTGAGTGGTCTAGTGTCTCTGTATTGCTCTTCTATTAAGTGTCCAAGTGTCGGATCCATAGTAAGAACTGGTAAAATACATTTATAAAAAACATCCCCTTTAAACACATATGCATATTTTCTTTTAATATTAAGTTATTTCTATCAAATACACTCCAACCAAGTTTAATGCTATGATTTCATCCAAGGTATTTGTAACTGTTAATTTCTTCTAACTCATCATAATCAATTTTTATTTATATTGAGAAAATCCATTGAACATTATTACTTCAGTCTTTTGAACATAACTCTTGAACATTTCATGAAGCTTAAACGCTTGGTAAAAATAACGTTTTTGATTATTTATTGAACGATCTGAAATTTACCTTTTTATTATTTATTTTGTTTACTTGCCTAAATTTATCCAAATGATTGCCAGGCATCTAATTAGAGCCCTAACTTGTAGAACCTCATCCCTTAATAATATTTTTTCATCAAATATACCTTACACATATGTATGTATGTATAATCAATCAGATGCATATTAAAAATAAAATTTTAAAATGTACAACATACTTCATACAAAGTTATGTATATTGAAATGTATACTGCAGATATCATCATCAACAACTATGATCAATCCACTGGAGAATGAAGGTTTGTCCAAGTGCAATCCATCTCCTTTGATCTTTAGCTTCTCCACATCACCCTTGCACGCATTCTTATTTCATTCATCCATCTCACATGTGGTCTCTTTCTGGGTCTTTTACAATATCTTGGAATCCAGTTTAAAATTTCAATTGTCCATCTATTATCATCTCTTCTAGTAACATTTTCAACCCAACTCCACTTTGGTCTTTTAATTTTTCCAATGAGGTCAGTAACACCTGTTTATTCTCTTACCCATATATTGCATTTTCTATCTCTTCTTGTTACTCCCAACATACATCTCTCCATACTTTTTGAGTAGTCTGAAGTCTCTGTACTGCTCTTCTATTAAGGGTCCAAGTCTCAGATCCATAAGTAAGAACTGGTAAAACACATTATTAAAAATGAACTTGCTTTTCAAGCATATAGGCATATTTCCTTTTAGTATCAAGTTATTTCTACCAAAAACACTCCAACCAAGTTCAAATCTGTGATTAATTTCATCTATTATGTTTCCATCTGTATTAATAATCTGACCAAAGTATTTGTAGATATTAACTTCTTCTAACCTCATAATTATCAATCTTTATTTTCATATTTTCTGTTATATTATTCATTAAGTTGAATTAAGTATATATTGGGTTAGGAATAACATCTCGTTTAATAAATGATTAATAAAAGTTAATCCACTTTCATAAAGTGGTTTGTATCAAAATTATAAAGCAGAAAATTCAAAACCTATCCATTAAGCAATAGTAATTTATTATCTATACATTTACTAACAACTGATGAGCATTGGTTCAGTATGAAATATCCAACATGGGAATGGGTTTATCTTTTTTGACATGTTTTTGATAATATGTTTCAATAATGGGTGGTAGAATAGAAGTCTGAAGGATATTTGAATACACTTTATATGAAGTTAAGTTGAAGTATCTTTAAAAAAAAAAATAATTATGCATATGAAGTTAAATTATGGCATGTGATATATGGCTTACATTAGAAAGTATCCAGGCTAATGGATAGTTGTGATTGGATTGAGGTTAAAGGTGCAAGATGTACTGTTAACAAAAACTTTGCAAATATATTTATAACTACATCTACATCCATTGTTAACTATTTAATAAAATTAGATAATTACAAATGCTAAAAATACAATTAAACTAAGGTAATTATTTATCATGTAATCTAAGCATAAAGAAAAGATGGTCATATGAGGTCTGTTTCTATTGGATTGTTTTAATTATAAGTGGATATATAATTCACTATAGGTTCATTTTCATTCTGTCTATTGCTAAACAATTGTAACAAAGCAACCTACCTTCAACTGGTGAAGTGCTTTAGGCTTATGCCCTTGGGTTTACATATTTATATGTAGGTGTATGTGGTACATGTTTTATATAACCGAGTGCAAAAGTCTTTCAAACACTCCTTCATAAATGTAGAGTGAAGAAAGCTATATTATTATTAGAGATGAAGTTTTGAATGTTTGATATCAATCTAGTAGACAATATGTTTTACATTCTACCACTAGAGAGCACTATAACAAAAGGAAGTCAGGATTTAGTAAATCTCAACATATTTATTAATAGAAAAAAAAATTGCAAAATAATAAAAAATTTATAGTAAATTAAATGACAGTATTATGAGAGGCAAGTATATTTGCAAATTACCTTTAATTTACTTTATGGAAAGTCCTTTTAAAGTCACATAAAAATGTGATGAATAAGTTTTGCTCCTGATTTTGCCTTGAAACATGTCAACAGATGTGATCATGATGTGGCTATAAATGTTTTCAAGATGGATCACATTCTTTTTAATGATTTTTGCATTTGGCATTCAACCAAGAACATGTGATGTACCGTGTTGTCTTTTCATTAGATAATGTAATAATCCTGATGACATATGGAAATAACATCTTCCTTATATTTAGCTCCACATAAACTGGTTATTGTCTATGTATAGCACTGAGCTGGCTTTGGAAGATACTGGAAAAAGGCTGATGTCCAGCACTCAAATTTTAGTCCATCTACCCGTTGAGCTCTTTGTTAACTGTTTTTCCTTTTCTTTTCCAATCTGTATGTCTTCTTTTGTTGTTTTCTTCTTACAGTGCTCATCAGATAAGGTATTTATTTCTCTAAGTGCACAAATGTTGGATTCCACAATGTTTTATCTTTTGTTAACTTTAATTAATGAGTTACTATGAGACTAATTCTTGTTATCAATGACAAACATCTGACTCTCATTCCTTTAATTATTATAAGTACATTTTTATTTTGTTGTCACTAATTTTACTTTTTCACTATAATTACAATATAGTCTTATTTCTAACTTCTAGTTATTTTTTAGTTCTGCATATAAAAAATAAATCTTTTAATTCTACAATTAGTTTTTATTTATTTACTATTACCTTTATATGTATGTGCGTGTCCCCACACACATATATATCACTATTATTTTTAATTATTACTAATTGTCTTCTTTTCTGAACCAAAGTAATATCTTGTAAAATAAAAATACACACAGAAAAGATACTTTTTTTTAATAATATTTAGCTTTATTACTGCCTAGCATGCTTTCAATATATTTTTACTACATCATATCCATGACATATAGTGGTGTCATTAAATGGTTCTTTATATCAATGTTTAATTGACTGTACACGTTTTCAATTTTAATTTAAAATTTAAATATGAATATTTAAATAGCCCATTTCTTTGAAATGTGTACACTTCTTTTATGTTAATAGAAAAATGGTCACCAGAAATTACACAAGGTTCTTTGATCTTCCACTTTCTATTCTCTCTGTATGTGTATACCATCTCTGCTTTTGTTAGCTCAAATATATGACTAGTTTTATGATCATGGTCTGTAAATATTGAAGTGTGTTATTTGTTTCTGAGGGCTCTGTTATGTAAATATCTGTGTTGGTCAAGTTTTGTTGACAAATTGGCCCTTAATTCCCCATAATATACAACATTGCAAGTTGATTGCCTGCACTTAATTCTGTATACCACAATATTTTTCATGCTAATTTATATTTGCATATAGTGATTAACTCATTGTGCAATCTATAATTGGATAAATGTTGTGGATATGTACATTGAATAAATAATTGAATTGAATTGGATGATGATGATTATTATTATTATTATTATTATTATTATTATTATTATTATTATTATTATTATTATTATTATTATTATTATTATTATTATTATTATTATTATTATTATTATCGACTTATATTAAATGTATTACTAATCTAACAAAGCACCGGGTTTGTAGGTTGTTGAATTGATATGTGAAACCTGACTTTGGGCAGATATGTGAATAACTGATGATGATCAAGTTAATATTTGTCATGATGTTTAGTGTGATTCCGTTAAAGAATAGATATGTTCTTTTCTCATAGCCCTCTCTTAAAATTGAGCTGTTTCTTTTTTTTAAGTTTGCATTTAATTTTATATTATTTGTTTATTACATACACGTATAAATAAAAGTTTTGTTTTGACAAATTATTTATTATATAGTAGCATAAATGAAAATATTAAGGTTAACAATTGCTAATTTATTATTTTTAAAAAGATATTAACATTGCAGATTAATGTTTTTAATTTGAAGAGTTGTTTTTAATGCAAATTATGTTACATAAAATAATAAAAACATGTTATTAAAATATCAAAAATTTTAAAATTTTTAAAAATGTTTTTTTTTTATATATATTTATATACAAAGTTGTGACGATTTTATTGTTTACTTCTAAAAGTGGCTCAGAGTAATGCTAAATATATTTAAATATCTATGTGTAAAAGTATTTTTTAAGATACAAGGAAAATTCATTATTTATAGATTAAACTCAGACATCTGAAACTGTTAAATTTACAACAGCTAAGATCAGTTCTCTACTCTAGTGCCATCTACAGTAAGCTTCAGAAATTAACGATATGGAAATGCATTTAAGTCTCCTTTTGCAGACCAGTATTAATCTGCTTGCCTTTATCAATGAGGTTAGAAATTAATCAATTTGAGGATGGAGATTTAAATACACTTCTACCGTCTAGCGATTTATAATTTAAGCTTGCTATAGATGGCACTGAAGCAAAGAGATATATTTATTTTATCAAATATTGTCTAAGCTAAAAAAAATTAAGGATTTATTACATCTAGGATTATTGTTATTGTTTTTCCATGAACTATATTAAAGCAGGTTGTGTGCACTAATGTATAATTCAACTATTTTATTAAATGTTTTTAGTTCTATTTGTTTTAATATTAATACTTCCTTTTTTTTTGCTTTTTACTTATTTACATTGACATGTAGTGCTCAGCGTAAATGTTGCCACAGTGGACTTCATTTATAATCAGAGCATATTTTTGTGCCAAATTCAAATGTGAAGTCAATTTCTTTTTATCAGACTTGTTTTTACAGTTCCATGATCATATTTTTTTGACATTTAGTAACTTTTTTGTGTGTTTATTAATATTAATCAAAACATTTTCTGAAAAATTAATAAATTATAATTCCCTTGAAGAAAATATATTATAAACATCACATGATCACCATTTCTTATTTTTGCTTATAACTGTTATTAAACAGGCAAAACTCACTATACGTATTGCCACTCACTGCAAGCTAGAGTAATCAATGGATGCAGAAGGTTTGTGCATAAAATCCCTGTCTAGTGCCTACTCATCCAATATCCCCAGACTAGTTTCTGGCTTGTGGCCTTCATCAGTGAGTGGCAATATGTATAGTGAGTTTTGCCTGTTTAATAACAGTTATAAGAAAGCATAAGAAATGGTAATCATGTGATGTTTATAGGCTTAAAACCAATCCTGCCTAATAGGATAGTAGTGGCTGTTGCTATTAAAGAACCAAAGACACCAAAATATATGGGTACTGAACTGAGTTCAGTCCTTATATGACTATATAAACTGATGAGCTTTGATTGAAGATATTAAGATGTTTTCAATTTAAGACTCATATTTTTGTAGTTAAGTATAGATAAAAGGTGGCTGCTGGAGGGTTGCATTAGATCCTAATATCTAGGTGCAGTGCTCTCGGATCCAAGGCTCCTCACTGATGAAGGCCACAAGCCAAAAACTAGTCTGAGGATATTGCATGAGTAGGCACTAGATGGGGATTTTATGCACAAGCCTTCTGGCATCCATTGATTACTCTAGCTTGCAGTGAGTGGCAATATATAAAGTGAGTTTTGCCTGTTTAAAATATATTATAATCTCAACAGACTGTTCAAATTCAAATTCTGTATTAATGTTAACTCTTTTGAATGCCTTCAGTCCATGATTTGTTATAGGTTAGCAATTTAGAAAAAGAGAAGAATGAAGTTTGATGACACTTTTCTGCAACACTCAAAAATACCTGTAAAAATTTTAGAAAAATCCTAAAATGATGAATGGTCTTTGTTAACTCTTATTAAGAAATAACTGAAATATTTTCATAAATATTTGAACTTTCTCTCTTTTTTTATTTTTAGTGAAAAACCTAGGTTTGGTAATTGAGAATAAAATTAAATTTTCGATTGGATATATTTAATATGGCAAAATATTCCCTAGGCCAGTGAAATCTTGGAAACTCAGGCAAATTTACTTTTTAAAATTAAACTACAACTTTTAGTTCTCTTTGATTGCAATTTAAAAATCTTTGTAATATTTTTAAAAATTCAATTTACATTTCATTCAAAAATTATATATCACCCACGGGGAAATTTTATAAAAATATATATTCATCATATTTGTACCCTAGAAATAGAAAACTTTTTTCATTTTCCAATAATAGCTTCTGTAAAGCAGATCTATTAACTTCAAGTAGTCTTTTTTCAAAAAACTACTAACTCTGTGTAATTTGGTTTAGTGATAGATTGGACTCTGAAGTCCGTCACTTCTGATGTTTGAATTTTATCACTTCCTGAATAATAGACCATTCAATTACAATATTCTTTCTGAGTTCCCAGCATGCTTTGCTGCAGTGGCAAAGTCTGGGGCTCAAAGTCCATGGATCACAGCCAAGTTCTGTCACTTCTAAAGCTTGAACTTCTTATGAACTCCTGAATAGTAAACCATTTAATTATGATATTCTTTTAAGAGATCCCAGCATGCATTGATGCAATGACTCTGGGCTCAAGGTACGTGGATTATTTCCCAGTTTTACCACTTTTGATGATTGGAATGTCTATAAATTACTGAACAGTTAAATATTTGATGATCATCCTCATAATGATTATTAAACCACTAAGCATCACATGATCACCATTTTTTATGCTTGCTTATAACTGTTATTAAAAATCTCCATAAAGCAATGTCACTCAGTGCAAGCCAGAGTAATCAATGGATGCCAAATGGCTTGTGCATAAAATCCCTATCTAGTGCCTACTCATCCAATATCCCCAGACTAGGTGCAGTGCTTTCAGCTCCAAGGTGCCTCACTGATGAAAGCCACAAGCTAGAAACTAGTCAGGGAATATTGGATGAGTAGGCACTAGATAGGTATTTTATGCACAAACCTTCTGGCATCGATTGATTATTGTGACTTGCAATGAATAGCACTACTGTATGGAGAGTTTTGCCTGTTTTGATCATTATTATTATTATTATTAAGTTTCAGTAAAACAATATTAAATCATATTTAAGATTCATTGTAAAGAATAATAAAAGAAGCATTTTTAACTGAAATATGGAGGTTCTACTTCCCTATACCTAATATAAATAACATGATATACATTAAGGTAAAATCAAAAAACTCCAAATAGTATAAAAGTTGGAAGTGATTATCATAAATACAAAAATAATAGCAATTATTTTAAATATATAATTAATCAGTGTATTATAAAAATATTAAAAAATAATTCATCAGATGTTAATATTGTTTCATTACCCCTATATTACATATATAAATGCAGGTTTAAATATGTACATTGTATTATAATTTATAGTATATCTTTGAAAATTACAAGGATAGAAAATGTAAACAAAAACAACTATTTCCTGACTCTAGCGTCATCTATTGTAAGTTTAATAAATCACTAGTTACCAAATATTAGCGATTTGGGTTAATAAGTGCCAAGCAAGGGTAAAACATTAGTGACAGAGATTTACAATTATCTCTTATTTATAGATAACTATTTGGATATCTTCATCTACTTCTAACGAACTTAGATATCCACTGTATTTGCATATGTATGTTAAGTAATTGATTGTATTAGCTAGAAAAAGAACTATTGTAGCTAAGTAAATAACTAATTGAGTGACTTTATTGTTTAAAGACTTATAAAGAGATCTATTGTCGGAAGTCACTGTACAATCTATAAATTATGATTTACATACAAATTTGCGATTCTACTACTTCGATCACATCATGACACCAGTATTTCACAAATGGCAGTAATATTCTAATTTAACCCTAAAATTACGTGCGTCAATAAAACCGTTTGTTATAGTTTTGTATTTACTGAAAACAAAACCATTTGAAAAAAAAAATTAAAATAGGATAGCAAACACAGTTTTTTTAAAATATATATATATACTTGTATTTAAATAAAAATGCCATATTAAAAAAATTACTTATAACTTGGTTACATATAAATAATTTTGATTTTAAATATATATGTATGTATTTTCCTCATTTAAAAAAATATGTATTAATGTAAGACGAAAACAGCTACCACTGCTGTCACAGGCCTTATAATAAATCACAGCGCCACTTCGTTTGGGCACAATGAAGAGACAGAAACATTTTAACTCGTTCAATAACAATCCATTTGATTGCAGTATTTGAAATATCCGTATTTATTAAATTTTTAAATAAGAACATAAACATATTTATGCTAATTTTTTTTTTTTTTTTGTAAATTATTCAAATGTATCTACTTAATGAAGTCAATCTAAATTGTCAAATAATGTATTGTTCTTTATTAAAAGGAATAAAAATGAGCTCGAAACAGTTCAAGTTTAATAGCTCAAAATGTATAAAAATAATAAATTCTTAGAATAGAAAGAGAAGGCGCCCGCCATTAAAAGACACATAAAAAAGATCTGATCACAAATTAAGAATTCAGAATCAAAAAGTATCTTCAGATTTGACAATTTGAAACATTTTTGATTAATGACAAATTTTAGCAGGCTACACGACACATTTTTAACAAAAGATATTTTTGGTAATTTGACTGTACAATTAAATGGATATTTTGCTTTGTAAATATTAAAATAGCTTGATTTATTGTCTCTCGTCAACTCTAAACGTAAACAAGTTAAAATCTTAATAACTCAGCCTATTTGAATAAATATAATGTTTAAAATGATAGTGGGATCAAAGTGATTCATCAAATTAAAATTGTAAACTAATGGCCGAAAACTGATGTTTCTTTTAACTAAATATATATACACACTCATTATTTATTTCGGGAGATTCTTTTTATTGAGTAAATATACAATTCACATATCAATATCTACTCTGTACTGTAATGCTAGATGTGTTTAATCCAAATTGTCAGACGCGGAATGTAAGATTCTGAAACTTATACCCCCCTCCCCCGAGAAATAAAGTTATTCTTTATAAATATATAGATTAATTAATTTAAAAGATTTTTTTTATTTTAACAGCCATAAAATAATTGATGATTTTTTTAAAAAAATTCTTAGAAATTATTTCAAATTCGTTTAAATGTCTTTATTTTCATTATAGTGGGGGTAAAAAATATTGACTTATCTAAAAATATATTTATTTTACTTGTCCATATTAATTTAACAGAATTGAATTGTTAAAGTGTTCAATTTATCACCAGAGTTCTCAAATGTCTCATTTGCCTATGAGCATTATTTCTTTTGAAGTCTGTCATTTTGTTTTGTTCCACCTGGTGAAGGTTTTTGAAAATCTTCAACCTTTCAGCCATATAAAATCATTATTTTAACTAAAACTCAATAAATTGGACGTGATTTTTTTTAAATTCAATTTTATATGTGAATTATATCTAAAAAGTATATTTAACCATTGCAAATATTTAAAAACTGACTTGTAAATAATAACAATATACTATTAACATCATGAGCTAAATTAGTTTTTAAAACAAATTTTATTGCACCAAATTTTTTTATTATCTACATTTATAAAAACATTGGTTAGATTACAAATAATATATTATCTACATACATAGTATTGATCTCCCCCCCAAAAAAAAAATAATAGTAAAATAAGAAAATATTATAATGGTGTTGGAAGAGTAACCAGACTCCATGTAGCATTTACAATGTTTGGAGGGGCAAGTGCCTGATCTCTGTTTTCAATTTTTGAGCTTTTACTGAAAAACAGAGATTGAAATTTCTTGGATGTGTGAAACAAAAATGAGATCTTATGAACCAAAGGGTATACATGAAAATATTGATTCTAATAAAAGGATGAAAGCATGCACTAAATTAATGTAAACACTATTTCAAAAAAATACATGAATTACTTTTTATTGTAAGTATTTTTAATGTGAATAAACAAAAATAAATGTATGATAAATCTATCAAATTCAGCTTTTAAATCTGATATTTGCTTTATAATAATTACAAAATTTGAAAAGATTTTAGCATAGTATCAATTCTGACTGATAATGCCATAATAGAGGCTGTAGATTTCATTTTTTTATATTATAATCAAGTTTCATAACTCATATTTACAAAACTAAAAAACAAATGAATAAATCAAATGTGTATATGTGTATTTCTTTTTGTTTTAAATAATATTCAAATGATTAGTGTGTAAAAATAATTAAAAATATTTCATAAACATGCAAATAATCATATTTTTATTGAAAAAACTTTGCATTAAAACTGGATGCTTAGGATGATAGTATTTTAGATATGATAATAGGCTGCACTATTTTCTGCATTAATTATTAAATATTTAATGTCTAGAAAATTTTGAACTTTATTTAAACTTTTCCAAATATAAACAAGTGTTGTTAATAACACTAGATAGTAAACAACACAGGTTAGTAGATAATGTATTAATAAATTACACAATATTTAGAATTGTATCATTCTTCACTTTTCAGGTGTTTCTAGTCTGGCCAGTGACAATAGTAGCATAGGATTTGAACTTACCTTTTTAGATTATTGAATATAACATTTTAAGGCAATCTTCTAATGAACTAATCAAATTTTAAGGTGATGATCTACTTAACAGATCAGTTGCTTAGAGCATTGCCTAAAAATTTGATATTCAATAATCTAACAATGTAGGTTTGACTCCTACGATAGCATTGTCACTGGTCAGTCCAGAAATACCTGAAGAAGAGTGGAAAATAATACCACTTGACATGCTGTATAATCTACTAACATGTGTTATCTACTAACCTGCATTGCTTTCTAATTTGTGTGTTATTACTAACAGTTGATTTCATTTGGATATGTTTAAATAAAGAGACATTCATTATTTAATGGTAGATTATGAAAATATTTCAACATATCATCACATCAAATTGTTCTTATTTGAACAACATTTTTAAAATCTGAAGAAATTTTTGTTAAGATATCATAAGACAATAAGATTTAGTTTTAAAATTTAGACCAATACTTCTGCTTTATTATAGTTACAAATTCATTTGCCTTATCTTCTTAAAAGTAAAGTTATTCAAATAAATTGGGTTCATAATCATATATTTTTTTGGTTAAAAGTAAATATTTTACAAATACATTACAAAAATAATAATAAATATACAAATTATAAAATATATTGTAACTGTAATCCCCTATATATTACCCGAGATTATGGGCTTCGAAACAAACATGACATAGCGTAAGGCTTTATTTATTTTCTTACATCGACAGTTATTCACGATCCACATAAGGGGGCGCCAGATACGATTATTTAAGTTGATTTTAATTACTCGCATCACCTTACATCATGTCAAAACGATTTCGAAGTCTAATCCCACCCACTAGCTCAACACTCCCAGCATGGACCATTAAGGTGTCTCAAGGTTGTTGCACGATTGTTTCTAGAACGACTCCTCCCGGAGAAGACGCATTGTCCGCTAATGAAAATCAGCAAGGTTTTCTAATAAGTCGATCACGGCATAAAGATCGTTTATTGGTTATCACTGACCTATGAGGTTGTTCGCTTACGCCCCGAACACAAGGCTTACAAGTTCATCCCCCCGCTTTATTGTATATAACATAATTCATTGACGTTTACTTTGATTGATTATAGACCCGCCCGCTCTTAAATCTATCTTAACTAAGGTGAAATAAGAAACATCGTGACTTACGGCACGATGGTGACATAATTAATAAAATAACTAAATTGAAACGGAAATTAAAATTAACTAAATCTACTTCAAAGATAAGTTATCAAAGCATAAATAAACTACGGTTTCGATTGTGTGTGAAAAGATTTGAGATATGCTCGACTTGATTAGATATTGAACAAGTTTATTAAATATGAAAAGAAAACATTATTAATTGATTTATTACAAAACATTATTAATTGATTTATTACAAAACATTATTAATTGATTTATTACACACGCGCACATACATTCACGCCCACAGAGAACCATAAGTATTCATAACACAATTTGAATAACGAGAAAGTTCCTTTCTATTTGATAAATATATAATCTTTCCTTAGATTCACTTAAGTTCAAAGTTCATGATTACAAAGTTCAGTAACAAAGATAAACTATTATGACGAGGAAAGTCTTAAGATTTATTTGAGTAAATTTATGTTGGTTAATTACGAGATTGCCTTACGAGTTTATTAATTGAGTGAGTGAACATAATATAAAACATATTTACCTAGGATTTGTCTTGGTTGCAACGAAGGTCGATTGGTCTGGACGAGTTTGGGTGTTTCACGGAACATTTCTTTTATTAGGAGCATTCACTTAACACGACGATGTTATCAGAATTTCATAGCTTCGGAGATATTTCAGTAGCGGAGCGCCGATCAGTCACTGAAGGGTTTATTAGCCCCTCATGACAGTCGACGCTCTTGGTATTAATTTCATGATGATCATTTTAAATATTGAGGAATAACCAAGCTAATTCAGAACAATTCTAATTTTAAATAAAAGCTTAAGCATCGGAATAAATGAGCAGGTGGTAATTCAGCGTACTGAGAATTGGAAAATAAAAAAACAACAGCAAGGATAACGTATCTATCGAAATGAATCGAATCGAACCGACCCAACCATTGAATAGGTTTTGACTGGTATTTATAAGGGTTGATCCATATCTTGGGATCCAATCTACCCCCATAGTTCCCTGTTCTTGGAGTTGTCGTTCAGGTCCGCGTTTGAGGTACCTGTTCACTCACTCTTTGTGCTAAAGGCAATATTTATTTTGAGACAATCTCATTTTGCAATCTCACTCAACCAACCTTATTCCTTCACACCTCGAATGCATGCGTGTGTGCGTGTGTTTTACTAGAACAATACAAGTTATTTTAAATTTAGAAGTCGAGCATTTATCTTTTCCTCAAATCTTTTCTATAAGTTTTATTCTAGTTAAAATTATATTTCTAAAATAAACATTTTTTAATTCCCCGTGGTGATTTTGATTGATAATTATTTTTATTATTTTAGGAGTGCATATTATATTTTATTATTTAGGAGAGCAAATTATTTTTTGTTATTATTTTTATTATCTAAAGGCTTTAATCATTTAATTAGACGTTTTACCGTCTGCATTTTATCAATGTGTTTTATGAATGTATTTATGAGAGAAACTATTACGAGTTACGAAAATAAAATTATGAGTGTTTTATGTCGCTTGCTGGTGTGTGTGCGTTTATCGATGCTTCCTAGATCTAATACTGATGTAACGCTGTCTCGTTACATATCTCCCCGCCCGGTGTAGAGTAAAATCCGATGCTGCGGGTTTTAGCTCGGTGAAGGAGCGAAATTATTCGGCTCTCTTCAGTGCTCTTGCATTGAACGTTCCTTTTCCGTGGGTCAACGCAAAGGCGTTGTTTCCATATGCCCTGACGATCTCGTATGGGCCCTCGTATATGTCGAGGAATTTTTTGTAGATGTTTTGTCCGGGTCGACTGACCGGGTTGGCCTTTACCATCACTCTATCGCCCACTTTGAACGTATTCCGGGTGGGCTTCTTGGTCTGCGTTCGCCTTTTTCCCATGTGCTCCAATCTTCGTAGCGCTATTTGGTTGTCTTGTCTCCTATCGATTTTTCCGGTTCGGATGGTGGGCCTGTCATCGTATGGGTAAGGTATCGGTTGCCCATAATGGAGTCGGCTTGGTTCAAATCCAGTTGATTCATTTTTTGAGGAGTTGATCATTCCCGTGATCCGGGGAATCTCCTGGACCCATTTCCGGTGATCTCCCGCAGTATACACACGGAATAACCGTCCCAATTCCCGCATTACTCGCTCGCACGGGTTGCTCTGCGGGTTCCGGATCGACGTCATGTGGTGTTTGATCCCGGTTCGATTTATCCACTGCCGCCAAGTTTTCGACACAAATGGTGTGCCATGATCCGATAGGATGTACTTAGGCTTCCCAATGATGGGAAACTGTTTTGTCTCCAATAATTTGATGGTCTGGTGTGCGTTAGCCCGGGCCATGGGGTAGGCGGCGACCATTTTGGAACATAAGTTGTATGCGACTAATATATATCTCTTTCCCCCGGCCATCGGTAACGGCCCGTAGTAATCGATCGCCACGGTGTGGTTAGGTTCCCGTATGATAATTGGTATCTGAGGTCCTTCATTGGATCGATTTAGTGGTTTGGTCCTCGCACAGACATCGCATCCCCGTAATCTTGCGGCGATGTCCCGGTGCATTCCAGGCCAGTAAAACCAATTGCTAAGGTATCCCTCAGTCTTGTTCGCTCCATAATGTCCGCGTTCCCGATGTGTCTCGTCAATCATCTGATTTCGCATTTCTTTCGGGATTATATTCCGGGTTTGCTTCCCATTCCCTGTGTTTCTTTGGAGTAACCCCCCCAGGGTGATGCATCGGTCCCGATATTTCCATAGTGGACCCCCTTCGGTTCCTTCTTCCCCCTGGTAAGAGCCCGCCTTCGACTTCCCTTTACGTAAATAACCGATTATTCGTTGGCAGTCCTCGTCCTTTTCCTGGCTCCTTCGAATGTTGCCTGCTTTAAGCCCTCCCTTCTTGTCCTGTCGGGTCGTTGCGGCTATGTATGCGAACTCGCTTGCCTCCGCATTCGTCTGAGTTCCTACCGGGTAACGGCTCAGCGTGTCCGCGATCACGTTATCCCTTCCTTTGCAGTATTCTACCTCATATTGAAATTCCTGCAGGGCTAGACTCCACCGCACCAATCTGTTGTTTGTCAGGAAGCTTTTGTTTAGGAATTCCAGACTCCGGTGGTCAGTGACGACCCTTACTTTGGACCCGACCAGGTATTGCCGGAATTTTTTGAACGCCCACACTATGGCGAGGGCTTCTCGCTCGGTGACCGTGTACCTTCTTTCCGGGTCTTTAAGTAGCTGACTAATGAATGCCAACACTCTCTGTTCTCCCTCCGGCCCCTTCTGGTACAACGTGGCCCCCAGCCCGATGTCACTGCTGTCCGTTTGTACCCAGAACATCTGGTCGAAATCCGGGTATGTCAATATTGTTTGTTTCAGGAACCCTTCTTTTACTCTCCGGAAACTCCGTTCCCGCTTCTCGTCCCACACCCATGCTTGCTCCTTTCTTAGTAGTTGTAACAAGGGCTCCATATCGTGGGTGAAGTTCTCGTAGAACTTGTTATAAAAGGTACACATTCCGAGGAATGCCTTAATGTCCTTCTTCTTCTTTGGGGTGGGAAATTCCTGGATCGCCTGGATTTTTCGGGGTTAGGCCGCACTCCATCCGGGCTGACTATGTGTCCCAAGAACTTGACCTCCTGTGTCGCAAAATGGCTCTTCTTGATGTTGATTTTGATCCCCTTCTGCTCGCATTCTTGGAGTAGCCTTTCTAAGTGCCGGCAATGCTCCTCGACGTCATTGGATGCTATGATGATGTCGTCCACGTACATCGTCGCAAATCCTTTTACCTCGTCAGATAGGGTTTGATCCAGGCATTGTACCAAGCCTGCCCCACTGTTCTTTAACCCGAAGGGTACCCGGTTGAACTGGTACGCCCTTCCGTTATATTTGAATGCGGTGTACTTTCGGTCGTCGGGGTGGAGGCTCATTTGCCAGTAACTATTGGTTAAATCCATCGTGGAAAAAATCCGCTTGTTCCGGAACCTGGTCATTAGTTCGTTCATGACAGGTGGGGCGTTTGTGTCCGGGATCGTTACCTTGTTTAGTTGCCTAGCGTCGAGGCACAATCGTATTGACCCGTCCCCTTTTTTCACGGCTAGGATGGGATTATTGTACGGCGAGGTGCATTTTGAAACGACTCCCCACTCCGTCATCTGCTTTAACTGGGTTTCAATTTCTTTCCGGTATTGGAATGGGATCGGGTATGCCCTCGTCTGATATGGGTGGCTGGTGCTCAATCGGATCCGGTGTTCGTACCCTTGAATTACTCCCGGTTTGTCCGAGAAGACACTTTCGTGCGCCCCCAATATCTCCTGAATTCTTTCCTTCTTTTCTTTGTCTGGTCCAGTTATTTCCTCGATTCTTTTTTCGATTTCCCCTTTTATCGCGATGCATTGCAGCTTCCTTTGTCTTTCTGGTTCTTCGTCCACTTTGCTTTTGAAAGGCACCGTGACTGTGCTGATCCTTGCTAGTTTGGTCCTGTAATCGATGTTAC
This sequence comes from Epiperipatus broadwayi, assembly GCA_028023455.1. Classification (NCBI taxonomy): domain Eukaryota; kingdom Metazoa; phylum Onychophora; class Udeonychophora; order Euonychophora; family Peripatidae; genus Epiperipatus; species Epiperipatus broadwayi. The sequence continues at coordinate 3,270,188 of JAQFVV010012513.1, forward strand.
ATTTAGCCATTTTCATGAAGTCTGATCCTAATACTAAGTCATGGATTAAGCCTTCCAGTATTAGTACGACCTGGGTAAACTCCTGTCCTGCAATGCTGATATTCGCCCACACTTGTTTGGTTTGTATTCTCGCCCTTTTTCCATTGGCCAGTACAATTTGGGTCCCTTTTAGCGATAGGATTTTTATCTCTGTTGGCCCTTGGGCGAACTTGTTGAAAATTTCCTGTGCCATTACGGATACTTGGCTTCCCGTATCCAGCAAAGCCCTTGCCTTGAACCCCTGGATTGACACGTCGATTATTGGGCATTCCTGTCTTCTCCGAGGTCCTTCCCCCCCCCATCTTGTGTAATATTGGCTATTCTGATCCCATTGTCCTCCTCTTGGTTAAAATAATCGTCGTTTTCGATCGCCTGTAGTTTCTTCAGCACTCCTGTTATTTCGGTTTCCCTTTCAATGATTTGTTTGATCTCCCTGGGTAGGTTGCGTCCCGCTATCTTAATTTGCTGTTCCTCTGGTATTTGGTATTTGTCTATTTTTTTTAATCTTGCCATCTGTCTCTGGACGAAGGTACTGTATTTTTCCTCTTCTTCCCTTTTGTTTTGTTCGATCTCCCATCTTTCCCTTTCCTGCTGGGCTACTCCCCAATATCTTTTCATGATGGCCCTTTGATATTCCTCGAATGTCTCTGGTTTGTTTTTCATTGTCTCCCACCATTCCACAACTTCCCCTTGGATGTGGCTACATGCGATCGCTATTTTGGATTCTTCGCTGAACTGCTCGCATGAAAATAACCTCTTCAAACTTTCTATATATCGACATGGATTCTCATTTCCCTTTCCTTTGAAATGCTCTATTTTTATCCATTTTCCCTCCATTCTGTTTGTTGTCTCGTTGATCTTGATTTATTTGGCCTATTATAATTTTTTCACTACTGTTTACGGGAATGTGGTTCTTTTTTACTTTTGATTTATTTGTTTTATGGTGACAGCGACCGATCGGCGTCCGCTCCCTTATCTCCTGCTATGCTTTATTTGTTTTGTTTATTTTGCTCCGGTTCCCGATGTTTTGTTTACCCATTTGTGATGTTAAGAATCGCCGCGATTTTGTTCCGTTTGTTTATTATATTTTTTTTTTTTTTCAAGCTTTTTGTTTACATAAATATTTCCGCGTCTTCTCCCAGTTCGGCCGCTTTTGCTAGTATCTAGATTTGCTTTTTCTTTATGTTTAGAAGCTTCATTTATACTAGCTTCACGTTGGAAGCGCCAATGTAACTGTAATCCCCTATATATTACCCGAGATTATGGGCTTCGAAACAAACATGACATAGCGTAAGGCTTCATTTATTTTCTTACATCGACAGTTATTCACGATCCACATAAGGGGGCGCCAGATACGATTATTTAAGTTGATTTTAATTACTCGCATCACCTTACATCATGTCAAAACGATTTCGAAGTCTAATCCCACCCACTAGCTCAACACTCCCAGCATGGACCATTAAGGTGTCTCAAGGTTGTTGCACGATTGTTTCTAGAACGACTCCTCCCGGAGAAGACGCATTGTCCGCTAATGAAAATCAGCAAGGTTTTCTAATAAGTCGATCACGGCATAAAGATCGTTTATTGGTTATCACTGACCTATGAGGTTGTTCGCTTACGAGCCCCGAACACAAGGCTTACAAGTTCATCCCCCCGCTTTATTGTATATAACATAATTCATTGACGTTTACTTTGATTGATTATAGACCCGCCCGCTCTTAAATCTATCTTAACTAAGGTGAAATAAGAAACATCGTGACTTACGGTACGATGGTGACATAATTAATAAAATAACTAAATTGAAACGGAAATTAAAATTAACTAAATCTACTTCAAAGATAAGTTATCAAAGCATAAATAAACTACGGTTTCGATTGTGTGTGAAAAGATTTGAGATATGCTCGACTTGATTAGATATTGAACAAGTTTATTAAATATGAAAAGAAAACATTATTAATTGATTTATTACAAAACATTATTAATTGATTTATTACAAAACATTATTAATTGATTTATTACACACGCGCACATACATTCACGCCCACAGAGAACCATAAGTATTCATAACACAATTTGAATAACGAGAAAGTTCCTTTCTATTTGATAAATATATAATCTTTCCTTAGATTCACTTAAGTTCAAAGTTCATGTTTACAAAGTTCAGTAACAAAGATAAACTATTATGACGAGGAAAGTCTTAAGATTTATTTGAGTAAATTTATGTTGGTTAATTACGAGATTGCCTTACGAGTTTATTAATTGAGTGAGTGAACATAATATAAAACATATTTACCTAGGATTTGTCTTGGTTGCAACGAAGGTCGATTGGTCTGGACGAGTTTGGGTGTTTCACGGAACATTTCTTTTATTAGGAGCATTCACTTAACATGACGATGTTATCAGAATTTCATAGCTTCGGAGATATTTCAGTAGCGGAGCGCCGATCAGTCACTGAAGGGTTTATTAGCCCCTCATGACAGTCGACGCTCTTGGTATTAATTTCATGATGATCATTTTAAATATTGAGGAATAACCAAGCTAATTCAGAACAATTCTAATTTTAAATAAAAGCATAAGCATCGGAATGAATGAGCAGGTGGTAATTCAGCGTACTGAGAATTGGAAAATAAAAAAACAACAGCAAGGATAACGTATCTATTGAAATGAATCGAATCGAACCGACCCAACCATTGAATAGGTTTTGACTGGTATTTATAAGGGTTGATCCATATCTTGGGATCCAATCTACCCCCATAGTTCCCTGTTCTTGGAGTTGTCGTTCAGGTCTGCATTTGAGGTACCTGTTCACTCACTCTTTGTGCTAAAGGCAATATTTATTTTGAGACAATCTCATTTTGCAATCTCACTCAACCAACCTTATTCCTTCACACCTCGAATGCATGCGTGTGTGCGTGTGTTTTACTAGAACAATACAAGTTATTTTAAATTTAGAAGTCGAGCATTTATCTTTTCCTCAAATCTTTTCTATAAGTTTTATTCTAGTTAAAATTATATTTCTAAAATAAACATTTTTTAATTCCCCGTGGTGATTTTGATTGATAATTATTTTTATTATTTTAGGAGTGCATATTATATTTTATTATTTAGGAGAGCAAATTATTTTTTGTTATTATTTTTATTATCTAAAGGCTTTAATCATTTAATTAGACGTTTTACCGTCTGCATTTTATCAATGTGTTTTATGAATGTATTTATGAGAGAAACTATTACGAGTTACGAAAATAAAATTATGAGTGTTTTATGTCGCTTGCTGGTGTGTGTGCGTTTATCGATGCTTCCTAGATCTAATACTGATGTAACGCTGTCTCGTTACAATATACAATTTTCTTTTTGAATTAACATATAAAATACAACCCCAACTACTCTCACACGCATTTTGAAAGTCTAACAACAAAGAATCTTCCAATCATCATTGTTGGTTCCTTTATATTATGCTCTCTGTATAATACTGACATTTTCAGATTTTTTAAAACTAGGAAGTCTATATAAGTTTTTGTTCCACTTTAGCTACTAAATAAATTTATAAATAGCAATAAAGCACTATAGATAGCAGCAAGCAAGTAAAAAAAGCTAAAACCAATAGCAATGTGATCATAATGTGCTTCAAAAGTTCATTCAATTAACTATGAATTTTTTATTGGAAGACTGAATTAACATTCCAAACTTTTGATTGGTTAATTACAGAATGAGCAGTAAAATATATTTGTTTTTTAAAATTATATTTCTTTTAGTTTAGTTTCTAAAATGCAAATTAATAAATTATCAGATTATTAAAGCAAGGCAAAGTTTTTTTAACAAATAAATTTCTATTTATAATTGATGAAAGGAGTCTGTAACAGTCAATATAAAATGTGTTTCTGTCATTCAATTCTAAATTGCAATCATACCTCATTATTTGTCTTCTTGTAAAAGTAAATATTTTCTAAACATCACATGATCACCATCTTTTATGCTAGTGAAAGCCATAAGCCAGAAACTATTCTGGGAATATTGGATGGGGATTTTATACACAATCCTTCTGGCATCCATTGATTACTCTGGTTAACACAGAGTGGCACTACTCTATAGAGTCTTGCCTGTTTAAATATTTTCTCCTAAAATCTGAATTATTTTTTTAAAATAATTAAAATTTCACAAATATTTCATAAAAAAATAAATGTGTAAAAAGAATAGAAAATATATGTTTTCATTTTCAAAATCAAAGTAAAAAAAATAGAATTGTTGAATCATTGACAGGTTGCAAAAAGAATAAGAATCTATCAACAACTATCTTGAAAGTCAAGTTCTTGCATTGTTGTAATAGCATTAAATTTAAATATTGAATTATTAGTTCTAAAAAAATCTGAAGATGGCAGCATTATTCAATATGGATTTTTCTATGAAATAATTAAAATATCAGAAAAACAACATTACAAATAGTGATTAGTAAGTGAATTAAAGCTGTGGATGCATTAACATGGTCCATGCTTGAGGAAATGTTAATGACAAATTAAAGAACTTTTAAAGTACTTTGGTTTTTATTATCATTTTAATGAAGTACAATTACTGAAGCATGTTTTATTACATTATAATACTGAATTCAAATTTCTGCCATATACACAAGCAAAATTTCTTCAAAATAAAATAATTATAATTAATAAACTTAAATTCACTTACTTTATTCTCCATTAAATTAATTTTTAAATAATATTTGCCACTCAGTTACATTTAAATTGCACTAATATATTATGAAAATTTTTTAAACAGTTATATTTGTTGATATTATTATCTGTCCATATTTAATTACTTTGTTCATTTCTGAAAACTCTCTGAGCCTGAAATATAATTTAAACCCATATGTTTGATTAAATGTAGTCTAACTGTACAAGGAAAAAATTACCCTTAATATAAACCAAGCACTACTTATATATATACATGTGGAAGATGATAATCTGGACCAACAGATAAGTTCTGGTTCAGCATGAAATGCATATATTGGAGATCATTTATCTTTTTCACATGTATGTTGTCATGAGTATCCGTTGTATGAGATAGAGTGGATGGCTGGAGAGAGCTTGAAAGTCTGTGTTCAAATTCTCCTTATTACATTTAGACTCCAGGTATATAGACTATACTTGTATTTAAAATATTTTCAATTTAATTTTGTTTAATTTTTATTGTATAAGGGAAATGTTTTGCATACAAATATAAAAAAAGTTGATAATAAGCAACAAAAGTATTGTTCTACTATTTCTAAATAAAAACAAAGTCAAGGTTTTAAATGATAGTTTAATTATGTGTGTTAGAATAGGATCTCACTAAATAATTATCTAAAAAAGAGAAATGATAATTCTTAAGAATACATGTATACTGGAAGCCATACGATATTACAGCTATAATTAATTATTTCTATTCTTCACTAAACTTCTCATCTACATACTATGATTGGACATAATGCAGAGTTTAAATTTGCCCTAAAATATAATTAGAATGATACAGAAAAACAAATATAATTATAGTCTATTGCCAATATTTAATAAAAATAAATTAAAGAAATAAAGCTAAACATATCAGTACACATTTTTTATATAAAATAAACTTTATGAATTAGAAATTATGTACAAGTATTAACATATGTACAGCGGGATTTTTTTATGACGTAAGGGGCACAGCTTGTAAAATATAGTTATTTTGACTAGTGTTTGAAGGCATAACTAAGAAAAATATTGTATTTAATTTACAGAATGACTCTGGATGAGAATCTTTAGAAAGTTAGAGACATTGCAATAAAATATTGAAGTAAAAATAAGAAATAATAGCAACATAGATTATATCAATAAATAAAGATAGGGAAACAGAAAGGAAAATAAAATAAAAAGATTATTATATGTTGTAAATTTAATATCCATATATATAAAATAAGATTTGATTTGAAAAATTCATCTAAAATTACTTTGATTGAATATGGTGATAACTTCTGGAAGAGAGTCATGAATAATAATTTTATTTCAAAAAATTTGGTACTGTTCTACTAGCCAGTGTGAGCTGCTTGGTGGTATTGTTGCTATGCAAAAACACAGAAATATAATGTTACTGGGCCCACCCCATTTTTTTGTGAAATAATAATAATCATACGGATTAATGTAATTCATTTATTTCCTTAATCAATTACTGTAATATTATTAGCGATTAAGCCAATGCACATGCGCTTTAAAGAGATTATATAAATGAATACTCAATTTTCCAGACACGAGATATAGTATTTTAGAAAGAATGGAATGAATCCACCCATTCTTTCAGACCCAAACGTTTATGTATGGGCAAATCTTAAGTGTGTGGAAATAAGAGTGTCGTGTCTGGAAAATTGAGTATTCATTTATATAATCTCTTTAAAGCGCATGTGCATTGGCTTAATCGCTAATAATATTACATAAATAAACATTCACGCTATATAAAATAATATCTCATTATATATGTTTAATTTCAACTAAAGAATGACGGTTCGTAAATTGTAAAGATTTCGCAAAGTGTCATTCGTTCAAACTTAATAAATGTAATTTAAAGTGATCGTGTAACATCTCACACTCTTATTTCCACACACTTAAGATTTGCCCATACATAAATGTTTGGGTCTGAAAGAATGGGTGGATTCATTCCATTCTTTCTAAAATACTATATCTCGTGTCTGGAAAATTGAGTATTCATTTATATAATCTCTTTAAAGCGCATGTGCATTGGCTTAATCGCTAATAATATTACATAAATAAACATTCGCGCTATATAAAATAAAATCTCATTAATCAATTACTGTAATTTATAACAATTTTACATTAACATATGTTATTGCAAATATTATATTAAAGTGTAATTCCCTGTGCATGTCACTGCTGGCAAAACCATCACCCCCCCCTCAAACTTTACAGTCTACTATTATTGCTTGAGAGATAACTAACTACATCATGGTGGAAGAAATGATAATGCTTTAATTAGCTATTTTTGAAAGAAGATGTGTATATATATTAATGGCATACCTACTAATAATGATTAATAATTTACAACTCGATTGGTTATTGTTTTTTTTTTTTTTAAGATTAATAAATGTATTCTTTTTGACAATTTCTTTGAGTCTCTGGATAGAACTATGAGAAATTTTACAGTCAGACATTTTATCCTATGGGTTAACATAATTCATTGTTTTTCTTAATTAATTTATTCGATAACAATTTGACGATACAAAATTTAAACCTTTAATTACAAGTGCCTACAAATTTCATCTTAGTCCTGCAATATAGGGCAGATGGTATGCCTTTTCACATCTGCAATAATTAAAACTTATAAATTGACATACATTATTGCAAATATTCTATTAGAGTAGAATTAATGGTACCCGTATATGTAAGAACTTTGCTCCTCCCTCCCCATAGACTTTAAAAAGTCTACTATCATTGCTTGAGAGATAACTAACTACATCGTGGTGGAAGAAATGATGATGCTTTAATTAATTACTGAACTGTATTTTACTTTGTTTGTTGTCATTTTTGAAAAAGGAAAATTAATATTTATTTATTGTTTACAGTAGCTAAATTTGAAAGAATATGTGACTAAGGTATGGATATTAATGACACCCTATTAATAATGATTAATAATTTCCAACTCAATTTGTTATTGTTTTTTTTTTGGAAGATTAATAAAAAATGTATTCATTTTTACAATTTCTTATTGTCTCTATATAATTATGGGAAAATTTTACAGTTCGACATTTTAATTCTTGTAGGTATTCTCACAAACCATGATTTTTTTCAGGAAACCAATGAAATTGTGGTTTCCCATAACCTTTTCTAATTATTTACACCTTACATGTTGTGTTGGGAAGCAGGGTAATGGACTTATAATTATTACTTTTTAATAATACATTACTTGAGTTGTACCATAATTACTTTAGAATGCAGATTCAACACTTCTGCAAACTTTAAATCCACCCACCCTGAAATGGTACAGTAGCGGAGTGTTTACATTGGTAAAGGTTAGAATTGTGTGCACTCATACAAACTGTGCAAGACAAAGCAAGCTGTTAGTTACAACAGGTAAAAAGGTTGTATCTATTTGGTTGAGTTTTGTGTAATGGCCATGTAAATGGCATATTTATATGTTTTTGCATATAAATAACACCATCAAGTAGTTGGCACAGGCTAATAGAACAGTACCAAAAATTCTCAGAAATTTTGAAAACATTTTATATATAAAATCTTATTTATATGTGATCTGATTGCTGAATGTATGTTTGTCCATAAGTCATGAGGTAATACTTGTTCTTTTAACTACAGTACAGAACTGAATAAGTATTGTATTTAAATCATGAACAAAATGTGATTACAGTATATAAATTCATGTTTGAAATGTGATAACTAGTGAGGGAAAAAGATAGATGCTATAGTATTATGTTTACATTTAGTTTTTATTAGTGTATAATTGAAATCATGTACTTTGATATTATATACTTCACAATAATTCCACCATTAATTTAGAGGCTTAATTTGATTACAATCATTTTCCATATCTATTTATATAATATTAAAATCTTTTGTTTAATATACATTAAGTCTTTAAAAAAATCGTTTATTTATTTTATTTATTTATTTTGATTACATTAAAGAAAGAAACCTAATAAGCAAAAGAAATGCTTTTCATAGGTTTTACAAATATTATACAGATTTTATATAAAGCAATTGACATAATCATACAATACTAATAAACAATAAAATTTATATTAAAACAAAGAATAGAATACAACATAAACCAAATAAAAGTCAATATTATAAATTCATAAATCAATATTATAAATTATAAATCAATAGTAATAATTATGCACAAAATAACCACAAAATAAAAAACAAAATAACATATCACTAATGAAATTTTATAGACATAAAAAATATTTTTTCAATTCCTTTTTTAGCAAATTCATACTTTCTATGTTCAACATATAACTTGGTAATTTATTGAAAATCTATGGAATATACACACTTCTCAATCTACTCCCGTATTTATTTCTGTATCTAAATGAAATGTAATATTTATTCCTAAGGGAACACCTATAATTAGATGTCATATATTTTTTAAATGAATTATTAAAATATTTTTTCTTTATAACTACCAGCTGTAACAGTTTATCAAAATTTAACAAATCATTAATTTTATCATCTAAGTATGATGTATTCTTTATTAGCTGTAAAATCTTATTTGGAAACTCTTTTAACCTTTTCAAACTTGATACACTTGAGAAACCATAAAGTGTAATACCATATCTTAATACAGATTCACACAATGCTATATAAACTATCTTCTATATATACTATATGTAAGAAAAAAAGACAATCTATAAAACAAAGTAAAATTATCTAAACCTTTGCAAAAATTGTTTGATATGATGTGACCATGACATCTTGTTATCAATAATAACAGCAAGATATTTAAAATTTTCCACTTCTTCCATTTTCACATAATATTCCCCACACTGAAAACCAATACAAGTACTTGAGTGGGTGAAAACACCAAAACTGTCTCTTTTTAAACAAGGTGAAGATATCACCATAACTTATGTTTTATTTTTATTAATAATTATTTTTAGTTGAACACCAATTTACAATATTATTATAAAAAAAGTTTGAAGATTCTTAACAGCAATTTCAAAATTACAATTTATACTAAGTAAAATAGTATCATCTGTGTACTGATAAATTAACTTTTCATTACAAAGTCTACTAATATCATTTACATAGATTAAAAATAATAATGGACTCAGAATAGAATAATGAGGAAGCCCATATTCAATTGAATGTTTGTCACTCAAAACTCCATTAACTTTAGTTATATAATATCTATCTTTTAAATAATTCCTCAATAAATCTAAAATTGTACCTCGAATTTCATATTTTTCAAGGCATAAAAAAGCAATTCATGATCAATAAGATCAAAGGCTTTTCTAAAATCCATAAATATAACAAAAACATATTTTTTATCATTCAAATCAAGATTCACACCACCAATAAAACCCTTCAAAAAGAGTAATAGCGCTTTTACCTTCTAAAAACCCATATTGTTATTTAGAGAGAAAAATTTTAATCAAATAATTTTTTTTATTATCATACAAATATTTTTCAATTATTTTTGCCACAGATGGAAGAATAGCTATACATCTATAGTTATTAAAATCATTTTAACTCCATTTTTATAAATGGGTGTAATCACAGAAGTTTTTAATATATTAGGAAATTCATTACATAGAATAATTTTATTAATAATAAAAAACAATACATCACCAATCAGAGGAAAAATATATTTCAGATCAGACATTTTGACACCATCAATACCAGGTCTTATTTTACATTTCATCCCACTTATAATTGCATACTATCAATATCAAAAATAAACATCGATTCATTTGTTTATTGATTCGGTAAATTCAGAAATCATAATACCCTTGTTTTGATCAATACTAACTACCATTACAAAAATTCTTATCAACTAAATCATTGATTTGATTCACAAAGGTATAACGGAATTTATTTGCTAACAATGAGTGACCACTATTATCAAAATGTTTATTCAGATTCCCTTTTTATTAAACTATTAATTTAATCCTAAAAATCTTATAATCATTAAATAGTAAAGCATTGGTTGATCTTTTTTACATCTACTCCAAGCAACTTTTTTCTCTCTTATAACAACTAAAATTTTATCACTAATTCAATTAATACCGCCATGTGCTGTTCTGTAAACAATAGAAACCTTTTCACATTTCCTATAAATACTCTGCATCAGTTCAACAAACGTATCATATAGTTAACATCCTTAATATCAAACAAAACATTCCAATCAACTTCCTTAATAGGATTATAAAATTTCAATTTATCATTTTTTGTAATAATTTTACTATTACTATCACATGATGAACATACACCACCACTACTATTTTTTAAACATAATACTGTAATATAATTTTCAGCCAATCTTATCTCCACTACCATAGTAAGCAAATATTCTGGATCTATTTTACTACAAATATGATCAATATATGAAGACATCAATTTACCCTTAACACTTTTTTCTGGAGTATAAATCTGTTATCAAATTAATGAGTTCCGATTGTTCCACAATCGGCCAATACATATTTATAATCCTCCACACTTTTGGCACTTTCCTTATAAATGTCAATGTTTAAGTCGCCCATCATTATAATTTTATATCTTTTATTTGGCAAACTAATTTTATGCAATAACATTTTTAGTTTTTCCATTGACAACAAAAAATTAGATTTAGGTGGTCTATATATAACTAGTAAAGAGTATATAATATTATATTTAAAATCAATAGACACTGATTCCAATAGACTCCTCACCTTCTATTATTTCTACAGAACGTAAATTTATTATAATTATCCGTTCCTCCTTTCTTAAATTGATTTATGTCAACACTAAAAAATCAATAATATCCTTATAACATTCTAAACTCACAAGAAGCTCCTTTCAATGCTTACGAGTGCTTCTTATATTTAAATGCAAAAAATTAAAAGTACTATCAAATAGTTTCTATCAACTGTAAGTACACTCCTTTATTCTCTTAGCGATGAAACTCTTTTATAATTAATATTATTAGAAAGTATTTTTATATTACCCAACAAATTCATAAATAATATAAATAATCAAATATCCAAAACAATAATTATATACAAATGTATAAGTAAACTATCTACATATACATGTACCAACTCGAAAGAATTATATACAAAATATATAAAAGTCCAATGTCATTTAAACTTCTAATTAATACTACCTTGCCTTTTTCTTCTTTATGACAAAAAATTTTTCCATTCTTAATCCACACAAATTTATAATTTTTTATCTTTGCCTTCCAAAATAACCTTTTGTATTAATATGACAGATATTCATTAATATAAATGCGTTGCTTTTTTTGAGATTTATCTTAATCAGTAAACAAATCACTATTTACCAACAAACTTCTTTTATTTCTACGCCAATTTTGTGCAAACAATGTACTTTTAAACTTAATTTGTAAAATGGGTGGTTTACTTGTTATATTTGTGCTATTTATACGCGAAGCCAACAAAATTTGATCGCTATTAAAATTGTTAATTTCAAGTTTACTTCCCACAGCAGAAATTATTTCCACGATATCTTCTCTCTCTTATTTATATAAACCATGAATTTCAACCATCTTTGCGTTCATTTCCTGCTCCATTTTAAATTTATCATTTGTGAACACATCCAAATCAGACTTAAAATTCTTATTTTGCAATCTTAAATTTTCAACTTCAGATTTAAGATCTTTACTTTCCTTCTCATAATAGTTCATTCTACTAATAATACCTTCATATTTATTTGACATGAAATTCAAAGATTCTTTCCAATGACTCCACTTTTTTTTCAATCAGATATTGCATCAATTTCTCCATTAACTTCAGTTAATATTACTTTCAAATCATTTATTTCTCTCCTGAGACTTGAAGTATCCATTTCCTCATCCACAATTTTTTTTACTTTTCTACAATTTAAACAAGTCCATTTTTTTATTATGAGAACTCATATTTATTTATGCAGAAGACCTCAAACCACAGTAATGGAAATGAAAACTAAACTTACAAATTCTACAAGTAGAAAAATTCCCCTCTTCTCCCAAATCCAAATTGCACCCTTTGCAAAAAAAAACATCATATAATAAAACTGGCTATTTTAACAAACCCACATCCTTTACAAGGCTAGGTACATCTGATATAAAAATAATCATTGAAATTGGAAAAGATAATATTAAAAAGTGATTTATTGAATAATATAATATTATGATAAAAAATAAGTGACTTTAAAAGAGAAACAGTAAAGAATTGGATTGCTTATTCAGGACCAAATTTTGCAAAACGTATTTTGTGATTAAAATGAGAAACTGAGATAATGAAAATAAATTAAGATTATTTAAACCTTTTAAATTTTGCATAGCATGTGAATATTTTTGCTAATAAATGTTTCAGCAAGTACTAGATAAAGCATAAAAATAGGACTATAACATCACATGATCATATAACATCACATGATTGTATAACATCACATGATCATGATTTCCTATGTTTACACAAACTGTTCAAACAGTAGCAAACTCTCTGTGCAATGGTGTCACCTAGTGTAAACCTTAGTAACCAATGGATGTAAGAAGGTGTGTATTCAATGGCTTTTCAAATAAATGGAAAAATAAAATTGGATAACCATAAATTAGGAGTTAATAACTACAAATACCTTTTTCAGATTTATAACACGAATGAACTTCAATTATTTATTGAACCATATCATTTGCTGAATCATGAAAATTATTTGACCATATAGCTACTGCTGCCTACATATCTATAATCTATTCATCCATCTATTTATTCATATAATTATCTATCTATAAACTTAAAGAATTAAATAAGTAGAAATAACTTTATACATAAAGAAAATAGATCTCTGTTTGTCAAGGAAAGTTTTTAATCAATGCTTACATAATATCAGTCAACTTTAAACAGCACAACAAGTGGAGAAGATCAAAAGAGAAGTATGTGTGCAAGGAAACAAACAGGTGTGAAGTTGTGGGCAAAAATTATGTCGGTTAAAATATAATTGTTAAATATCTATCTATATGACAGCAGCTGAATAGTTGACTTCTTAAGCTTGTAAATAGCACTATATATGAGATAGCAAAAAAAATCTTGCTAATGAGATGTTTAGAAAGAAGCCATAAGTCAAAACATTTGTAGTAAATGTGGTGCGACCATCTGAGTTACATAAATGATAATTGAAATACACAAGTTTATTATATACCTGTGTCTATATATGTAATATATAGGGTATATGAGCACATGACCCACCACTCTCCATACTATGTGTTCAAGTGTATCAGTGTTATGAGATAGTGTGGAGAGTGGTGGGTTGTGTGAAAGTCTGTGTGCATATACCCTATATATTATAAATGATAATTGAAAATAATAAATATATTTACATTTATGTCAGTAAGTTTGGATTTCAGCTTCAATGAAAAATTGATGATGTTAGTTTACAAATTATTTTGTTTATTGATTTCTAGACAAAATGTAAATGTAGGCTGTGAAGTAGACTGTGTTATTGTTGCATACCTGATAAGGCAATCATGTGGCACATCACATTCTCTATAAGCCAAGTAAGAGTAATGTGAGTTATTATCAGATAGTATGATCAGGTTTTAAATACTCACAGTTACTAAATGTTTGATGTTCTGTATAATTCTACATATAAACAGAGCAAAACTCTCCATACAGTATTGCCACCTGTGCTAAACAGAGTAATCAATGGATGCCAGAAGGCTTGTGCATAAAATCCCCATCTAATGCCTACTCATCCAATATCCCCAGACTAGTTTCTGGCTTGTGGCCTTCGTCAGTGAGGAGCTTTGGATCTGAGAGCACTGCATCTAGATCTTAGGATCTAATGCAACCCTCTAGCAAACACCTTTTATCTCTACTTAACTACAAAACTATGAGAATGAAATTGAAAACACAAAAAATATTTTTAATCTAAGCTCAATAGATTATATAGTCATATGGGTCTGAACTCATATTTTTGTAGTTAAGTAGAGATAAAAGGTGGTTGCTAGAGGGTTGCATTAGATCCTAAGATCTAGATGCAGTGCTCTCAGATCCAAAGCTCCTCACTGACAAAGGCCACAAGCCAGAAACTAGTCTGGGGATATTGGATGAGTAGGCATTAGATAGGGATTTTATGCACAAGCCTTCTGGCATCCATTGATTACTCTGTTTAGCACAGGTGGCAATACTGTATGGAGAGTTTTGCTCTGTTTATCAACAATTAATGTGCTAGTATAGGAAATGTGATCATGTGATGCTTAATGGTTTAACACCAATCCTTCCTAATAGGATAGTGGTGGCTATGGTTGTAAAAGAGCCAAAGACACCAAAATGTATGGGTGCTGAACTGAGTTCAGACCCATATGACTATATAAGCTATTGAGCTTAGATTGAAAATATTTTTTATGTTTTCAATTTCATTCTCATAGTTTTGTAGTTAAGTAGAGATAAAAGGTGGTTGCTAGAGGGTTGCATTAGATCCTAAGATCTAGATGCAGTGCTCTCAGATCCAAAGCTCCTCACTGATGAAGGCCACAATCCAGAAACTAGTCTGGGGATATTGGATGAGTAGGCATTAGATAGGGATTTTATGCACAAGCCTTCTGGCATCCATTGATTACTCTGTTTAGCACAGGTGGCTATACTGTATGGAGAATTTTGCTCTGTTTATCAACAATTAATGTGCTAGTATAGGAAATGTGATCATGTGGATTCTACATATACTTCTTCCTTCTTTTTCAGATATAATGTTTGATGTTATTAAAATATGTGGAATTGTAACATTGTTTTAATTCAGTGTATTTCAATAGGGTGATGACTATGTTTGAATTTGAATATACATTACATTTGATAATATAATAAGTAAATTTAATTTTACATCTCAGTATCAATTTCATTATGAAAAAATCCAAACAGTCTTATGAACCAAAATACTACATTTTTTAAAAGTTAAAATTAATATTAATGTTATTCTTATTGATACCTTCATATCTATTAGGACCAAATTGTACCATATTGGCACCATGTTTCTTTTATGGTTAAGATGAAGAAACTCTTAATAGTTTTCTATTTTAATGAACTATAATACAAACTATAAAAACACTATTTCTACCATTACTTACACATTCTAACATACCATCTTTAAATACTCTCATTAAACAACATAATCACAACACTTATAATATTTACGCTGTGATTTCTAAGTTGTCATTTCATCTTTTATCACATTAATTAGGGATCAAACACTAACCTTTCTTCCCCTCTCCATTTATGCAGCTACATGGAATCTTTTGTCATTCCTTGGAAATGGATATCAAGGATAAATATAATTATTCTCATTATAATATAAATATGTTTCCTTCTTTTGTAACTAAATATAAAATATGAGATAATGAATAATTTAATCATTACCCATTTACAATCTTTATGTTTGTATATAGGTGTTTTTGTGCTGTGATAAGATTAACATAATTTGGGGCTTAAATTTATAGATCATGCCTAGATCTGCATTTACAGTGCTCAATTTTTTTATAAAATTTTAAGCAATAAAGCCATACAATCCTTGTTTATTATACTCTAATTATAAATATGCAATTATCAAGGAAGTTTTAATGCAAATTTTTGGCATACTCGTATAATCATGTGTAATGTAACCATAATTTATGTAATTTAATACCAATAAACTGTACTCTAAAAGTTGGATAATAAATAATATCAAAGCAATGTATCCATTATAAATGAAGAAATATAACTCTGGGAAAGAGTCTGCAAGTCTTGATGGTAACTTTATCTGCCTTTTACCTTAAGACAACTTCAAAAAAGCAAGGACATTTTAATGATAGGTACTGCCCACATTTTTATGCATTAAGGTTAACTTATGGTAATGATGCATTATGTGATAGTAAAGAGTTGTTATATTACTTAAGAAAAGTCTAAAGAGAAGTAGGAAGACATGCATTAGATGCAGGCAAAGAGGGCTATTCAAAGAGAAATGAGATGGTCAAGGTTTTATATGAGAGATGCAAAAAGCAAATGAAAATGTTTAGTAGATTGCAATTTATGGATAGTAAGAGAATAGAAAAATTGTATTTAATTGAGTTATGAGTAAAGAACAGGCAGAAAAATGGATGAGAAAGATAGTATGACATGCAGAAGATTTGGATAAAGACTTTATATCAGTATACTTGTACAAAAGGTGGGCTGACTGTGTTCAGAGGATTTCTGAGTGTTATAGTTATAAAAAATGAAATAGAAAAATATGCATTAATAAAAAATAGGGAGTTGGAGAGATGGAGAACTAATATGGAGAGTAAAAAGAGCTTAAATATATATATAGAAGAAAAAAAATTTGGATGTGAGTTAATTTACAATAATAGCAAGGAAAGTAGTTTACTGTTTAAGGTTTGAACAAGATCTTTAGTAACAAGAGAATATACACATAAATAGAGGAACGTGGGTGATTTTGTCTGCAAGTTATGTAAGGAAGGCGTAAAAAATATTAGGCCCAAGTTAATTGAATGTAAATGTTTACAAACAGAAAGTGTACAAATAGTAAAGTTGTGGGAGAGTGGGTTCTTGGTTTTTATGCTGGGTTTAAAAAGAGATAAAGATCTAGATAAAAAAAAAGCTATAGAGTGGACAAAAATGATATTGTGGAAATGGAGTGGAGCAGGATAGAGAAGAATAAGAGAAAAACTTAGGCTGGGGAATGTAAAGAGAAGAGAATATGGCTAACAGGTTTTTGTGAGCATAGTGGTTGAGAGATTCCTGACTTCGATAAAAGAGAAACCATAGTCCGTCGCATCGCATCGTAAATCTTTTTTAAAACGACTTTTAGAAGATATGATTTTTTTTAAAACTTTAAATCTATATAAATAAATAAAAACTGTGGATAGAAAAAATAAAAAATTTCAAATAATAGAAAATATGAAATCTTTATTTCAAGATTTTTTTTTTAATTTGAATGTTTTTGTATTTAACTTTTAATAAATATTTATTTTTCCGATTTTATTTTAAAAATTGTTTTTAAGTCTGTTTTAAAAAATGCTCTTTCTTTCCCATTCCTTCTTATATATATAAAGAATATAAACCGTTCCTATTTTTTATCTGTATAATAATGAATTAATTGATTGACTGCATATTTTTGATCATACTATAAATATCGTTGTCAACTCGTTTGTGCTTACTCTCAATGAAGGACACGACCAGTCAAGCGTTGATGGCCTAGTGGTTAGCATAGCTGTCTTCCAAGCAGCTGGCCCGGGTTCTCTTCCCAGGCAACGCATTTGATGTAAAAAAAAATGAAGGATTCGACCAATGTATTTTGATTGGATTCCAAAATATAATACAACTGACCAATGAAACAACTATAATCTAAATAAATAGCTAATAGCACAAACAGGTCAATCATAGAACTATATTAATAAATCTGATTGTTAAAACAGCAAAATCCCCATAGAGTAATGCCACCCAGTGCAAGCTACAGTATATACTGTAGAAGGTTTATGCATAAAATCCCTATCTAGTACCTATTCTTCCAATATCCCCAGACTAATTTCTAGCTTGTGGTTTTTTTCATAGTATGGAATAAAAATTAGCAAAAAGTTGAAGCCCATTTAAGACGATATTAGGGCAAGCGCAAATATTACTAGTAGACACATTCAGGTCAATAATTCATTAATCTGGAATTATTGCGACAGTAAGCACATTTTCTCCTATTTATACTCAAATACAAACTGGAAGGCTACTGTAAGAAATACCCTCAGATATTTTATGAGGTAAGCCACAGTGGATAAATACATGAGGTTTACTGAAATGAGCCATGGTCTTCTTACCACACATTTTGCCACTGTCAGTAATTATGCATTTGTAATTTTGCCAACTATAATAACAGTTGGAAATATATTACTGCAAATAGATTTAATGAATATGTTGATATTACTTTAATTATATCTCATTTTTGTATTAACTGAAAAATATTTGTTTGCAGCAAAACGTTTTTATATACACAACACATATATTGTACTCACGAGTATAATTATGTGTCATACAGAAGAAAAATTCAATAATAATATTAATGTTTCGCCAAGTGCACTTTCAGTACTGTGCACCAGAATTGATCAATTTAAAATGTCAGTGCATGCTTAGTGGGACACTTGCATTTTTTTGGTTGATAATATTTTTATTAGATTTGGCAGCAAATCATGCTTCTTTTATCTACCTCTTCCTATCGTTAGGCATGCTACAGAGTGCATTAATTATTTGAGAATAAAATTCATGTCCAGAATTGTTCTCATGATTGGAAAAAACAAAATTAAACTGAGTGTCAACTTTAGACTTTTTATATTGGTATATGTATTGTCATAAATATGTTGTCTAAAGTGGATTCTTAGGATAATTATGTTCCCTCCAATCATGAAAGAAGTACTGAACATGAATTATATCCTTAAATTATTAATGTTGTCTGCAACAAGCATAATGATAGAAAGAGAAAGATAAAGGAGGCCTGTTTTTTTTCTCCAAATCTAATAACATTATCAATCAAAGAAACATGAGTGCCATTAAGCATTCCCTGGCATTTTAATTTGATCAATTTAGTTAAATGAGCAAAATTTTGGTATAGAGTACCAAAAGTATAACTGGCTAAATATTACTATTATTATAGTATTTTTCACTGCTGTATGACACATAGATCTACATGCATGCATAATTTACATTATAGACAGAGTTATTGATTGATATATTTATTTATTTACAACAGATATATGTATTCAAATGCTATATTCAATTTTGGTTCACTGTTTCTCTGAGGGAACATTGAAGAGATATTTGCCCTATAGTGAACTATAATTTAAATGATGCTTCCAAACACAGGTTTAATGACTCAAAATATTTTTGGCAATATAATAATAAAAAACTATCAATGCCAAATAATTGCTAATCAGCAGTAAAATCTTCATCATTGAAATACCCCCCCCCTACATTTTCTACTGTAGACCTTGGCAACCCATATTAGCTTATAAAATTAGAGTTTCAATATATTTCATGAGTTAGAGTATATGACAACATACAGATATTCACGTTTCACCTCATGATAAAGCATCACATATTAATTTTGCAAGTATTATAAATTCTCTTTCCTTCTTATTCCTCTATGCATTATATTGTCATATATTTTCATTAAAAACCAGTCAGCCCTTACTCAATCCCAATATCAGTTGAAATCAACAATTTCAAACTGTTGTCAAGGTAACCGCCTTTTAACAATAAAAGTGGAATTCTGATGAAAATTGTGGTCATCCAAAATATAGGAAAATATCTAGGAATATATTCTTTTCAATAGCATAGTAAAAAAGTTATTAAAGAAAGTGTAAAAATGGTGTTATAGAAAATATTTTCTCACATTCAACATATTTTTTTCGCTTCATGAATGGATGGATGGATGGATAGATAGATAGATAGATAGATAGATAGATAGATAGATAGATAGATAGATAGATAGATAGATAGATAGATAGATAGATAGATAGATAGATAGATAGATAGATAGATAGATAGATAGATAGATAGATAGATAGATAGATAGATAGATAGATAGATAGATAGATAGATAGATAGATAGATAGATAGATAGATAGATAGATAGATAGATAGATAGATAGATAGATAGATAGATAGATAGATAGATAGATAGATAGATAGATAGATAGATAGATAGATAGATAGATAGATAGATAGATAGATAGATAGATAGATAGATAGATAGATAGATAGATAGATAGATAGATAGATAGATAGATAGATAGATAGATAGATAGATAGATAGATAGATAGATAGATAGATAGATAGATAGATAGATAGATAGATAGATAGATAGATAGATAGATAGATAGATAGATAGATAGATAGATAGATAGATAGATAGATAGATAGATAGATAGATAGATAGATAGATAGATAGATAGATAGATAGATAGATAGATAGATAGATAGATAGATAGATAGATAGATAGATAGATAGATAGATAGATAGATAGATAGATAGATAGATAGATAGATAGATAGATAGATAGATAGATAGATAGATAGATAGATAGATAGATAGATAGATAGATAGATAGATAGATAGATAGATAGATAGATAGATAGATAGATAGATAGATAGATAGATAGATATGCATTGAATCACTGCCCAAATCCTCACATATAATATTTATTCTAATTAAAAATTACCTACACAATATTTCAACACAAAAAATTGTTTATTTAATAACTAATTTTTTAAGGTCATTTTTTAAAATATAATTATTATGCAATCAAAAATAAATGCATGTAACACTCATGCTTAGGAATAGTTTTAATTAAACTTTTTATAAAATTTTATGTGTCTCTTGTTAAGTAAGTAATACAATCTTTCTTTGCTCCATGCTTTTATTTTATGTTTCATAATACCAAAAATAGCATGAAAACTGAAGAAAATTTATTTTTTATATTTTAATGCATTTATATGAACAAAAATTTTCATTTTTTTAAATATAATTCAATACCACTAGATGGCAGCACAATATAGCTTATTAAATCCCATATAAAATTAAACAATTTTTAATTTTCACTATTTTTTTTTATAAAATTATTTACAAACTATAAAAAAAATTTATTGTCATCAGGGATATTTACATGTGCAAAGTTTTAACTAGAATAAAAATTGGGAAATGGGTAAAAATTGAATTGCAAGATTTTATCCAGATAGACAAAAAGAAAACAAATAGGTTAAATAAAAGTGTATAACAAAAGATATTTTTAATGAATTAAGCTGTATGTTTAGACTTTGAAAAAGGGATGCTGATAATGTTTGACATTGAGAAAGGGATTTAATATTAAAATTATGTCAAATGTATTTTAAATTTAGCATTAAAAATACAGAAAGATTTTGATCAGCATTGTATACCAATATTCTTCCATGTTGGAAGCCAGAATCTAGAAACCAATCTGGGATCAGGATAAAACACCATTTAATAGGAAATTGTTGTTACCCATCATTTGACATTTATTGATTATTCACATTTACACTAGGTAGCATATATGGAGTAAGACAAGTAGAATCTGCTATTGTACAATAAAGTTTGAAAATTGTCATTTTAATGAACATATTTAATAAAAAAATAATTACATATATTTTTTTTCAGAAAGTCACATGATAATTGAGCACCAGAAATGATGGAGCCTTTAGCTTATATATCCACCACACTATATAAAGCATACAGGGCAAAACATTAAACATTCTTTAACTTGTAAAACCTCACCTTCATTGGAAGTCATTGAAAGTTTTCTCAGAAAAAGTACTGTTGTCCTGTAGCTTTAGATGTGGTATTAATATTATGCTAAGTCATAATGAACAGTGTTTTTTAAGTAGAATTTAAATGCTTTTATTGACATTAAAGTTGAAAAAATCTGAAGAAGTCAGCATTTTACAGACTGTGACAAGATCAAAAGATTTTTTTGTTCCTTGATGTAAAAAATGCCCAGTGGGTATTCTTGTATTGTTTTAAGAAACAAGTTGTTATTGCACTAATTTTTTTTTTATCTACAAGTATGGGAAAATTTGTTTTGAATTCAATAACAACATGGAATAGACAAGTACAATATTTATAGATTACAAATAATTCATTATTTACATACATAGCTTTATCATGAAAAAAATTATAATGATGCTGTGAGAGTAACTAGGCTCCATGTAGCATTAATGATGTTTGGAGGGGCAAGTGCCTGATCTCGGTTTTCAATTTTTGAGATTTTATTGAAAAACAAGGATTGTAATTTTCTAGATGTAGGGTAGAAGCAAATATGGCATCTTAGGAACCAAAGGTTATATATAAAGAAAATGGTGAATCTAATTAAAGGAAAAAAAGGCTCTTTTTATACTATCAATAAGAGTAGCAATGGAAGAAATGTGAGATTTAGGAATTGACCCAGTGATGTTTCTATATATGCAAAGAGCAGGACTCTGGATTAGAAAATGGTGAATTGTTTCTGCAAACTGATGACAAAGAGAGCAAATGGGATCAATGTTAGTAAAATGCCTTCTTATGATAAGAAATAACTAGTAGAGAGAGCTTCCAAATTAATTTTAATAATAAAATGAAGATATTTTTATTCTAGATACCAGAATTTAAATTTTTTGATTATTTGTTTATTAGTGGTATTAACAATAGATGGAGAAGGAGGTAGTTGGTTAGTACTATGTATCATGTTGTAAGCCTCCCGAAAGACTATTTTCCTGGAAAATATCTGAACTTTCATGTCAATACAAGAAGCTATGTGTTTGATTAATGAATTGTATTTCTGGTCTAGATTTCATGTGAAGATTTTGAATATAATGAAATATTACATTTTGCTTGGTTATAACATATTTCTGATTATTTTTACACTAATTGGTAGATTATTGTAAATAAATACACAGATAAACTTTCAATTTATTGATTTATGTTTTGTTTTTAGGAAAAGAAGTTAATAAACTTAACTATAATATAAAAAAGCCAACAGTGTCTATTACATCATTATCTATCAGAGTTGATTTTTGTAAATAAATATCAGATTTTAAAACAGAATTTGATAGAGTTATTGTAAATCTACCTTTGCTCTTTCTCATTTTATAAACATTTAAAAAAAAAATTGTTAAATTTTCAAAAGAAATGTTAATGTAAACATCTGTGTTATGTTTATGGTACATTTTTTGTATTTGCAAGTCAGATTTTAAATATTTAAAGCAGTCAAACATGATTTTTTAGAATATTATTCATTTATAAAATTAAATTAAAAAAAAATCAAGTCAATTTAGTATAAAATTTTTATACAAACAGAAAGATTGAGCATTTCCAAAAGCTCTCACCAGGTGGAACAATATAAAGTGTCAGAATGCAATAGGATTAAATAATGTTTATAAATAGTCTTCCTGGCATATGTGAAAGTTATTAATATAAATATTTAAAATTGTATACCTTTATTTGTTTCTTTTTGCTGCTCTATCTACATTATATATCTCAGCTGTGATATTGATTCAAAAAAAAAAATAACACTAATGATTTTTTATATTAAATAGGTTTGTATAACTTTCACGTAAAATAAAACACATTACCAATATTACATTTAGTTATAAAAACTGGGATTTAATAAAAAATGATTATAATTAGAAATAATGCGTTTATGGATGAAGTGATAATTTCCTGCTTATTTAACTATAAACTTATGACTTCAATGACAGAGGTTTTTCAAATTGTATAATCGTTAATGATTTAAATATGATAATAATATTGTTTCTTACACAGAGACAATATTAAAAACTTTAATTATAACAATGCGTTTTTTGGTAAACGCAAACACTATTATTTTTGAACATAATATATTTTTTTTAGAAGAGTGCATCAAAAATCTTTTAAAGTTATGCTAAAAGTTATTTTAAAACCCAGTGCTATTATTGTATTTAAATTATTACATTTCAATGAAGGAGTTGTCATAGTTTACAAGTTTGGATAGTCTTACTAAGTCTTCTTTCTTCTTGGAAAATGCTAATTGCAGCTAGTATAAAAGAACTGATAAATGTAAGCGCTCATGCCACTTAACCAGAAATCTAACACTGTTATCTTTATCACTATTATCGCTTTTATTCATTATTGATTTACTGCAGAATGAAGATCCCTTCAAGTTTAATTCATTTTCTCTGTTATCTAATTTTTTTTCTCCACAACACACCAGCAAATTTCGTTACTTTATCTAACCATTTCTAGATCGTAGGTAATTAATAGGAATCCCGTTTAAGAATTTGACTGGCCCTCTGTTATAATTTCTTCTAGCAATATATCTTACTCAATTCCACTTCACTTTATTAATTCTTTCAATAATGTCAGTTATATCTGTTTGTTTTCATACCCATGCAATTTATTTTTGGTCCGTCTTGTTACTCCTAATAAAAGTTACATATATATATGAAAATTTTGTTCTGTCCAAAACTGCTTCATTGCATAAAGATTCGAATCTGTTTAAATGTTCAAAATATAATCTTCAAAGTAGATGAGGATTTCCAGTAAGCAAAAACTATTTTCTAGATGGGTAGTGCAATCTTACTAAATATCTGCTTAATGGTTAAAAAATGGGTATCTAATTATTCTTATGTAGAAAGTAATCCAAAAATCCTACTAAATTTGTCATTATGTTATTAACATATACTTAATAGTGAGGATTTATTTTATTATATTTCTTGGAAGGAGGGGATTTTCTGAAAAAAAACTTCAACTCAACAAGAAGTTATTTAATGATATTTTATTATTATTTAATTAACGTGATTTGAACTCACAATTTACTCATACACATGACCACACCCATGTAAAAAGATATGTGATCCTCAATAAATGTATTTTGTGCAAAAACAGCACTCATCAGTTGTCCAGATCATTAGCTCCCACACATATAAACAGTGATCAGTTTATATTAAGATAACAAATTCCTCAGACTTTAATAGACAGAGTTCAATCTTCTCACCCTTCCAACTATTCAACCATTCATTTCATTGAAAAACCATTGATGGTATGCTCAAAGCACTTATTGGATTTGATATTGTAATCATACCCATGTAGACATTACATCAAACTAGCCCTCACTGATTGTATATATGTGTGGGAGATTATGATCCGGTCCAACTGATAATTGCTGGTTCTGCATGTGTGTGGTCATGTGTATTATTTGATTGAAATCGAGTAGAGAAAGAATACACTTAAAATTCCTGAGTTCAAATCCCACTGATTACATATATAAGAAATATTCAGTATAAACAAATTGCGTACTATTTTACAATTATTATTATCATCATCATCATCATTACTGTTATTTTACTTACGCGCACAGATTATATAATAATTCAAATGAACTTAGTTTTATATTATAAAAATAACTAATATTTTAAAATTATTAAATACTAAACAGTTTTGTTAAATGATGGTGGAATAAAGACAACTTGAATAAACTTGACAACAAAATATAATAAATAAATGATAATAATTCAACATCCTTAATAATATCCTGCCAATATTTTCCATCCTCAACACAATTTATTCTAGCGGCTTAACACTAGACATACATCATAAACTTAAACGAACACTTTATAACGTTGATATATATATATGAACATTATTTATTCGGATAAAATATATAACTGAAAATTAAAATATATATGACAATATATTTTTAAGATGTGGAGATTATTTTCAACGGAAACATTATTTCTAATGAATGTATGGCATTTTCTTACTTCAGTGAATCTTAAGATTATATTAGTGTTGTTTTTTTTTTTATCTTCATAATTAAACCAACCCGTTTTCTTATATTATCATATTGTATCTTACGTGGCACCATCTTTTAAATAATTCAAATAGTATAATTATAAAGCATAAGAATTTATTATTAAAATATTTCATTTTTTTGTTAAGTTTTGATACATATTTCTTTAAAATATGCAAATTACAAACACATATTCTAATAATAAATTTAAATAAAAAGTGCATTAAATTAATGATATTCGTTTGACAAAACTCAATTCGTAAATTATCCGGATTTTATTTTCTATAAAATAATTTTTGTATTCAAATTAATTACTTGTAAATGTTCAGAGCCGTTGTGTTTACATACTTCAATTTTAAAATTAACATAAAATATAGCAGAATGGTAATTTTTAAAATTATTGATTAACATAATATGTATATATACATATATACTCATAGCTTATGTTTGCGACGTAAATAATAAAAATAAAAAAAATCTGATAATTTAATGCCTTTTATAATTTTATTTAATTTGTAAAAACAATAAAATTTTATTCATAAACAAAATATTAGTACTTGTATTTAAACTTTTTTTTTTACAAGTCTTTTAATAGCTTTTTGAATTTTTAATTTGTCATATCCAGAAATAAATATTATAGAATCTTCCCGTACGTCATAAATTATTTCATATTTATTTGTGAAATAATTGAGGGAGGGATGGGGGTAGATCTTTTGAATATTTTATTGGTTTTTTTTTGTATCAAAATATTTTTTTTTTTTTTTAATTATTTATTTGTATAATGCTTACGCCTAAAAACTGATAATAATATCTTTAAAATTGTTAGGACGTTTTAATCCAATGTTTATTTTCAAAAATGGTTTTCTATTTTTTAACAAATGATTTTTTATTAAATATTAAAATATCAACTAAAATTTATATTTCAACAGATATTTTTATAGAAAATTGACTAAAATTATATATTGTGATTTAAATGTACTTAAATAAAAGTAATATTAAAAATCAAAGACAAAACATTGTGAGAAATATTCATTGCCAATTTGCCAGATAAATTTTAAAACACCTAACTAAATAAATAAATATTAAAAAAAGTTAATAAAATAGAAAATGGGAATATGCGCCTTGAATTTAAAATTTATGGTTAAAATGTGAGACATCTTCCATTGCCATAAATAATCAAAAAGTTAGTTGGTATTGATGGAAAATGTGGAAAAAAATTAAGCATAAAATTATAATGATAAGCTGGTTTTCTTACTTTTTTGTGTGTATAATGTAGGTAGTATTCAATATTTGCAATTTAAAATATTTCTTCTTTCAAGATTCATTTTCAAAAAAGAAGTCTTTGAAGAAAATTGTTGAAAAATCTAAGTGTTTTAAATGAAATTTGAACATTGCAAAATCAAATGTAAAAGAAAATAGCTTACAACTATATATATATTTTAATATACAGTTAAAAATTGGAGCAGCTAAAGAACACATACATTGCATTCTTTCAATTCAGCATTACAATCACCATCACCTAATAAATGCTCTAATTATTGAACTTTTGGAGCATAGAAATAAGTATATGTTGAATTAATTCCATTATCTAATATTAATTGTTAAATATCTTTAGAAAAATTTAAACTTTATTTAAACTTTTCAAAGTGATTCAACTGTTAGTAATAGCAAGTAACATTTTGAGTAGTATTTTTACACCTCTTCTTCAAATGTTGTGTTAATGTTTTTAAAAAATTTAAATAAGGTTTGATTGTTTTCTAGAAATATGTAGCAATCAACTCTATAATACATTAATATTTTCTATGGTTATTTCTAGAGACAGTTTTTGTACATGTTCAACCTTTGGTTTTAGTATAAAATCTTTATTCTATACTTAAAACTCGAAAAATTGGATTTGATTTCTTAGAAATTTATGTTTACAAATGAAAAGAAAACATTCTATAAAATCATATTTCCACTTTGCAACTATTGAAAAAAAAAGGGTATTCAAATGAGAACAAAAAATATTTTCCTCATTCAACACTGGACATCAACAAAATCTTCATTGATTGAAATTGATTTTTAAAACATGAATAAATAAATGTAAATCTCTGATGAATCTATCAAATTCTGCTTTAAAATACCAACAGTGCTTTATAACTTTTAGAATACCTCAAAGATCCTGACACAGTAGTGGTAATGATAAGTAATAACATTCTACAATCAGTGCCACAAGGTGTGGTCATTTTACCAGCTGTAGGTATCTTTCTTAGCATTACAGTTTCATTTATTAACTTCTATTTTTAAAATAAAACTTATACAAATAAAATCAAAGTGCATATGCATGTTAATTGGTTTTATATAATTATTATACAATTATTGAGTATTACAGGGGTGGCCAAACTTTTAGACATTGGGAGTGACTTTTTGGTGAAAGTGCACCTGAGTGTTACTATGTTTTTTTAGGGCTTCAAACCTGAAACCAAAAAAATAATGTTATTTTTGCTAGAATTGAAAAAAATAACTGTTCGAACTCCTGGTTTTTTTTAGAATGTACTTAAGAATCAGTGGGTTTTCTTATAATGGGTTTTTAAGTATTCACAAATATTGATGACATTTTTAGAAGATACTTACAAACTGATGATTTTTTTTAAAAGATATAAACTGTTGTATGGCATTTTACTATGACTATTAAATTACCTCAGCTCCTTTAAGTATTAAAATTTGTCCATGTCGTTTTATAAAGTATTTATTAAATTACATTTAAATTACCTATAAATAATTATTTTCTAAAATGGGTTCTGAAATTTTAAAAAAATTCAAGAAAAAAAAAGAAAATTATTGTTTTAGAATTGCAGTAAAATAAATTAGATGCAAATTTTACAAAAAAACAAAAAACAAATTATGCAGTCAACTTCCAGAGACTTTGCAGTTGACTGTTTGGCCATGGTCAATGTCTTACTATCATGGTGCAGAAAATCAGAAATATTTAATAAACTATACAATGTTCATATTTTTTATTAAAAAAAAAATTAAAGTATCCATGCAAATGCTGTGCAAACTAGATTATAAAAAAACAAAAATAATCGAAGAATGGAGGTAGGACTAAACAAGTCAAGTTAGACATTGATTTTTACTAAATTGCCTAAGAAATGGCTTCTTTAAATTAATAAATTCAATATACACACACTAGATCACAGTTTTAACATTTAAAAAAACCTACAGAAGTATTACTACAGATAATAATAGAAAAACAATGCAGCAGAATAGCCATGCCATTTCTAAAGTAGACAACTATTGTTAGCTATCTGACCTCATATGAGGTTATTTAATGTTAATTGAAGAAAGTAGTTCAACATAAAATTACTACTCAAATATCATCATCACACACTTTCAGACAACCACTGTTATAGTTTCTCATGTCATTGTCCATGGGGCAAAAGAATAAAACTTTTGGTTTATATATGTATTAACTTATTTTTGTGAATACGACTTATAAATATATCTGTGGAATATTGAACATGCATATATATATATATATATTGCTGTAAATGTTAATGTTATACTAAAGTGATATTATCATTCATGCCGATTTTCAGAATCTCTGAAACATCAGTATGAATAAATGTTTATTATAATTTTAACATTAATTACAGTCAACTACACCTGGGTCTCTTTTTACGTGGACTTATTTAACACGATTTTGAAGTTACGCGATTCGTGTTTCACCGGAAGTCGAACTCCGATATTGCGCTATTACTTTAAATAATAAATTTTGCGCACTTATGTTATATTGAAAGTAATAGCATATTATTAGAATTCGACTTTCATCTTAGTAATTTCAATATTTTCAGTGCTTTATAATAGTAAGATTTTATGCAATAATGAAATTAAAATAATGATTTCCACATTTTATGTATACACACATTAAATTTTACAAGATTATAATGTAAATTTGTTCAAACATTGTGCATGTTAATTTTGCATTTTAAATCACATTCTGTTTTTGCTTTTTAAAAAAGAATGTACAGTAATCAATTATTAATCATTTAGTGTCCACAAGTTTATTTTTAAAAGGCACAATTAAAATTGAAAATTAAAAGACAAAAATAAGAATTTAATTTTTAGTTGTTAGATTAATTACTAATTACGTTGTCACCAGAAAACCATTAATTAACACAACATGAGAGTGACGTTGGCGCTAGTTGTATTTCATCTTGTGAAGAATCTGATTTTTTTATCAGTTTGCAAACGAACCTGTTTACCGGCAAATAGCGATAATAATTAAAACGTGTATAAAAAAAAATATAAATTACTGTAAATTATGCATAAAAATATATTGTTTTGAATAAAATTAAATATTATAGTTAAAAAAAGTTTGTCTTGTATCAATTTTTTTCAAATTTGAAATTTTTTATTAGTCTTATTTTATTTCCTTATTTTTTTTTTTGCACGAATTTTAAAGTAAATTTTACATTGGTGCTTTGCTTTTACACAAGTTTTGAATAATCACAGTCCGTATCCCCTCTTTTTCAAGGTAAGTTACATCTATTTTTGCACAATTTCGTTTGCGCGTGTTTTCTGAGGAACCTATCTATCGCGTAAAACGAGACCCAGGTGTATATGTATATATTCCACCTTTATTGTTAAACGGAGATTGCCATGAGAACAGTTTGAGATTGTTGATTGTTATCTATATTAAGATTATCTAAGTGTTGACTGTTTTCTAATGGTTATAGATAGATAGATAGATAGATTAGATAGATAGATAGATAGATAGATAGACAGATAGATAGATAGATAGATAGATAGATAGATAGATAGATAGATAGATAGATAGATAGATAGATAGATAGATAGATAGATAGATAGATAGATAGATAGATAGATAGATAGATAGATAGATGGATGGATGGATGGATGGATGGATGGATGGATGGATGGATGGATAGATAGATAGATAGATAGATAGATAGATAGATAGATAGATAGATAGACAGACAGACAGACAGATAGATAGATAGATAGATAGATAGATAGATAGATAGATAGATAGATAGATAGATAGATAGATAGATAGATAGATAGATAGATAGATAGATAGATAGATAGATAGATAGATAGATAGATAGATAGAGAGACAGACAGATAGATAGATAAGTGTGAAAGAGATCAATGTTTTCCAAACTATGTTATGCAGAACACTATTATTCCACAGAGTATCAATAAATCTATCATGGAAAAACATAATATTATGGTAAATCAGTAGCTTTGTATGATTTTAAATACACTAAGTTATGTTTTAAGGATGTGAATTGTTTAATAACTAAAATTTTGAAATAAATTTATTTTTTGTTTGATGTTATTTGTTATTAAAACTGAAAAATCCAATCCTATCTTTCTATTACAAAAACCAAAGTATTCCATTAAACTTTTAGGATCCATAAAGTGTTCTATAATAAAATAAGTTTGGAAAACCCTGATATGCTAATGCATGCAAAGCCATGGATTAACTTTGCATGCTTAAGTAAAATATAACAATGTAATGTAGTGGAGAATTAAAATATATTTAAAGTACAGGTAATGATAATATACAAGTTATCAACTGCAGTTAAAAATGACCTACAACATTGCTTATAAAACATGGAACAATAGTTATTTTTACCTACTGTTGATAATGCATGTACTATTATTTCTTGTAAATATTCTTAAAATATATTTTAATTACCAAATACATTACATTCTTTTAATCTAATAAAGTGAGCAAAGCCAAAGGCAATGCTGGTGTATATATGTAATATTTAAATATATGTGTGCTGTCATACTAAATTTGGTGTAGTTATTTTCAAGCTCCCTACATCTATCCTATATAACTTATACAACTGATACATGTGTATAAGTTGTATAAGATAGATTGAATAAATGTAGGGAGCTTGAAAGTTAGAGTTCAAGTCTCTTATAATATATATATTAACAATCCTTAAATCCACAGAAGTACTTTCGGTTAATTTCTTAAACCTGCCTCAACTGCCATTAAATTCAAAAACAAAAGCGGAAGCAAACATCATCAATTCAAATTCCATGAATCTCGTATTTTAATGTTAGCAGCTTGTCGATTTATTAAATGCATTTTATTCCTGTTTATAAAAATTGCCTCTTTAATTTTTCTTTTACTATGGTTTCTCTCTTCATGAAGAATTTTCACATTTTCAAAATCAAATTTAAAT
Organism: Epiperipatus broadwayi; assembly: GCA_028023455.1. NCBI lineage: Eukaryota > Metazoa > Onychophora > Udeonychophora > Euonychophora > Peripatidae > Epiperipatus > Epiperipatus broadwayi. The sequence goes on from JAQFVV010012513.1 coordinate 3,302,427, forward strand.
TTATATTTACATGTTTTTTCATGATCAAAGAAAACTGAAGGAGATATTAAATTACCATTATTTTTATTTTTTACACACTTGTATAACAATTCATGCTCCTTCAATCTCTGCTCAATACTGCACCTAGATTCACCTATATATGACAGCATACAATCACAAAAAATTTGATATATGACATTACTTTTCTGCTTGACAGGTATGACATCCTTAGAATTATTAATTAATTTATTGATATTGTTTGGAACATAGAATGAAACATTAAACACATTCTTATATAAATCCTTAAAAAATTTCACTTGTGGATTTGAAATAAATGGAATAGATATCCATTGTTTACTATTAATCTTCATTTCCTTTAAATTATTATAACTTTTTTTAAATTGACATAAAATATTGTTTATTTGTTCCATTTTATAACCAACATCAAGCAATTCCTTAGCAAATATTTCAATATTTTTCAGTTTATCACTTTGGTAACGACATAATTTTTCATTCCAAAACAAAAAAGATCTAACACTTGCCATCTTATGCATCATTGGTACTTTTGATTTACAATTTATATATTCTCTTTTTTGCAGTGGCTTAATTATTAGTTTATAATTTAATTTACTGTTATCTCTTGTAATCATTAAATCTAAATATTTAATATTATATATATATATATATATATATATATATATTCATATATATATATATATATATATATATATATGAATTGGAGCTAAGCTAGTCATATTGTTAGAAGAGGTGATAATTGATTGACATATGTGTTTTAAATTGGATTCTAAAAATTGTAAAACATCTCCAATGAGACCATTTGTGAGATGAATAAAAAAGGAAAAAAAATTAATGGTGTTGGTAATGATTGAAAATGATAACATTTTTTAAAAATAAATGTATGGTAATAAACTTTTAAATAATATTTTAGTAATTTTGAAACCAAAATAATAAATACAATTAATTTATATAACATTTTTTAAAAGTTAAAAGTATTTTATGGATCTATGGTCAGTAAAGCATGATGATTTCAACAGTAGTACTGCAATCCACATCATACTATAATCCTATTAAAGTTGCTACATCAACACCTGACAATCGCAAATTAATATTCAACCTTTATCTTTCTGACTGTTAGATGTCTCGTGTGTATTTTGTTTTGGCTTATCTCTCTGAAAGATTTTTAAATCTGTTTGAGCCCTAAAAATTTTTCAAGCATAATCTGGCTCAGATTTGGTCACTAGATAGTAAGTGGAAGAATCTTGTAGTGCATATGTAGCCTATCATGCTTATAACTTGGATTTAAATGCAGGCATAGTAATGCTTGAATCTTTCTTTCATTTTCTGAGTCAGTATTATATCAGGCTAGATGAAATATATAAAATTTATAAAATGTTTAGTTGCAAAGGTCTTAAAAAATATATTTCTAATCTTTTGAGAGATGAGTAGAAGAGATAAATAAGTGACAAATAATTAAAGAGTGAAAATAATTGAGAAGAATGAAAATAAAAAAATAAAAAGATGTTATAGGGCTAGTATAAAAACAATTGAATTTGCAATGCTATTAAAAGTTAATTTAGTTACATGATATCCTAATACAGTTCCTGATGTACTGATGCTGTATATTCAGAAAAAAACATTAAAAATATTAAATACAGTCTTTAAATATAATGGTTATTTTTGACTAGTGTCCTCAACATTAAAAATACATTTAATATTTTTCTGTTTTCCCCTCTATATGCAGTATTAAAATTGTCTTTAGTTTGTATTAATTCTTAATATTGACTGTAATAAATGAAAAATTTCACAAATGTTAGTGTATGAAAGAAAATAACGGATGTAAAAGTGAATAGAGTAGTTGTCTGAAGGTTTGTAATGATAGTATATTCACTCATAAATGATGGAAATAGTCCAACATATCACATCTTGAATAAAGTAGTATCTTATACTCTCATACAAAAATGCTTCAGATTGGCCTATATAATTAAAAATTTATGTTAAAGATAAGATTATCACTTTTATTTTTATAAAATCTCTATCTTGTGTTTGGATTTGAAAATTTCTCTGTGCTCATCATGACATCATTGAACTATTATATAAATTATTAAGATGCATATGTGAAAACATGAAATCCTTTTTCTTTAACTACATATGTCCCATGTGCTTAGAAAATAAATTTGAATATAAGTTATTATAATTATTTATAATTTAATACATTGTACAGGCTTACACACACTTGCACATATAATGTAATATATAAGGGATTTGAACTCAGACTTTCACACGACCCTCAACTCTCCATGCCATCTCATATTGCTGACCCACCTGATCACACACATGTTGAAAAAATAAATAATCACCAATATACATATTTTGTGCTAAACCAGCACTCATCAGTTGGTCTATATTACCATCTCCACACATATAGACAATCAGTGCTCAGTTTTATATTAAGATACCCAATCTTTACAACTGATGAGTGCTGGTTTAGCACAAAATAGTTTTATTGGTGATTATTTATCTTTTCAACATGTGTGTGATCAGGTGGGTTGCAATAAAAGATGACATGGAGAGTTAAGGCTCATGTGAAAGTCTGATTTCTAATCCCTCATATATAATTATTTATGTAAAATGTATTGGGGAAATATTGTATGTGAGAGCTAAAAGAAGAGATCAAACACAAAATACAGGGGGTGAGAGAATAAACAGAAATCCCAGACATGATTGAAAGAATTAAGTGATTGAAATGGGGGCTGGGCTGAACATATATCTCGAAGATAGATGGACCGTCAAAATTTTTAAATTCCAGAAGATTTTAAAAGACCTAGAAAAATACCACGTGTGAGGTAGCCTGCTGAAATAATTCATTTTCATTGGTTGAAAATGAATCACTGAAAAGCTATCGCACATATATATATATATACATTGTATATTTATAAGTATTGATGTGTTTATTTGTATTTTAATATGCATAAAACATTGTGGATACATATAGTATTTATATATAACATATAGAAACGCGCAGAGTAATGTATTCGGTTGTAATCTGTTCATTATCAATGCTTTACCATACATTCGTTCAATCTTTCACTTAACTTATTTAGAAGAAAGGAGTTAATAGCAGCTTGGCTTACATGTAAATTAATCAGCTCGCTGTTCAGTCACTGCTGGTTTATGGTTAAATGTCGTTGTCTCGCTGATTTCTACATTTAAGTGGATTGATTTTAATGCTTTAACATTAATGTTTCTGAGAGATACAAAGAATATATGTTTGGAAAGTAGGCTTTCGCAACAAGTTGAGGATTTTCAATATACAGTAATTTAAAAACAAACGGAAATATTTGACGACTTATTACGGAATTAGTGTCAAAATATTTTCAGCCTCTCAAAGAATTATAATTACAATATTATGACCTACGGAAAATGAGATGAAAATAATAATCAAACTACGTCATAAAAATACACCGGCTTAGTTAGATTGTTAACTATCTGATATTGTTTTAGAATAGTGAATAAAATTATGTTCAAACAAACTAATACAAACATAAGAAAATTATACACATATATGGTGGGAGATTGGTCTAAATTCCTGTTCTGGTGGACCATTTGGGTTGTTGTGGAGTGCATCAGATGGAAAAAAAAAATGAAAAATATTTTTGTAGTGTATTGATTATTCAAACGTATATAAGATGTTTAAAGTGGATAAAACTCCATTTTCTATCTTTTATGAGAGGAGTGTGATATAGGAATATCTAGCTGGTAGATGGATATGGATAATCAGAAGTCTGATATCTAAACCTCACCTTTTGAATAGATGTATCTCATGAAATGTTTGCATAATATGAAAAGGTAATTCAAATTTCTATGTTAATGTATGATATGGAGACAGAAATGAGGAATACACTGATAAAAGCTTAAAAAAAGATTTGAAACTATATAAAGTATACTGTAAAAATATTTGGTTCAGTGAATGGAATGAATACAACATATATTTCTTTAATCTAATTTAAATAGGGAGATAGGTTCTAAATTTGAGTTGTAAAACATTATGAGAAAAATGATATAAAAAACAGATGGAATTAAAAACAATAATATACTAAAACTAAGTGATAATATTTGAAGCCGTTAATGAGTAAGTTGTTTGTGATTGTGTTTTACAGTTAATCTAGTTAGCACCCATATTTAAGATACTCATTCTTTAACAAAAAATATGTTTGTTTGAAAGTTTGGGATGATGGTATTTTAATTGTAACTATATCTTCGACTATTCCCATCTTCTAATATTAATTATTTGAACTTTTCAATATGTTCAGCTGTCTGTGTTAGCACCCAGGTTAGGGTATAAGACAATATTTCAACAGGTATTGGTTTCTTCTCTTCTTCAAACATTGCTAGCCTCACCATATTTCCTTTTAATATTTAATTGTATTAAAGCGCTCCAACCAATTAAAATAATATATATATTGTTTTTAATTATTACGTTTTATATCAATTCCACATGTCACAACCATCCACCAATGTAAACAGGCTTTTCTTTTCCACCTTCCCCTTCTTTCTCTCTTTTTCCTTTCCTTTCTCTTTCCTCCTTCTCTTTTTCTCTCCCCTATCACTTACCTTCCCCATCTCCCTTTCTTTCTCTTTATGTTTACATTTTATGAATACTCTTCTTTCATCAGTTAAACTAGAGACAACTATTTTAATATACTACTCTCTCACAAAGTAGATACTAGTTTCTAAATCCTTTTAGTAGCTTGTAGAATGCTGAATATATATCATTAAATAGTTACTAAACTTTATTCTTCCATTTAAATACTTTGCGTCAGAATTCAGTTTGAATATTTTTAAAATATAAAAATATAGAATTTTTTTTTATATTTTTATAAAAAAAATACTGCATAATTGGGGCTTTAATTTACTCACAATTATGTTGAATTTGCATTCATTATCAAGATATTTTGTTTATAAAAGAGTTAAATTTCTTAAGGTGTATGTGTGTATTATATAATTTTTGAAAGACTGTGTATTAGAGTAATTGCTATTTATTCTTTGATCATTTTTTTTGGTTGTTTTAGTTTAACTAAACATCCTTCCTTGTGATTAGTACAAATCAACTCTGTTCTCTTATCTTCCATCTCTCATCACGTGATTTTCTTTGACGAAAACTACAATTTGCAAACTTGAAAGATCAAAGCAGTTTGATCCACTAAACATTTATAAAAACATATATTTAAATGTTAATAAAAACAGTAGGAATACCATTATTGAATAATATTTTTAATCGGAAATATAAGGTTTTAAAAACCTATGTATTGATTTTTTTTTTTTATTAAATCGGGATTCATAAAAATAATTTATAAAACGATTCAAATAATCACAAATATTTTTACAAATTAATTTGGTATTATTATTCTCTAATAAAAAAAAATTGAATGATTTATTTGGAAGCTCGTAAGAAGTTTGAGAACCGGAAGTGACGCAGATAAATTGTGATCATTGAGCGCCAGAGTTTGTATTTTATCAATGCATTAAACCACATAAGGCAGTCTCTAAAATAATTTATTTCTTTAAATAATATTGGAAATTCTTGAATTCATACTTTTATTATAAATTTTAATTTATGATCACTCATGTTTCTTTTGGTTAAATAAAATGTATAAATGATATCAGGAACTTCAAACATTATTTACAAATGATATACTTTTTGACGTTATTTAATGTTTGTTTGATGTTTTTTATGGCCCTGCGCAGGGTAGTCCTGTTGGTAGAGTATCAGTTTTTAGAAGATAAGATTTCAGTTTTGGCTTCCCACTCAAACTTCGTATGAATTCTCGACCGATTGATTTTCTTTGATTGTAGAGTATCTATCAGATTCATTTTTATTCAGTGAATAGACATTAATTTTACATTTTCTATTCTAAAACTTAATCATTTTTAATAATAGTGTGATATTGCTTACCACACTCTTAACAAAATTTAATTTGTCAACTCACTGATAATGTTAAACCTTCAGTAATGTATGAGATATTTCTTTAAATACTGCAAGATTGATAGTTTTGATGTATAAGTAGTGGCAAACTAGTGCCACCCAGTGCAAGCCATAGTAATCAATTGATGCAAAAAGGTTTGTGCATAAATTCTTATCTAGTGCCTACTCATTCAATATCTCCAGACTAGTTTCTAACTTGTTGTGTTTGTCAGTGAAAAGCTCGTGATCTAAGAATACTATACCTACTTAGAGATTTTATGCACAAGCTTTATTGCATCCATTAATTACTCTAGCTTGCAATCAATAACAATAGTGCATGGAGAGTTTGTTACTGTTTTAAAAATTTATGTGAGCATAGTAAATAGTGATCATGTGATGTTTGTAGTTTTGGCTTATGTAGATAGATGTTTAACAGACTGTTTGTGTCTCAGCATTTGTATAGAAATCAAACATTCTTATGACTTTTGTAGTATGTAACTTACATCTTATCCAATATGTAATGCTGAAAAGATAAACCTATTCATGACACAAATGAATATGAATATGTTACTAAAATAATCTATAAGCTAGATAATAAAAGATGCATTTGAATAAACTCTTAAATAAGACCCATCTTTTATCTGCTAAAATGGATTGACATTGATATAACAAAAGATGGGCATTTTTTACATTTACAAGTTAATTTAACACATTTTCTTGAGATATAGCTTTGGAATTGTTTTAGTAATGTATACAGGCTTGTTTGATTTTTGAATACATTTAAATAAGACATTCATATGGATACTATGAATTAGTGTTATACTCACCAATAAAAAATGAGTCTAATTTATGGATAACTTTGTACATTTCTTTATTCCAAATACATTCAATTGTTAGTAATAGCACACAAGTTAGTGTATGCACAATGTTTTGAGAGGTATTCTCCCCTCTTCTTTAGATGTTGCTGGCCTGACAAATGGCAGTACTAGCATGGGAATTGAATCTCGATCCTTAGATTGTTGAGTATTAAATTTTATGGTAATGTTCTAACCAACTGAGCTATCCTACCAAAGGCAACAGCCAGTAGAAATTTCATATACTTATTTATAAAGTTCCTCCTGATTTCTTTTTCCTAAGAGTAAAATTGATTAGTGGTTTCCATACATTATGTATAGTATAATCACACTAGATTGACTTATGGAATTGTTTGTCATTGTCATGTGAGCAGATTCTTTAAATTTTCTTCTTTGTACCTTTTCTTCTCTATCCATTGTATTTGGAATATTTAAATAAAGTTAAATTTTTCTAAAGACACCCAATACTCATATTAGATGATGGAAATAGTCCAATATATAAATATAACCACATATATATATATTCTATCATATAATAATTATTTATATACCCACATATATCTTTATATACCTCTCTATATGATTATTACCTTTTTATATATTATATATTTTAATCTTTTTTATATTCTATATTTATCAATCAATATTTCCTATATTCATATATATATATATATATCATTTCATTACTTTTTATTTTATTCTTATTAACTTTTCAATATTTAACTCTAACATTATAAATTCATATTCTTATGTTTTACAGTATTATTATTTATTATATTAACATTCAATATGTAAAATTTTTTTTAACTTATATTATTGTTTTTCAACATATTTTTTATATATGCCTTCTACTTAAATTTTCAAACTTTTAAATTTTACAGTTATATTTTAATAGCTCCCTTTTTCTATTTTTTTATAAATAAATCTTTTTTTTTCAAAATTTTTTTAGGCACAAATATTTATTTAATACTGGCTTAATATTATTAATATAAATAGCTTCCTTTATTTTTCTATCCCTTTTATTATTTCTAAATTGTATCATCTTTGTACAATCCTTTCCAAACTCATGCCCTGTGTCTAGTCTATGTACATATATCATCAAATTTTTATTGTATTTATGTTGTAATAGTCATCTATATATTGAATTCTTTGTTTCTCCTATATAATTTACTTTTATATTATTAATTTTACATTTTTTACAATAAATTTCATGTATTCCATCTATTCCATTATCAGAAGTTTTATTATAATTTCTAATACACTTATTGTCTAAAATAAAAAAGTATGGTAACATGTAATAAAGAACATAAATGATATTAATATTATATGCATTTAGCAATGCAATAAGAAAGATAATGTTATAACAACAATAATATTTATTAAACAAATTATCTCATTGTGACAAAAAGTAACACAAGGAGTTTAAAAATATATATAAGAAAATTAAAATACATAAAATATTAATACAATATAGAATAATTAATTACAATTAAAAAAATTCATTATTGTTAATTATAATTAATTTTCTAAATCTTTTTCTTGGTAATTCATTAACAATAATCCTGATGTCCCTTATAAATATATTATAAAATTTTGGACCAAGATAACATTGGGTTTTAAAATATATTGGTTAAAGCAGTAAACCAAAATCACATGATCCAGTTAATATTGTTGAAGTATCATTCTTATTTTTTCCTTCTTTTTAGAATAACATAAAATATTTAATATAAATAATTGATTGATGGGTAAAACTCCAGCACATTTATATAATTGAAATTATTTTAAATCCAAAGGTTTATATGCAATAATTATTAGTGTATAGTTTTGAAGTGTTTGCAAAGATTTTAAATAATACTGTACACTATCACTCCTTAATTTTATATCATAGCATAGTCTGCTTAAATATATTTATTTGTGTGTAGTTAACAAAACAGAATTATACAAGCAATCTTTTATTCTATAAAATAATAATAATATTACTTGTAGTAGTGGTAGTAACTGTAAGAAAATATTACAACCTTGAAAAAGATGATTTGAAATTCAATTGGATATTTTAAAGTTTATCATCAAATGACAGAAAAATACAATGGTTTATAAACTACAGAATATACATTTTGTAAATACATAGCAAAGGCATACAGAAGTAAAAATGTGAAATGGAATTATCTACTTATAATGGAAATTGAAGAGAAAACAGATTACATGTAAGATGAGCACTTTGTGTTCTTTTTTTATTTTTTAAATTTTATTGTAAACAGTGATTGTAATTTTTTAGATGTAGGGTTAAAACAAATATGGCATCTTAGAACCGAAAAATTCAATATAAGGAGAGTGGTAATCATAATTAAAAGAAAAAGAACCTGTTTCATACTATCAATGAAGCAGACATAGAGGAAGCATGTGATTTAGTAAGTGACTCCACGATATTTTTATAGATAAGATGAGTAGGCCATTGGAGCAAAAAATTATGCATTGTTTATTCAGGCTTATGACAAAGAGAGCAAAGGGTGTCAATGTTAACATGATGAGAAATGACCTGTAGAGGAGACCTCTAAACTGATTTTGACAAGGAAATCAAGATATTTTGGATTGAGATATCAGAACATGAATTTTTTGATTATCTATTAATATTTGCAATTACTTTATAATGTACTGATAACATTTTTACATACCTTTAAGGTAGAGTTTTGAAACTTCTGGATTCATCTCTTAAAAATATAATGAAATATCTACTAAATAGAAACAACACTATTCTCTTGTATAACTACAAATAAAGCACCATAAATTTTAACAATAATCTGCATATTAACTAAATTATTGTTTAGTGTATTATTAGTATAATCAGGTATGACCACTAGCAGTTTGCTTTATTGTATGGTGTAATAAACTTTACTTTTGTTATGTATAGACACACATATATATTGTAATGGGCACATACATACATTACATTGTTTTTTATTAGTAAACATTAAAAGAATAAAAGTTCGCAAATAAAAACTTCTTTTTTAAGAATTAAAAATTAAAAAAACCATCTTAAACTCGTATATATATAAAATCACACAGATAATAATAAAAAAATTATTATTAAAATAAAACTTTATTAAAAATAAAAAAAATATTTTAAAAGAAAAAACTTAAAAAGATTTAGAGATAAAAATATATCTTTAATTTTGGAAAACACAATAAGTAATCAGAAAATGGAAATGATTGTTTTAATTAGTCAATGTAAACTAGCCTTGGGCATTTAAATGTATAAACAACGGTCAGATAGGAAAACAATAGAAACTTTTAGCAAATGAAAGAAATCCATCGGAAAATTGGACCTCAACGAAAAGGTTTTCACCATCATGATGTAATGTTGAGTTAATCCACAAAATTATTATAAAAGGAAAGATTTGAAAATAAAAGAATTAATTAGTTATTACAAAGAGTAGACAGATATGTGTTAGTGCGGAGGTGAAAAAGGGATTGAAAAGACGCACTCTTCAATCCCTTCACTTCTGCTAAGAAAGAAAGAGAAATGAACTATCATTTATTACATTGAGGACCAGTTAAAGCAAAAACTTCCGGATGGATAAATAAATCGGCCTACAGAATATCAACCCCTTTAGGACGGCATGGGAATTCACGTTCATGGCAAACAATGGATAAAGTTGGATGTTTTAAAAATCATAAGAACTTTATATTCACTAAAAAAAATAAAACTCTAAATTTTAAAACCTTTTAGTAAATAATGCAATAGAATCCTATCTGACCAAACTAAATTCTTTATTAATAGTATTATTTGATGTATTTTTATTTTTATTTTAAATCATTTCCATTTATATTTTTTGTTCTTTAAGTTTTATTATGATTTCTGTTTTCCAATAAATTAAAATATATCAATGTTAAACTTAAGTCGGGTGTGAATGGCTGTATAGATTTGTAAAGTTATATTAGGGGAGAGTAATCTTAGGTTATTTGTGTCGTTGTTGAATTGGGTCAATGGATTGGATATATTGGTGTAGTTAGTAGATGTAATGCAAGATTTGCTACGGGCAGAATCGCTAGTATACACCGCACACTCCCATTTGCCTATGGAAGGAATTATAAGATGGAGAACGCAGTTCCTTTCTATGGAGTTTTTTTTTTATTGCTCTTCTTGTCAGATAGATGTAGTATTCCTATCTGACGAGAGGCAATTTCTTCTCTTAACTTTTTGTGCTGCCGTATTTCATATTACATTGAATACATCGATGTATCAGATGGATTGATGCCAGTTTGACTGCGAAATTTTAGCCTAAGGTTAAATAGGGATCGAATGTTTTATCTTCAAATGCAAATCTATGTAGTCTATTCATACTCGACACTAAATAAAAATGCATTAAATTTAAGTTGTTTATAGACGCTTGCATGGATTCGTTATCGGTTAATTATGTTTTGGGTTTTCATATTTGATCAAAATATATAGACATTCGATAAATAATGATACCTTACGGTGAGTATCTAAAATGTATTTATTCAGAGGTCTTTTAAGTTATTGGTGTTAATGCAAGCATCTTATAGTGAATGCTATTGCGTTACTTATAAATTTCTCTCTGCAATTGACGGTATCAATGATTTTGTATTTTGATCGTTTATGTTTATTTTGAAATGTTTTTGACCTTGGAATCTATGTAACCGATCTATACTCAACATTTTAAACAAATCTGTGTAAACTAATAATAGTATAAAGTTTAAAATGTAAATTAAAAATCTAAAATAAAAGTAAAAATAATGTTAAATGTTAAAGTAAACATATTAAAATAATAATGTTAAATCTTATATTTATATGTGCGTAAATAAATTTTTGTATGTTAATTACTGGCAGTGGCTTATTTTATTTATTTTTTAATACTGAAATATAATTAGATAAGATATTATATTATTAAATCTCTGCTACTCCCTGAGCTAGTGACATGGGCTAATGACCGGATATCAAAATATATAAATAAAGTAAAAAATATATTTTTTTTTACTTACGTATCTGCCTACTTTATAAATTTTTCTAGGTTCAAATGCCTAGATGGCGCCCCGTAGTGCAGTTTACGTTAAGTCATTTCTCCGGATCGTTACAATATATATATATTATTAATGAATAAATCAAAATATATGTTTACAAACTTTGAATATTGATATGCTAAAATACTCCTGAAATAGAATAAATAATTAGTATGCAGAAAAAGAAATTAATTAGTGGAAATTGAAACAGGATAATTTGCATGTAAAGAAAAGTTCAGTTTATGCAAGTTAGCAAAGCTAATAAAGAGTGAGCAGAAGAAAAAAGACCAGAAGCAAAAAAATAAGCCATAGTGTAATAGGAATGAAGTAAAATGATATACTAAGTACTGAATTGAGTTTTTTCTGGAAATTAGTAAGAAGAATTCGAGTCAAAAAAATCCAATTTGACTATCTCAAAATTATGTGTGTGATCTGTAGCGTGCTTACAAAATTATAGAGTTACAAATCTTATAATTAGAGACTTTCTAGATATTAAATCTCTAAAGAGATATGAACTGTTAAGAAATCTAAGTGATCTTCTTCACAACTGGCAAATAGAAAGTTGAATTACTAATTCTTTACTATTATTATTATTCAGTGTAAATAAACTCTTGAAATTTATTCAAACTTTGATTGTATTCTCTTATTTATAAAATATAATTATCCCGCTGCTAACTGACCCCATGGCCCTGAATATATTATCTTAGAATATAATTAGTATATAATTTGGCCAATACCATACATCAAAAGATTTCTTCAACTTATATTTACTTATTGTAGATTAACTATAATTTTATTTTTTATGTTCCTCTTTCATTTCTAATATTTCTTCTATCTGATACTATTTCTTTAATTCTTTATTGTTCCATTTTTTATTGTATATTTTTTTCAATATCGTTACTCTTCTCTTTCTTTTCATCTCTCTTTTTTCTTTCTTTTCATCTCTCTTTTTTCTTTCTTAATTTTTCCCTTCTCTAACACTTTTTGTATCTTTTTATAAATTCTTTTTATGTAAAATTTCTTCCCTCTTTCTTTACTTTTACCTATTTTTTTCATATCTTTCTTTCTACTTGTTTTTTTATTTTTTATTATAGATCTCAATTATAAGTAAGTATTGAAAACAATAATCATGAAACTTTAGTTTTTTTACACTTATCATTGAATATCAAAGTTTTATTCAATGCTAGCACGTTAACATCTTCATAATAGCATGCTATACAAATAGATAGATAATTAGAAATATATATATATAAATATACACATATATAGACAAGACAATATAGGTAGATATATAGCCAGATAAATATATAAATACATAGATAGACAAAGATAAAGATGGTTGGATATATGAACATGTGAGCAGTTTGACATAGAAAGACAAATAGATTGATAAGTAAATAAACAGATAGATAGATTAATAGATAAACTGGTAGGTAGGAAGTGAGAGTCATATAAGATAGATAGATAGATAGATAGATAGATAGATAGATAGATAGATAGATAGATAGATAGATAGATAGATAGATAGATAGATAGATAGGTAGGTAGGTAGGTAGGTAGGTAGGTAGGTAGGTAGGTAGGTAGGTAGGTAGGTAGGTAGGTAGATAGATAGATAGATAGATAGATAGATAGATAGATAGATAGATAGATAGATAGATAGATAGATAGATAGATAGATAGATAGATAGATAGATAGATAGATAGATAGATAGATAGATAGATAGATAGATAGATAGATAGATAGATATGTAGGTAGGTAGGTATGTACGTAGGTAGGTATGTAGGTAGATAGATAGATAGGCAGGCAGGCAGGTAGATAGATAGATAGATCAGTATGGAAGCAGTTAGGTAAGTAGATAGATAGAAAGATATATAAATACAGAGAGAGAAGGATTAGATAGACAGATAAATAGGGGGGATTGAGAGAGAGAAATTACTGAGATTTTTAAACTATGTATTCTTATTGCAAATAATTCTTCAAAAATATAAACCATATTATAATAGTCAGAAGACAAAACTAAGGAAGTAGATATAAAGATAAATAATTAAAAATAATCAATAGATTGTCACATGAGGAGAAAAGTAATAACAGTAATGAATTGGAACAATATAACAATGGCAAATATATTGATCAGATGATTAATACCATTAAGCATCACATGATCACCATCTCTTATACTAGCACATAATTGTTTAGAAACAAGGCAAAACTCTCCATACAGTAGTGCCACCTTGTGCCAACCAGAGTAATCAATGATATGGATTTTATGCACAAGCCTTCTGGCATCCATTGATTACTCTGGTTGGCACAGGGTGGCACTACTGTATGGAAAGTTTTACCTTGTTTACAGATGATTAATACTGACATCAACATGATAAACTCAATTAATCATAAAATTAAACTTTAATGGAAAGCTGTTGGTTATATTAATTTTAATATTAAAAAGAAGTACATTCATGTGTTAGAAAAAAAAAAGATTTTAATGTATGTTCACACTGCTTAATAGAAAAGTACTAAAAAAACTTCCATCACATAACAAAATATAAAGAAATATAATTTGAGAGAAGTAAAAAGAGAATGAAAGCAAAAAAAAAAAAAAATGAGTGAGTAAACAATACTGATATCATTGAAAGAATTAAGATTTTTAAATACAATATGACAGCATGTATCTAAAAGAAATAATAATAGATGAAAAATTGAAGTTTTAAACTAAATCCTAAAAAAACAACAAAAAAAATAATCTAAAAAGTGAACATATGTGATATAAGTAGATGAGGTGAGAAAGTTTGCTTGAGAGATGTGACAAAGGAAGATCATGGATTTAAAAAACTGGATTTAACTTAAAGAAATTATTATCCTGCTGTAGATTGATAATAGTTGAAAATGATGATAACGATAAAGGTTTTGACCATAGTGATTAATGCATTATTCTTTTACACACACTTGCGTGTCTAAGTTTGAATCAAGTAAATGTGATTTTTTTTGGTTCCAAACAACTTTTTTAGGTAGTCTTTAAATAATTAGCTAGACATCTAATAATTTGTCAGTAAATGGATGTATAATTCTTTGTATACAAAGAGCAAAACAGAGATTGAAATCACTAAAATTTCTTATTACATTTTGCTTGACAAGTTTCATGAATAATATATTTTGTGTCATCTTTCTTAAACATCATTATCTCTATTTCATTTTTTTAATTAGTTGGTATATCTTTTAACATTTATGCATTGTTGTAAAGCTTTACCAACAACTTTTTTATTTCATAATAATATGAGAAAACAATAATAATACATTATTCAAGGTATGTTATAATATCCAAATATAATATTTTATTCTTCCAAATTTCCAAAAATAGCTGACACTTTCGATTCTTCAATTGCCTTCTTCAGAAATGTAATATACATTATATATAACTACCCTACCATCACAAAATTTAACATATATAATACATTACTTATATATATATATTAAAAATTATAAAAAAATAATTTAAATAATTTAAATCAAATCACATCTTTCATATTAGCATGATATTTATTTTTTAAAAGATATCACAAACAATTCCATGGTTTTTTAATTTTTCCCATTGATTTTACATTTAATTATATGTATCACCTCTTCATGTAAACTAATTGACACATTTGTTTTCTAGGTTTTTATAACTTTTTATAAAATTATTTTATTCACTACATGATTATTGTGCTTTCTGATTTTTAATAATATTGTCATGTTTTTCCTTTCCATTTAATAAAAGATTTATAAGATATTTATAACGCATCTATAGAGAATTCTAGATTCAAACCAAAAAAAAAATAATGAAATGTTGGTAAAAGTAATTATAACTCAGTAAAATTCCAAGATTTTAAAAAAAATTATTGAAAGCACCGATAAATGTCAATTGTTTTTTTTTTTTTGTACCAGTTTAAGTGCATCTGATTCTTCAATTTTTTTGTATATACAACTTTGGATTATTAAGGTATAGATCTAAAATATTTATGAAGTTCTAAAGAATATTTATCATAATATAATAAAAGTGTTGTGATTGTATGGTGATGTTGAAAAGATCAATATTAATAAAGTATGTAGCAGGATGATTATCTATCTATAAAATTTGTAGAGGAATTTTATGGGAGATGTAAATCAAAATGGAAGGCTAAGAGAATAAAAATAAATGGATATTATTTAAGTCTTTCAAACAATGTCATTATGTTTATAAGTAACAGTTGAACTTTTAGAAATGTTGCTAAAGTTATCAGATGAAACTAAAATAAGGAATAAAGATAAATGCTAAAATGATTAATAATAAATGATTATTTGAAGAATAAAAAATTAAGAGTTTATAACAAAGAATTAGAAGAAGTTACATCTATAGATAGCTTGGTCATATTATCATTATAATTCATACTTTAATAAATAAAATGAATCATAGATTTAAACATAAATGGAATGCTTATGACTGAAATAATTTATTACTATATATATATATATATCACATTTATAACATTTCAAGTTTATTTGCACCAGGAACCTGTTATCAAAGCAACTTCTATGTAAAAGATGGATTCCACTTTTCACATCACTCAAAGATTTCAATATAAACAAAAAGTTAACATTTGAACTGATTAAGATTATTTATTACTAAAATTTAAATAAATCCCATTAAATTGTCAAATATAATCTGTTTTGAAAAAAGACAATAATTTTTAAAACTTTTAAACCCTAATGCAATTCATTATTATTAAAATAATGAATCTAATTTTGCACAAGGCGAATTGGTTTATAAATATAAAATACATGATACATTGTAATGGTCATCTTCATCATCATCAACCATTATCAATCCACTGCAGGATGAAGATCACTCCAAGTTCAATTCATCTTCTCCAATCTTTAGCTTCTCTTCTCTACATCACCCCTGCACACATTATTATTTCATCTATCCATCTCACATGTGGTTTATTTCTGGGTCTTTTACAATCTTTTGGAATCCACTTTAAAATTTCAATTGTCCATCTATTATAATTTCTTCTAGCAATATGTTCAGCCAACTCCATTTCAGTCTTTTAATTTCTTAAATGAGGTCGGTAACACCTGTTTGTTCTCTTGCCCATATATTGTGTTTTTGATCTCTTCTTGTTACTCCCAATATGCATCTATCCATACTTCTTTGAGTGGTCTGAGGTCTTTGTACTGCTCTTCTGTTAAGTATCTAAATCTCAGATCTGTAAGTAAGAACTGGTAAAACACATTTATTAAAAACCTTCCTTTTCAAACACATAGGCATATTTTTTTTTAGTATCAAGTTATTTCTACCAAAAGCACTCCAACCAAGTTTAATTCTATGATTCATATGTTTAAATTATTTGAGCTTATTTTTTATATGGGGAACATCTGACAATCATGTGAAAGACCCCATAGCTGACAGTGAAGTTAATATATTATTGATTTCAGTATTAGAAAAAGAAAAATGCAAATAAATATATTTTATCAATATTCTGTATGTATGTGTAACAAATACTTAATAACATGGCAATACTGAAACTTTAAATCATACACCAAAATATATAGTAACATCTGTTAGGAACAACAAAATGAATTGGAAACAAAATATGTAAATAAAACAAATAGTTTTCACTGATAGACATAGATACTCTAATGTTTCTGGGTTGGACACCTTCCAGGAAGACATGATAATAAATGAATAGTTGAAGATTTTAAATTGTATACCAAAAGATGGCAAAAAAAAAAAAAAAAAAACTAGAAAAATGTCATAAATGAATGTTATCTAGAATGATGAATAAAAGAAGAATTTTATATTGCAGAAATTAGGTTAAACATAGAAAACTTAATGCTTATCATAGTTATAATTTAATACTAAAAGAAAGTATGTGTAAATAATAAAAAAGAAAAGGTTTAAATAAATATGTTTTAGAGAAATGCAATACAGAGATTTTAGACAACACATCAATATATGGATAAATATATCTTGGAAGTAACAAGATGAATTGAAAGCAAAATACATTGTAAAAAATGCAAAGATATCAGCAAAAGAAATAATAGCTGAAATGTTACTAGATGGTCATGTTGCTAGAATGAATGATAAAAAGTGGAAAGTTGATGGTCCTCAAATTTCATCCCAAGAATTTGTAAAAGATTATGTGACATAAAAGAACTAAGTAAGCAAATATGAGATGATGGGTAGAAGAAAAACTCTGCATTACAGAAATTCAATTACCCATGAAGGACTATAATCCTTAGTGGCCTGATAATGGTTTACAGTAATGATGATTAATATAATAATATTAAAAGATGTAAATAAATTATTAAGCCATAACATCAGTAATTTTTATAATGGATTAAATATTAAGTAACTTTAAATAGATCAGTCAGGACAAAAATCATTTAAGATTGTTAGAAGTTCCCAGTTATCTGGAAAAAAAAAATCAAAACCTTACTCCAGGTTTGAGCTCTAAAGCCAGTTGCTCTATTCACCACTCTATCATCATCAGCAGCAACTATTCATAAATAAGTATGGCCATTCTAACCTCAAGAGGAAAAATTTTAAAGCACAAATCAACAACAACAATAATAATAACAACAGCAACATGCTATCAACAGAGTTTCAATGATATGGATGGCTGAAAAGTTAGAGAGTGAAGAAAAATGAAGTTTGTTCATTAAGGTTTGAAGATTTGCTCTCTTAATGTAAATCAAGCACTGATTATATATATATGATAAACAAAAATGCAAGTTAAAAAACTTGCTAACGCTTGTATTTATGTCCACAGATGGCGTTCTACCAAAAACACCGATCAAGCGTATGTTTTGTTTACATAAACGTCAGAGTAGTTAGTATTCACTATCTCTAACTATAATTCCACTTTCAGATCATGATCTAGTTTCTTTATTCCTGTCTTTCACTGATGATAGCAAATAGCTTGAAATCATGATCTGAAAGTGGAATTATAGTTAGAGATAGTGAATACTAACTACTCTGACGTTTATGTAAACAAAACATACGCTTGATCGGTGTTTTTGGTAGAACGCCATCTGTGGACATATATATATATGAAGTAGATGATGATCCAGATCAACTTATGACTGTTGTTCAGCATGAAATACATATAATGGAGATCATGCATACTTTTCACATGTATGTGGTCATGGGTATTGATTATATAAGATTGAGTTGATGACTGAAAGGGGTTTGAAAGTCTGAATTCAAATCCACTTTAATAATATCTAGCTTAAGTATACATACAATACTTGTATTTAAATAATTATGATGATTATGATGATAATAATAATAATATATTAAAAGTGGGTTTTGTGATGACTATACAAACATATCTGTGATCCACAAATATATCCACATATGGAACATCTTGATAAATTATCTTGTTTAGTTCATATTGCATAGTTCTGTGTTGTAAATTCTCAGCAAACTTCTCTTTATGAAATACTTCAACACTTTCTTTCATTGTAACACTCTATTATTTACTATCTTTAATTCTTCATTAGAAGGTTTTATGAAATAATCTTTATAATGTAAACAAGGTCTGCCTATTTCATAAAATGCAAATTCACTACAAAACACTAGTTTACAATGTCCTATATTATTCATTCATTTTATATTCCCAATTTAATAAAGATGTGATTTAAATAGTAGACTCTTGTCAAGCATTGTTAGCCGAGAAGTCATCGCAGCATCCTTGCAAGCAAGTAGTTGATTGCAGATGGTTGTGGGTTCGCGTCCCCGCCAATGCTATGACATATGAAAAAAAATAGTAAACTCTAGTAGCATATCTCAAAAATTAAAAACATACTGAATAGTCCTATGATCTTACCATTCTAATCTCAAAAATTTAAGGAACATTCTGGAGTAAAAAAAAATTAAGATTTTTATGTTGTATCAGTACGATATTTTAGGCTTACATCCATACAATAGATTAAACAGCAGATCTACTTACAGTTAATGTGATTGCCGTAATTATTTTACTGTGATGAAATATCCTACCTTTTAGCATTAAAGTCTGTACTTCATCATGTAAATTCACCTTTGTTCTACTCCATAACTCTGTTGTGTATATATATATAGATGCACGTCTGTGTGTAGCTTTTATTGTACACAGTTTGTTTGCGTAAAATCTCTACATAAATTATTCATTAGTTATAGAGTGATGTAACAGCACTATAAAACCATATTCATACATAAACGTTGTGTATAAAATTTAGAAAATGCAGTACAATACTTCTAATTTTATCTTAGAAAATAGATTAACAAATTCTTTAGTAGCCCCAAGCAACATGCCGTCTGTACGTTTAAAGACGATTTGGCTGTAATCATAAAGACGTTGAAACTTTCTACTTTTTCCGATAAATAACTCCATTCTGTAATGTCAAAAGATTAACTACGGTATGGCATTATCTTTGCTGTTTTCATCTCTAATAAATATTTATGTAATCTACATCGGTGATCTAAAAGCTTTTCATGGCATAGAGGAGATTGCTAAATATTCGGATTAATTTGCCCTTTTTGGAAAATTTAATTGAAAAAAAATAAAAATGAAAGAGAATAATGCTTTTATAAAAGAATGTATAAAAATAAATACGAATAATTTACCATATTCATTAAATTGTTAGATAATCTTTAAATTTAAAAAAAAAAAAATTTTTTTTAAATAATATAAAATTAAATGCCAACATGATAATAAAGTTTCTTTTATTAAAAGAAAAAAAATAATTATTTTAAAAAGATATTCAATTATTTTTATAATTAAAAAATCAGTTAAATTAATAATTTTATATAAACCAAAGTTTTTAAATAACGCAGACACACACACATACATGTCTGTGCGTGCATTTTGATAGACATCATTGCAAAATGAATCTTTTCAGTATATTTCTAATCATCCTTATTAGGCATAGGTTTTTTGATAACTTTATAAGTTTTTACTTTAAATATCAAGATTGTATTGCATTCTTCCAAGCATCTGTTATTAAACTTTTGTTATAAACCTTTACCAATATTTTTTATCTTTTTATCTCAGTCTTTTTAAAATATCAACAACCATTGTCTCACCTAAAATATCCCCAGTGATTTATTGCATTCTTACATTTAGTTATTTATATAAGGAGATCTCCAAAACCAGAATCTCTCTGGTTTGCATACCTGATGATAATAATGACCCAAAACCAGAATCTCTCTGATTTACATGGCTAACAATGATGATGATGATGACCTGAAAACCAGAATTTTTTGGGTTTGCACACCTGTTAACTATGATGAACCAAAAATCAGAATCTCTCTCTGGTTTGCATGCCTTATGATGATGATGACCTGAAAACCAGAATCTCTCTTTGGTTTGCACACATGATAATGATGATGACTTAAAAACCAGAATCTCTCTCTGGTTTGCATGCCTGTTATAGTATTTGTTTCTGCTATTACATATTTGTTGCAGGAACTCTTCTGCATAAATTGCCAAATGACATCACCATGTGAAATCATGGTGCCATGGAGCACATTTTTTTTGTTGTATATTCTGCATATTTGGTAATTTTTATAAAGGCAGAATAGTTTGAACAAAGTGAAATTTTTTTTCATTTACAGAAAATGGCAGGAAACCCATTGTAAGGCTTGAAACAGATTGCAAGTGACCCAATCTTCGAAAAACACAAGATTATATGTGGTTTAATTGAAATGTTACATTATCCATGTCCCTAAAAAAAACAAAAAAACATGGAGACTGAAGTCCAATGTCAAAACAATGCTGATTTCTTTTTTCTTTTTATGAAAATGATATTGTTCTCTCTGATTTAGTTCAGAATGGTCAGCGATTTTATCTGTAAGTGCTGAAACATTTATGTGATGCAGTAAAACATAAACTTCCCATTTTGTGGCAAAGGGAGGAGTACAAAATACTTTTTAATTAAATTCCACATAACATAGCATATCTATCAACCATATTCACTCAATCTTGTTTTGTGCAATTTCTTTTAGTTACTTGAATGGGAAAATGCCTCATTTTTTAATTTGCTGACTCAGAAGAGGTGGGGAAAAAATGCCACAGGCATTAAAAAGCATTACCTTGCAAGAGTTTCTGGACTACTTTGAAAAATGAAAAACATATTTATACCAATGTATTGCATGGTCACTAATTTGAAAGTGATTAAATTTATAACATTTAAAAACAGATAAACAATTTTTTGTTATAATATTCCAGTTACTTTTAGTTAGCCACTCATATGTGTAGCAGCACTTCCTGTTAATGTGTCAGTTATATATTCTTCTTTTAATGTAATTTTTAATAACGAATTATCAAAATAATTTCTTTAAAAATGTTTAGATGTCAAATCGTCTCTCTTTTAGACATTTGAGTCAAGCAAATTATTTACTTGTTTTGCTTTAAGTTATTAATTTATAATGTTAAAAGTCATTTTAAGAAATATTAAAATAAAATAACTCACTGTATATACACGCGACGTGTATATCTGTGGTTCCCTGCATTTATAGTTAATTAGCAGCATACGTACGCCAATTTCTTCAAGCTTTCTTTTGGTAAGCTTGGTTTTTGCATCAGAAAAATATAATTTCAGGCTTGTTGTTATCAGGGAAAAGTATTCAAGTAATTTGTTGTCATATTATGAGCTTCCTTTTGCAGTCCAATCCAATCACGAGATTGACTGTTGATTTATTGTACAGATTTTATTATATTTTATTGTGGATCATTCATGACGATGAGTGATTATTTATTTTGAGTATTAGTATTACTTACTTTTTGATAATGCTGGTTGATATATGATTGATGTATAGTTATTTTAATTATGCTTTTAGTGATTGGCTTATCTCTTAATGCTCTCAGAGATTCTCTCTCAGGGTTTCTTGATCTCATGCTCCCCTTAAATGGTTTATACATATATTTGCTTTTGTAAATTATTGATTTTGTATTGACTTTGGGTTGATGATGATTTCCCATCACTCCATGTTCACCCCTTTTTCTTCCAATACCCCATCCCATTACAATATATATATATATTGTAACGAGCACAGACGTTCATTACATTGTTTTTTTTTTATTTATTAAACATGAAAGTAAATTAAAAAGTTCGCATTTAAAAATTTTCTTTAAGAATTAAAAATTGAAATTAAATATCATCTTAAACTCGTATATATTAAATCGCACAGATAATAAAAAATTATTAAAATAAAACTTTATTAAAGAAAAAGTATTTTAAAACTAAATTTTAAAAAGGTTTGGAGATAAAATTATATCTTTAAATTTATCTTTAAATATATCTTTGATTTGGAAAACAGGTTAATTAATCAGAAATGGAAATGATAAATTTAATTAGTCAAATGTAAACCAGCCTTGGGCATTTAAATGTAAAAACATCAGTCAGATAGGAAAACAATAGAAACTTTTAGCAAATGAAATAAATCCATTGGGAAATCGGACCTCAACAAAAAGGATCATCACATCGATGACGTAATGTTAAGTCAATCTTTCAAAGTAATATAAAAAGACAAGTTTGGAAATTATTAGTTAGTGATTATGATTATTATGATGTGAGAGATATGTGTTAGTGCGGAAGTGAAGGAGAAGGGATTGAAAAAGATGCACGATTCAATCCCTTCAGTTTTGCTAGGAAAGAAAGAGAAATGAACTATCGTTTTTCTACATTGAAGACCAGTTAAAGCAAAAACCTCCGGATGGATAAATAAATCGGCCAACAGAATACCAATCTTAGGATGGCATGGGAATTCACGTTCATGGCAAGCAACGGATAAAGAGGAACTGTTTTAAACTGTAAGAACTTTATAAATAATGAACATTAAATTAAAACTTTCCAGATTTAAATGATTGCAATATTATCCTATCTGACCAACTTAATTTATTAATAATGTTATTTGATGTATTTCTTTTATATATATATATATATATATATATATATATATATATATATATATATATATATATATTTAAAATCATTTCCATTTATTTATTTATTTTTTGTTCTTTAAATTTTATCATGATTTTTGTTTTTCGTTAAATTAATTATACAAATGTTAAACTTAAGTCGGGCGTGAATGGCTGTATAGATTTGTAAAGTTATATTAGGGGAGGGTAATCTTAGGTTATTTGTGTTGTTGTTAGATTGGGTCAATGGATTGGATATATTGATGTAGTTAGTAGATGTAGTCGGAGATTCGCTACTGGCAGAATCGTTTATATATACGCCGCACTCACCCGTTTGCCTATGGAAGGAATTATAAGATGGAGAACGCAGTTCCTTTCTATGGAGTTTTTTTTTATTGTTCTTCTTGTTAGATAGATGTAATATTCCTATCTGATGAGAGTCAATATCTTCTCTTAATCTTTTTGGTGCTGCCGTATTCCGTATTACATTGAATACATCGATATATCAAATGAATTGAGGCCAGTTTGACTGCGAATTTTAGCCTAGGGTTAAATAGAGGTAGAATATTTTATTTTCAAATGCAAATCTATATAGTCTATTCATACTCGACCCTAAATAAAAATGCATTAAATTTAAGTTGTTTATAGGCGCTTGCATGGATTGGTTATCGGTTAGGTATGTTTTGGATTTCATATTTGATCAAAATATATAGACATTCAATAAATAATGATACCTTACTGGTGAGTATCTAAAATGTATTTATTCGGATGTCTTTTAAGTTATTGGTCACAATGCAAGTATCTTATGGTGAATACTATTGGGTTACGTATAAATTTCCCTCCGCAATTGTCAGTAATCAATAATTTTGTATTTTGATCGTTTATGTTTATTTTGAAATGTTTTTGACCGTGAAATCTATGTAACCGATCTGTATTCAACATTATAAACAAGCTTTCATAAATTTATCTGTGCGAACTTAATTAAAATGTAAAATTAGAATATAATAGTAATTAAATGTAAATTAAAGTCAAAAATCAAAAGTTAAAAATGGAGGTTAAATTTGAAATGTAAAACTAATACTAAAATAATTTTAAATCTTATATATATGTGAAATAAATAAATGTTTGTGTGTTAATTACTGACAGTGGCTTATTTTATTCTTTTTTTATATACTCTTAGAGTATATTATTAAATCTCTGCTATTCCACTGAGCTAGTGACATGGGCTAACAACCGGAATCAAAATTTAAAAAAAAGAAAAAAAAAATTTTTTTTTACTTACGTATCTGCCTACTTTATAAATTTTCTAGGTTCAAATGCCTAGATGGCACCCTGTAGTGCAGATTACATTAAGTGAAATTCTCCAGATCATTACAATATATATATATAATCAATAAAGCAAGTCATATGACCTTGCTTTTATAAGCTTGTATGTACAAAAATGTAATACAGCGAATGTACCAATTTTTCAAACAAGCTCTTAACGGATAAGTGCAGTAAGAGAAAATATTTAAAATTTTTATCTGGAATACTCTTATCCTAAAACCAATTGGTTTCAAGCTTATGTCTAAGCTCAGTGAGGAACTAGAATATTCAGACACTAAATGTAGTGTCTGAATATTTTAGCTGCTCACTGAGGTGAGCCATAATCTCAAAACCAATTGGCTTGGGGATAAGAGTATTGCAGATAGAATATTCTAGCTCCTCACTGAGATGAGCCATAAGCTCAAAACCAATTGGTCTGGGGATAAGAGTATTTCAGATAGAGATTTTTAAATATTTTCTCTTACTGTACTTATCAATTAAGAGCTTGTTAGAGCTATTGGTATGCTCTTTGTATTACATGCATGTATATAAGCCAATAAACATCACATGATCACCATTTCTTATGCTTGCTTATAACTGTTATTAAAACTGGCAAAATTCTCTATACATATTGCCACTGAGTGGCAATACTTATAGAGAGTTTTGCTTGCTTTAATGCATATATATATATATATATATATATATATATATATATATATATATATATATACTATACCAGACAAAAGCTTTGACTCACATAAACTGACCGCCAGGGTGCCACTAGTCTGAAATTTGGAACTAGACATTTATTTTTAAAGGGGTTTACAGGATATGCGAATCGAATGTGCCGGACTAGCTCAATCAAGCAAATGAGATCTATGTTTTGTTCAGTGAGTTGGAAAGGTAGCAACAGAAAACAAAATCAACTAAGTAAAGGAATAAATAAATAATTTTATTAAAAGTATGATTAAATGAACATAAAGCTAAATAATAATCTTTAAAGCACACTTAAAATATGTACTACACGTACATTCGCAAAATTAAACTAAAATATTTATATGGCTTTGAGAGCGATTTCCTGTGTGTGAAAGAGTGCAAAATACTGGCAGTAGCAGAAGTATTAGTAAGTATACAGTGATCTCATGTCAGACAAGGGAGGTTAGCTTCCTGCTTATAACCCATAGTTAGGTAAAGTGATTTATGTCAAAACAGAAGAAATGCGAAGGTAGCTTCCAAAACATTAATAATAATAAAAAGAGTGTTGAAAGTTATTACTTTCAATCGATTGACCTCCCTCTAAGTGAGACAGGCTAGGAGCTCATGATCTACCTATAGAAAGGGTTAAAACGATTGTAAGTGCCCCTCATAAATGAATTGGAAGCTTTAAGAAATAAAACTAAAGACTATTATATTTTGTAATCGTCTATTACTAATAATTAAGGTCGCGACATAAGTACGGCTAATAAAAATGAGTCACAAGCCAAAAGCCAATTAAATTAGTCTGTAATATCCAGACTGTGCTCTGTAATGACAAGGAATGTGAGATTAAAATAAGCTACTATCTTACTTACTAAGACTTAAATAGGACGGACAGTAATAGGTTTGAAACTAGCACTCGTTAAAAGAGAAAAAAAAAGAATTATCAAGCACACAGAAAATGAATTATGTAATATACAACTTGAAAAACATTTATATTTAAAAAAGAAAACAAATCTAAGACAACAAAATTATTTAAATTGTGGAGCATAAAGTACCTTAATAATTTAGTTAAATGCTAGTGCACTAGACTTCTTAAGTATAGTCCGTTACTCGGGATTCACTGATGGTAGGCTTGGGCGAGTTGGTTAGTGGTTTCTTTGGAGCCGGTTCTTATGGCATTATAGGCAGTTAATGGAGACACAGGATGTTCGAACCTGTCCTGGTGAGAAGCTTAACACATCATGGTAAAGAAAATATTCTTGCTGTAGGTTTAATGTTCATTCTAGGTAGAATAATTTCCAGATCAGCTTTCAGAATAAGCAGGAATCATTCTTTCCAAGTATTTTTGGCAGGAATAGTTGTGCAATTCTCCTGTCAGAGTGGGTGTCTGTCTCTTTGCACTGGTGCAAATATTCTAGCTCATGCAAGTATTGAAAGCTAGTCAAAGATAATCCAATGGCCTGATTCAGCCTGTTATATCTGAATCATATCTTCAAAACCAATTACCAACTTTTTCTTTTTAATTAAAATTTAAAAATTCTCTATCTAGATAACAATAGTTATCTAATTAATGAAATATATTGCCCTTTACAGATCTAGGAATTAACTAATGAAA
This sequence comes from Epiperipatus broadwayi, assembly GCA_028023455.1. Taxonomy (NCBI): domain Eukaryota; kingdom Metazoa; phylum Onychophora; class Udeonychophora; order Euonychophora; family Peripatidae; genus Epiperipatus; species Epiperipatus broadwayi. Next base: position 3,329,803 of record JAQFVV010012513.1, read on the forward strand.
AATTCTTTTCTTTTTGTTTTCTTTCTTTTTTAATTATTCTTATCAATATAAATCCCAAATCTGTAAAGCAATCTATTTGTACACTTTACTTTTACATAAATTTAACAAAAAAAGTAATCTTAATTTTCCTTTTTTTTAAAATCAAAATTAAAAACCAAATATAACTGTGGTATTAAAATATAATTCCCACGCACATACATATATATTTGTATAAGCATTAAAAAACTTTTAATCAAGTTTTACAAACGAAATCTTATATAAAAATTTATTTTATTTTCTTCACCTCTATAAAACTATAATTTTTGTAATGGTGTTTTAAACATCCATTAGAACTGCCTCTCCGTCATCACAAAAAAAAAAAAGAAAACATAGCTGACTTTGCTCTGCCTACCACTAACCAGTTTTCTCTAAGTTTGTTCTCATTTTAAAAAAAAAATCAAATCCATCCGATTACCCTAACGAATACTATTTTAAATCATTTGTAAGTAACATAAATTTTTAGGCATATACTGGCAAATTTTAAGAATATACTGGAGATCTATGAAAATAACTATTTACAACAAAATAATACAATTACGATAGCCACTATACATTTTATTAAATAAAAACGAACATAATTCAAAATATCAAAATGTAATATTGTTTATCACATACATATATAGTTGTAATTATATAATATTATTTACAAAATTCATTCAGGTTTATCACCTACGTCGAAATAAATTTCTATTCTCAACTCGTAGTCCAATTACAAACCCATTCAGTTTTTTTTTTTTTTTTTAGCAGTATCTCCGATTAATATCACTTATGATCGGTCAGGCGGTTCTTTCTTTATTCTTAACTCTCTAAGGTACATTCTTTTCCCCCTTTTGTTTGTCCTTCGCTTATAATTTATTGCCTTGTCTCTTTCTTGTTCTGTTTTATCTTGTAGTCATATATCTTACGACTCTTTAGCCGAGCAAAATATATTTGTTCAATGTGTTCCACTTTAGTACAGCCCACCTCGTTAATAAGAAATGGAACAAATCCCTCTTCTATAGTCTTTTCAAATAAAATTGCTCTATAGATAGCTTTTATCTCTGCCTTAAAATAATACTCCTTAACTTTTTTTTTAACTCTTTTTTTTTCAAATTCGTATTCACAACCACTAGTTATTTTAACCAATTTATTTTTAGTTTCTTGCATAAACTCTTTTACATTATTCTCTGTCTTTTGATCTGCATTTTCTATCTCACCACCTATCTGCATCGAATCTCTAACAACTTCTATCTCTATTTCTACCTTGCCTATTCTAATGCTATTCTGTTCTAATTCATCTTTCATGTCTTTTGCCTCTTCCTTTACTATTTCAACTTCCTGAACCTCCTTATGTGAATCTTTCTCTATGGCTTCTATAGCTGCCTGATTTTTGTCAACTGTCTTCAATATTTCCTGTCTCATTCCTTTCATTTCTGCTCTCAGCTCCTTCAGTATTGTTTGTTGCTTCTGTTTCATTTCCAGCAACTCCTGTCGTATTTCTTTCATGTCAGCTTGCTGACTATGTTTCATTTCTATTATCAACTTCATCATCATCTTCATCATCATCTGTGTCTCACTCTCTTTTTTTACTATTATCTGGGGGTGTTTAAATGAAACTGGGCTCTCTTCCAAACCTACCTCCCTATCATTTTCTTCTTTAGATTCCATTTTCAAAATAAACTTAGCCACGATAAAATCTAATTTTTTTTCTCAAAATTACCAACAGAACTTTTCTTTTAAATCTGTTTATTAATGTTTTTTTTTTATTTAATCTTCAACAGCTAACTTTATTTTATTTTTACAAAGCAAACTTAAACTCTTTACTTTTTAAAAACTTTACAAACGTTGAACTAATTAATAAACTCTTTTCGAATATAAAAACATTAAATACGAACAGATCCGAAACTGCCTGCATCTTTCCATCAACTTCTATTCTTCCACTAACTTTATTTCACCTATTTTCGCCTACCATTTCTGTTTATTTTTCCCAACCACCTGAACAAAACATCTCACATACCACCCAAACAAAACATCTCACATAAAGTTTTAATATCGGGCCCCACATTGGGTGCCAAAAATTACTATCTTATATACCGGACAAAAGCTTTAGACTCACATAAACTGACCGCCAGGGCACCACTAGTCCAAAATTTGGAACTAGACATTTATTTTTAAGGGGTTACAGGATATGCAAATCGAATGTGCCAGACTAGCTCAATCAAGCAAATGAGATCTATGTTTTGTTCAGTGAGTTGGAAAGGTAGCAACAGAAAACAAAATCAACTAAGTAAAGGAATAAATAAATAATTTTATTAAAAGTATGATTAAATGAACATAAATCTAAATAATAATCTTTAAAGCACACTTAAAACATGTACTACACGTACATTCACAAAATTAAACTAAAATATTTATATGGCTTTGAGAGCGATTTCCTGTGTGTGAAAGAGTGCAAAATACTGGCAGTAGCAGAAGTATTAGTAAGTATACAGTGATCTCATGTCAGACAAGGAAGGTTAGCTTCCTGCTTATAACCCATAGTTAGGCAAAGAGATTTATGTCAAAACAGAAGAAATGCGAAGGTAGCTTCCAAAACATTAATAATAATAAAAAGAGTGTTGAAAGTTATTACTTTCAATCGATTGACCTCCCTCTAAGTGAGACAGGCTAGGAACTCATGATCTACCTATAGAAAGGGTTAAAATGATCATATGTGCCCCTAATAAATGAATTGGAAGCTTTAAGAAATAAAACTAAAGACTATTACATTTTGTAATCGTCTATTACTAATAATTAAGGTCGTGACATAAGTACGGCTAATAAAAATGAGTCACAAGCCAAAAGCCAATTAAATTAGTCTGTAATATCCAGACTGCGCTCTGTAATGACAATGAACGTGAGATTAAAATAAGCTACTATCTTACTTACTAAGACTTAAATAGGACGGACAGTAATAGGTTTGAAACTAGCACTTGTTAAAAGAGAAAAAAAAAGAATTATCAAGCACACAGAAAACGAATTACATAATATACAACTTGAAAAACATTTATATTTAAAAAAAAACAAATCTAAGACAACAAAATTATTTAAATTGTGGAGCATAAGGTACCTTAATAATTTAGTTAAATGCTAGTGCACTAGACTTCTTAAGTATAGTCCGCTACTCGGGATTCACTGATGGTAGGCTTGGGCGAGTTGGTTAGTGGTTTCTTTGGAGCTGGTTCTTATGGCATTATAGGCAGTTAATGGAGACACAGAATGTCTGAACCTGTCCTGGCAAGAAGCTTAACACATCATGGTAAAGAAAATATTTTTGCTATAGGTTTAATGTTCATTCTAGGTAGAATAATTTCCGGATCAGCTTTCAGAATAAGCAGGAATCGTTTTTTCGAAGTATTTTTGGCAGGAATAGTTGTGCAATTCTCCTGTCATAGTGGGTTTCTGTCTCTTTGCACTGGTGCAAGTATTCTAGCTCATGCAAGTATTGAAAACTAGTCAAAGATAATCCAATGGCCTGATTCAGCCTGTTATATCTGAATCATATCTCCAAAACCAATTACCAAACTTTTTCTTTTTAATTAAAATTTAAAAATTCTCTATCTAGATAACAATAGTTATCTAATTAATGAAATATATTGCACTTTACAGATCTAGGAATTAACTAATGAAAAATTCTTTTTTTTTTGTTTTCTTTCTTTTTTAATTATTCTTATCAATATAAATCCCAAATCTGTAAAGCAATCTATTTGTACACTTTACTTTTACATAAATTTAACAAAAAAAGTAATCTTAGTTTTTCTTTTTTTTAAAATGAAAATTAAAAACCAAATATAACTGTGGTATTAAAATATAATTCCCATGCACATACATATATATTTGTATAAGCATTAAAAAACTTTTAATCAAGTTTTACAAACGAAATTTTATATAAAAATTTATTTTATTTTCTTCACCTCTATAAAACTATAATTTTTGTAATGGTGTCTGAAACATCCATTACAATATATATATATATATATATATATATATATATGTGTGTGTGTGTGTGTTTGTTTGTATGTGTGTACAATCTTATTTGAATAAAACAAGGTGTCACATCCTCGTACAGGTTAGTACAGCAGTAGAAAAATATAATTGAATAGTTATTGTTTGGGAGATCATAATAAGTTTGAATTATGGATATAACTGAGTAGAGTAAAGACCCATAGCTCTTGAGATTCAGAATATATTGCTTTATTATCACACTAATTCATACAAAATGATTATCATAATGAAAGAGTAATCGATTTAGCAACTGAAGATTCTTAAATTATAACTCAACCAATCATCTCTTGGGATGACTGTCACGTGTTCAACTGATATACTACTGGTCATTCAGTTACATTTAAGGTTTTACTAAACTTGAAGAAATGTAAATATTTATGTCTACTATTTTTTTTAGAGACTCAAAACATTTTCTGCTTGGGTTTTAAAGCCTCATTAGTTTGCTTCTAAGTTTACGCATTGATATTAAATTCAAATCAAAATAGGTAGTATTTATGTTTCCATCTAATTTTTATGACATCAATATTATCTAAAATAACATTGGTAGGGAATATTCAAAGAGAATTAAAAAATAGCAATCACAAGATGAGTGGCTAAAAAAGTGTTTCTGATAGTCAATTCCCATGTTGTGCAAATATTCATTATCAACAGACCATTTGAATTTAAACATCAATACCATTATTACTTACAACTTTTGTCAAATTTTACTTTTGTTCTAACACCTGCATTAACGTTGCCAAACAGAAAAAAAATGCAATTTTTTAATGACATTTCCATAATAATTTTATCCAATAAGAATGAAAAAAAGTTTTTAAATCTAAAATTGGAACATAGGTTTTAATAAAATGTGTAATATTCCCATTATGCATTCAACACTATTAGTGTTTTATTCCTCCAATAGGATATGCAACAACAGAAGTAACTAATCATACCATTTACACCTTTCATAAACATTTTATCAATACTCTTTATTTATATCAAAACTAACAGTTTCGACTGTCCTGCAGTCATCATCAGAGTTCTTTACACTCCTATTTTAAAGTAGAAATCAATACATAGGTAAAGAAAGAAGAAGAAAAAAATTATATTACTTTCATAAGAAGTAAGTAAATGAGACTTTATTGCAAATCCAACATCCTACTTTTTTTTTCATTGACTGATCTGTCCATTCAAAATAACTATTAGTTATTCACCTCATATATATTTTGGAAATGTGTGTTTCACTGTAAGATCAGATTTATTGACTTTAAATTGTGACAGCTCTGTAAATACTTGTACAATCTTTCATCCTGGTCTTGAAGAGTTTGTTTCAAGTGAAGATTGTATATTCTAAGCACCTATATTTAAGGAAAATGTTGATTTATTCTCACTGCCTCCTGCTATATAGGCCATTTTCATTTCACATTTTTAGACTCATTTCACTTCCATTGCAAGCAGGTGAATCCTTAAATATTGCTCTTTAAATATATAATCTTTTTCTTTCTGTTTCAAATCTAATTCCGAAACATTTGTGATTGTTCAACATTGAATGCCTTTCATAAGTAATGACTCCTTTTTTAATTCTCATTATCTTAAAGTAAAAAAATTAAAGAGGGAATTGGAATCAGAAATGCTGGATATGTAATTAAAAAAAGAAATATTGGTTGCACAATCACAATTTAATCTCATTGCCATTGATAGTTTAAGGAAATGACCAATGGCATGTAAGGCTCATAATGAACCAATTCTTCAAAGCAGTGGGTCTAACACTAAAAAGTTTGCTGTCACAGTATTTACATAGAAAATTGGGCTATCATTTGTGAGGGAGCTCAATCTGATAGCTTTTTCCCTACTTGATCGTTTATGCAAGTGTAAAACTAAAATCGAGAACCCTGATTATACATATATATATATATAATGATATTTTATTCGATATCTATATTTCTTTGAAGTTATATACTCAATCTTGTAATTAAATATTAATAAATACAGTAACATAAATATAAATAAAGTACTACTTTAAAAACTTTTATCCATCTAGGAGTGCTTTTGACTAGCTTTGTTGTTTTTGCCAACTAACTCTAATTATTTTTTAAGGGATCTTCAAGCATGCTTTTAAAGTCTAGATTTCCCACAATTCATTAATTTTAATGTTTGCCACCTGCATATTTATCAAATCATGTTTACATTTATATATTAACGTAGCTTCCTTTATTTTCCTTTTATTATTGTTTCTTTCAGTTTGTAATATATTCACATTATTATAGTCAAAATGAAAAACATATATACATAACCTATTACAATCATAAAAAAAACTGATGCTGAAAGATTATCATTTTCATTACAGTTTTGTTTAGTTTTTTGAATTCTTTTTAATAACTGCAAATAAGTGTTCTTTAGTTCTTTTCTCCAATGTACATCTTGATTTCCCTTTGTATAAACTACCTCATTTACATTTACATTTATATATGATGCAATTTTGATTTAAGAATGAGGTTTTATCTTTTGAATTATTTATTATTTTATTTAATCCAGGAGATACATAAAATGCAATTTCACATATATCTTTATATATTGCCCTTATAAAATTTAATTATGAAATTGCATTTTATGCACCTCCAGATTAATATGAAAATATTACAAATTGAATGAAACAATAATAAAAGGAAAATAAAGGAAGCTATGTTAATATATAAATGGAAGCAGGATTTAATAAATAGACAGGTGGGAAATGTTAAAATTAATGAATTGTGGGAATACTAGACTTTGAAAGCAAGTTTGAAGATATTTTAAAAAATAATTAGAGTTAGTTGACAAAAACTACGAAGCTAAATGAAAGCACTCCTAGGTGGATAAAAGTTTTTAAAGTTGCACTTTATATATATTTATGTTACTGTATTTATTAATATTTAATTACAAGATTATATATATATATATATATATATATATATATATATATATATATATATATATATATATATATATATATATATAAATTTGACTATTTTTTGTGAGGAAGAGAATAAGCTGGATTTAGAAGTGGTTTTAGTACAGTAGATCATATCCAGGTATTGAGAGAAGCAATAGAATGAACAAATGAATATGAGTTGCCATTATGCTTTGGATTTATAGATTATGAAAAGGCATTTGATTCTATAAACATTTCTTCAGTGATTAAAGCATTGGATCATCAAGGTATAGATCCAGGATATTGTCATATTTTAAAGAATATTTATAAAAATGCAACAGCAACAATTAAATTAGATAATAATATTGGGAGTCAACATTGAGAAGAGTGTAAGACAGGGTGACTCCATATATCCAAAACTTTTTACAGCAGTGCTGCAAGAAGCATTTTGTGGATTAAAATGGGAAGCTAAAGGTTTGAAAGTAAATAGAGATTATTTAAGTCATTTAGATTTTGTAGGTGATGTAGTTTTTTTATTTTTTTGCAAATAATGCTTTAGAACTGCAGGAAAGGTTGCAAAAGTTATCAGATAAAAGTAGGAAAATAGGACTAAAGATAAATGTTAAAAAGACTAAAGTAATGTTTAATGGATTTTCTCAAAATATAAAAACAAAGATTGATTATGATGAGTTAGAGAAAGTTAACAGTTAAAAATGCCTTGGTCAGATTATTAATACAGATGGAAACACAATGGATGAAATTAATTATAGAATTAAACTTGGTTGGAATGTTTTTGGTAGAAATAACTTGATACTAAAAGGAAATATGTCTATGTATTTGAAAAGGAAGGTTTTTAATAAATGTGTTTTACCAGTTCTTACTTATAGATCTGAGACTTGGGCACTTAATAGAAGAACAATACAAAGACTTCAGACCACTCAAAAAAGTATGGAGAGATGCATGTTGGGAGTAACAAGAAGAGATCGAAAATGCAATTTATGGGTAAGAGAACAAACAGATGTTACTGATCTCATTGAAAAAATTAAAAGTCTGAAGTGGAGTTGGGCTGAACATATTTCTAGAAGAGATGATAATAGATGGACAATTAAAATCTTAAACTGGATTCCAAGATATTATAAAAGACCCAGAAAGAGACCACACATGAGATAGATGGATGAAATAAGAAAATATGCAGGGGTGATGTGGAGAAGATAAGCTAAAGATCGGACAGGATGGATTGAACTTGGAGAGACCTTTATCTTGCAGTGAATTGATAATGGTTCTTGTTGATGATGATGATGACTTATAGCATTTTCTGATTGGTAAAAAAATAATAAAACAATTTTTTAAGCGTTTTTTATACATATTTATTGTCAAAATAAATATATATATATATATATAATATAGATAAACTAATGTTGGTAGAGAGAGGAATTTGAACTCAGGATTTCAGTCTATTTATCCTCCACTCTATCTGAAGCAATCAATACACATGAGCACACATGTAAAAAAGATATATGATCTCCATTATATGTATTTTATGCAGAACCAGTACTCATCAATTGAGCCAGGTCATAATCTTCCTCTCATTCACTTTCACTTTCTGCGAAGTCAAATGGTGCTCCATTTGTTTCGGCTAAAATTGAAGAAAATCAGCAAATAAATAATGGAGAAAGAATAATAAAGTTTCAGATTAATAATTGAGAATTATCAATTATTATAAGATTAAATCTTTCTGAAAGAAAGATGAAAGTTAATAGGATTAAAGCTAATCTAACTTCGTATGAAATTAAGATGAATAGATTGAAGCCTGGCCATTAAATTTTGATGAATTGCTATCCTAATAAAAACTGAGCACTGATTATATATATATATATGTGTGTGTGTGTGTGTGTGTGTGTGTGGGAAATTATGATTTGTCCCAACTGTTTCTGCACAAAATATATATATTGGGGATCATATATGAAAAAATTAAAAGATTGAATTGGAGTTGGGCTGGACATATTGCTAGAAGAGATGATAAGAGATGGACAATTGAAATCTTAAACTGGATTCCAAGAGATTGTAAAAGACCCAGAAAGAGTGAGATGGCTGGATGAGAAAGTGTGCAGGGTTGATGTGGAGAAGAGAAGCTATACATCAGAGAAGATGGATTGAACTTGGAAAGACCTCCATCCTGCAGTGGATTTGTAATGTTTGATGATGATGATGATAATGATGATATATCGTTTTTGCATGTAAACATCATGTATAGAGAGTTTTGCCTGTTTTTTCGCATGTGTATGGTCGTTTGTATCAGTTGCAAAAGATAGAGTGGAAGATGAATAGACTGAAAAATTCTAAGTTTAAATCCCTCTATTTACATATATAAAAAATATTCATTGTAAGCTAATTACATTACTGCCTTGGAAACTGGTACAGGTATTTTTTTGTATTTTCTATTTACTAACTCATGTATTTGATATAACGAATAATTGTATACTTTTGCCAGCTAAGATGCATGCGCAACTCTCAGTAAGGTACAATATACTATTAGAGATGGCAAACATATTTCAAACTGATTATAGCATAATAGTTATTTCTAATAATCAATAATTACTATATTAAATTGGTTATAAAGCCAATGCAAGTCATTGTTTTTTCATACTACGCATAATTTTGTAGCTGATAATATATGTATATATAATATCTCATTTTAAACCTTTAATTGTAACTCTTTATCAGACACTAATAAATATCAAAGACTATATGTGGAATGCAAATTACTAATTAAAAAGTTCTCGCTAATAAATTGTCTTTCGTTAAATTAAATGAATAGTAAATTAAGTTAATGCAATTTAATTAAAAGGAACAAAAGTATTTAACAAAATGTAAAAATAAGTTTACTGTTCTAAATAAAACGATATTTTTTTATTATGTTTGAAAATGTGTTGTCGATAAAAATAATAAAAGCTTTTTTTTTTTTTTTACGTTGAATAATTTCTAAGCTAGACATATTCTAATAAGCAAAAATTAAATAGTCTAAAATTTTACCACATATTTATATGCACTTTTACCCTGGTGAGCCATGGACTGTTATGTGAGAATTTTCCATAAGGATCGTCAGCAATTTGTACCCACTATTATAATTCACTATCATTATTATGATCGAATCACGATTTTTTTTAAATATTAGCCACATTGTAAGAGTGATAATATACAAGGGTTGTGACTTCACTAAAGCTTCACCAATTAAAAATAAAATAGTGATGATTGTGATAAAAATGTATAGTATAATATAGAGTTCATTCATATGCAAAATTGTTTTGATTATAGAATTAAAATCCAATTAATGTATTTTTTAATATTCATTCAGTGTTAAAGTAATTTCCTTTATGATATATTCAAAATAAAAAATGATTTTCACCATTAATGATTAATGATTACATAAGTAAACAAATGTCTGTTTCATTCATTATGTAAGTAATCAAAAATATGCTCCAATTATGCATAACAGCAAAGTGTATTAAGATGTAATTTTAAAGTATATAAAATTAGATAAATTATATTCTCTTAATCAATATTATGAAATAAAATTCTTATGATCATTATTTTGCTTGCAGTAAAAATACATATATTAATCGTAATTGTAAAAAAATCATAATTCAAAATTATTTTGAGAAAAAAATTATTTCATATATTATGCAATTAATAATCAACTTTATATGATTAAGAGTTATTAAACATAAGCTAAAAATATGATTTATTTGCTCAAATTTATGTCACTAGTCTTGTAATTTGTTTGTAATAAGAGCAGCTGTTAAAAAATTATACTTTTAGTATTGGCATGAAAAAGGATTTAATCATTTATATTATTAAAATTTCAGCTATTACCCATACATTACTTTTTTAAATCAAATTTTTATTTAATTTCACTGCATTTATGTAATATAAATACAAATTCACAAAGCCTTTTTAGTAAAAAAAAAGTATCAATATTATGATTAATTATAAAAACAAAAGACTTTTAATAGAACATAAGTGTATCAAAAATAAATTTTAAAATGTATATTATGTATTTTTTTGTTTAAATTTAAAACATACATTGCAGTTAATTATTTTAACAAATAGTAAATTAAAATATATTTTCTCATTATTTAAAAAACAAAACGATAGCCATTCAAGGAAAAAAATATATATATTTTTTGAAACATTATAGCTTCTGGAATGATTTATAGCATGTATTTACTCTCAGGCTAATATGTTTTTAAATAATATGCTTAATAAAATAGTTGTTTATTAATTAACACTTTTTTCAATTCAATCTTTTATTTTTTAATCAAATTTTTAAATGTTTTGAAGTTAACATAACCAATTAATTATTCTTCCATAGGATCTCATTATTATTGCATACATTTATATAAGGTTTTTGATTTGTGGTGCATTTAGTTATACTCATTGTTTTCATTAGTTGGAGTAAATGTGTATCTAAAAATATAATTGTGAAATGTGATTTAAATATGTTTATATAGACATATTTGTAAAGTCTTTCATACACATGAAACATTGGATAAAGTAATTAGATATATTTTATATAGAAGATATTTTATTTTTCATATGACAACATATGATGCTAAGCAGAGATCAGTAACTAATAATTTGTTATCCACTATTAAAAATTTTAGGAACCATTGAATCATAATATAACACTTCAACAAATTTAAAATCAATATTTTAGTAAATATTGTTTAAATAAAGATAAATACAAAATACAGCTTTATCCAGACAATAAAGTTAATTTGGGTACTAATATAATATATGTTCTGTACTCATCTTTCGTTGCAGTTTTTTGTTTTATATATAATTTGGAACCATTAAAGCCATACTAAAAATACTAATTCTTAAATTGAATATTGTCTACTTTGATAAAAAAAGTTTTTCTTTCAGTTTAATATCTACTTTTATATAAATAATGCTAAATTACACATTTTACTATTTTTACAGATGAGACAAGAATTAAGGTCAATGTAATTGTTGAGTTTTATAAAAACAATATCAAAGACAAACTGGAAAATAAGTTTAACAAATAAATTGTAGAATACAAAATTAGGTAGTATGTAAACAATAAAAATAATGATCTTAACATTGTACAGAGGATTGTTTTTTTTTTAAATTGTTTTAACCCACTACAGGTACAATTGGTATGTGGTATCAGTATAAATTTTTAAATATCTTTATTTTGTATAATATTTCAAAGTGAACAGGTGTTCATACCAATATGTCCTCAAGTATGTCTTTATTTTGAAAAAAAAAAATTAGTTGAAATTTAACCCGTGTAATACAAGTGGTATTCATTCCTCTTGTAGTCTAAGTAAAAATAAATTTTCTTCAACTTTTGCAAATTATCACTATTATTCTAACTTTTAGACATATAATACTTATTGTAATTAATGCTTGTAATAATAAAAAGCAAATTTATTTTATTATAATAACTGATTAAAGTAAAAATCAATTGATACCATATAAAAGCTATTTTAAATAAAAATAATTTTATTTATCCATTTTTATGATTTTATGGCTATATTTTTTTTTACTTTTATGCACATATTTTAACATCTATAATAAATAATCCTTATAATAAAAACATTACATTTGAAATAATAATTATATAAAACAAATACTTCTTTCTTAAATTGATATGGAATACTACTTTTTGCCATTTACATGACAAAAATATACTGTAGTCATTGTGGGTTAAAGAAATTGAAAGTAAACATCAAATAGAAAAAGAAGGAAAGATAAAGTGAATCCAAATCCTGAAAAGAGGAACACTGTTAGATGTAAAGAATACAGAGCAATAAGTTTGCTATCTTATGCTTCAAAAACATTATTAAGAATTTTAACTCAAAAAAAATTTGTGGAAAATTAAATATTATATTGGAGATCTGGAATAAACTCACAACCATCTTAAAAGATCAAAGAGTATTTTAGAAAGAGAGAAAATTGATTTTGAATATGTATACTGGCAGTGAATAAGAATCAGCCTAGAGAATAATGAGATTGAAGAAATTAATATAAAAAGAAAAGTTAGACAAGTATGTTGGTATGTTACTTGTGCTTTTAATATTTATTTAAAATACAAAGCATGATAAATATCTCAAATGTGGAGAAGCTAATATTGAAAGAAGAATAATAAAATATATAAGATTTGTAAAAGATATAATTTTTATATCTGATAAAAGGAGTCTTTAGATTATGCTGAATAAATTGGAGAAAGAATTATAAATTATGGAATGAAGATTAATGTTGAGAAGACTATGTGTATATGGACAGGGAGAGATGCAAAAAGTTAAAAATTGCAATTCATGATAATATAGTTCAACAGGTAAATGGATTTAGATATTCAGTTAGTTAGTTAGTTGAATTACTATAGAAATGAAGTTGAAATTAAAGGAAGAATAGTACTGGCAAGAGAGACATTTATTAAAAGAAGGAAAATATACTGTGGATTATTGAAGAAAAAAACAAGAAAAAGATTAATTGAATGTTATGTATGTAGTGTACTATAGTATGATTGTAAAATTCAAATGTGGTTAATGAGTTAAAAATTAAGAACAGAGTGAAGCCTTTAAAATATGGTCATGGAGAATGATGAAAAAAATTAGTTGGGTGAATATACTGATAAATGAAGAAATTTTGAAAAGTATAAATGAAAAAAGAAAATTAGTTAAGGAAATTGGAGATAGAAAAAAAACTGGTTTGGGCATATAATAATAAGAAGAAATAGTTAGTGGAAGGAATGGTGAACGAAAATAATAAAAAAGAACAGATAAGATTGATTTTGCTGGAAGATATAAAAATGGGAAGTGATATGTGGAATTGAAGATCTGGACAATGAACAAACCAGACTGGTGAAATGGATACACTTGCCATGGGTCTGTTCTTGTAACCTGTACACAGGTCAGAATATTATTGATGATGCATATATAAATTAAGATTATAGGATAAATAAAATAATACCAATATAGTTATTAATAATAAATTAAAGTATTGCATTTACATATATATTTAGAAATTAGGTCGAAGGTAAGAGTGGCCACTCTTGTATTTTAAAGTCGCTAATCTTGTGTTTAGATTTGTAGATGTCCCTACTGTCAAATTTTAGACACATAGTCTTAAGGTTATAGCCTTAATATATATTACTTATATATATTTGCTGGATATCTTCAATCATAAAATAAAATTAATAAAAAGTTATAGTAACATATGTTTATTTTTTTCAAATAAAGTGAATATCCAAGTATCAAATATGACAATTAAACTTATTCTAACTGATAGCTTTTTTATTTAATAACTGTTTTTCTCTTTATAAATAATTATAGCAGTTTTTTTTTATCAGCAGTCAATATTTTTTCTAATTGTTTTAAAGTGTTTAACTCTATATCAGTTTCAGAATTTATAGACAACTTTACTTGTTATTATTGATTTTGGATTATCAGTTAAACTTCTGGAACATTAAGTTTTCTGATGCAATATGAGAATATTTTACAGTTATAAAATTTCATTAAACTTTAAAAAACTTTTTTTATATAAATATTTGTTGATTAATAAAGAAAAGGATTAAAAAACATGTCTTTTTAACTTAACTCAAAGAAATTTTATTAATAAACACAATTATTTACAGTATTCTGAGAAGAAAAAACGTTATTAATAAATATGATAATATAGAGAGTTCATTATGATCACATACATTGCTTCAAGATGAAAAAATAATTGTTGTTGCATGTAAAATTTATTAAATCTATTAATTTTTTTTTGTTTATTTACAATTTTTTAGATAACATTAATAGCAGTAATTTATATTGATACTGTATATTGATATATTTTGATTTTATATATAGAGCTCGCAAATGCAAGGTTGTTAAATTAGGTCATGTGACATATGACTTTATTTCTTTGTAATATTTTGATTTGCAAGGGTCAAACTTACTCCACCCAAATCTTTGACACCATCCAGTCTGTACAAATACAGTAATGATTATCAATAATCATTTTATCTATTTTAAACCGCAGTTAAAGATTAATATATCTGATTAAAAAGATATATTCATCTTTAACTAAGGTTTAAAGTTTGTATCTGGGCTAGAGATAATCTCTAGTTTAATAAATAATTAATGATAATCATTACGGTATTTGTCTAGAGCGGATGATGGCTATGTTGTGGGTGCAGTAATTTTGACACTTGCAACTTTAAATGTAACAATTTTCTAACGATAAATGCTGTATATGTAATATATATATTGTAACGATATATAAATATGTCATTACATTAAATTGAAATAAAAACATTTAAGTTTGCAAATAAAAATAAATGTATTAAAAAAAAAAAAACTAAACGCTAAAATTAAAATGTTTTTTAAACACATAACGTATATATTATATTCACACAGATGCAAAACTTTAAAAAATATTTTTTTATAAATAAAAAAAGTATTTGAACATACTTTTTTGATAAAAAAATAAAGGATTTAAATATAGAAATATTTTAATAAAGAAATAACGTAAGTTAAAATAAAAACAGGTATTAATTAATTCCTGTAATCTGTAAATGGAAATGATTGTTTATTAATTATCCAAAAGCTGTGTAATTAAAAGGTCAGATGAAAAGTTAGATAAGAGAATAAAGGGAAATTGGCTTGACCAATGGAAACACCAAGCCTCAGCCCAAACCCGAATAAACAGGATGGATTAGTGACGTTTTGTGGGTTGAATCCGTGTGGATACTATAAAAAGAGAAATACAGTGTTCCTGACAGTTTTTCCGGCTTGTTTTTGAGGGTCATGATAGGACGCACATATCACACTCTCTCTCTATTTTAAAAATGAACTGACTGTGATACCAAAATGAACCAGCTAATGCTACCTCCAGAACATCTGATAGGGTTTTCAAATAAAGACTCCATGGAATTTTACATCAAGAGCAGTGGTTCTTCTACTGTAAGCTATTGACATGAACTCTAAAATTTAAAAATAATTAAGAACTTTCGTTCAAGCTTATGAACTTCTATCTGACTTTTAAGTTTAAAATCAATTGAAAATGTTTAAATTTATATGTTTTGCATTGATAAACATCATTTCCATTTTATTATTTTTTATTTGTATTAATACTTATCTTATAAATTATTTAAATGAATGAAATTTAAAGTTGGGTATAGACATTGCATAGATTCGTTAGCAGTTAATTATGTTGCTGTTTCATAGTCTATTGGAATATATAAGTCATCATGTCACTGTGGCATCTTATGATGAATGCTATTGGGTTTTTTTGTATTCCCTATGCAATTGTCATTGTCGATGACTTTGTATTGTGATCGGTTATGTTTATTTTGGAATGTTTTTAACCGTGGAATCTGTGCAGCCGATCTATACTCAACATTTTAAAACAAATTTTATAAAATTCATCTGTGCGAACATAATAAATGTTAAATTTAAGTCAGGTGTGAATGGCTGTATAGATTTGTAAAGTTATATATATATATATAGTTTAGGAGAGGGTAATAAGGTTATTCGTTTCATAGTTGAATTAGCTCAATGGATTGGATATATTTGTGTAATTATTAGATGTAATATGAGATCCGCTATGGGCAGGATTGTATATATACGCCACACCTTTTGTTTGCCTATGGATGGGTTTGTAAGTCAGCAAAGGACCGCAGTTCATTCCTATGGAGTTTTTTGTTTATTGTTCTACTCACCAACCATGTAGCATTCCTGTTGGTGGAGAGACAATGTCTTCTCTAACTCTACTTACTGTTCAGATGTACATTCCTGACAGTATAGTATTTTTTGTTGTCGTATTTTCATGCTACATTGAATACATAAATGTATCAGATGAATTGGGGCTGGTTTGACTGCGAACTTTTTGGCCTAAGGTGAAATAAGGGATAGAACATTTTTCTTTTCAAATACAATCTATATAGTCTATTCATACTCGACTAACTAAATAAATATTAATCTCTGCTGTTCCACTGAGCTAGTGACTTGGGCTAACGATCTGAATATTTAAATAAAGTGGAATCTTAACAGCGAGTATCTGCCTACTTTATAAATTTTTCTAGGCTCAAATGCCTAGATGGCGCCCTGGTAGTGCATATATCGTAGATTGCGGTTAGATTCAATCTTTACTTTCATTTCGATTGTTACAATATATATATATATGAGAGGTAGTAACTTGAGCCAAATGTTGAATCCTAGTTCAGCACAAAGTGCAACTTGGGGATCATTTGTCTTTTTTTGTATCTTTATTCATATGATCTGAAAATAATGTGTGGAGAAGTGGAGGCTATGCTACTACATATATATATTGCAGTTTTTATATTCATCAAATCTCAAATTTTCTTTGTTTTCTGAAATAGATTTTCTCACGGGAATGTTATGCTAGTGGTTATATTATTATTTACAATTAATTGAAAAAAAAAGTTTGTGTGACAATTTTATTGGATATTTTATAATTCAAACTAGAAATTACTGTACTCTCTATCTGAATTAAAACCATACACGTAAATTTATGCAGATGTATAATAATTTGTGTACTTTGTATTCTACATGTATAACTTTCTTGTGCATATGATAAACTGTTTATTGCAGTTCTATTTATAAATGAAATGTCAATTATTTGTAGATATACGAATAGCTTTCTTCATGCCCATTATATATATATATATATATATTTAACCGGGTTCACTCTGCAGAAGATCTTACTTACTCTTTTAGGTTTTGGCTGGTTTCAAACTTCTTTAAAACACATTTATAATCTTATAAATATTACGTGAATGAACCAGCACGTTCAAGCAAAATGGGAGATATTATTGATAGCTCTAACTATCAACAATGGCCCACCTCAGCTGCTAGATTCAAACCCCTACTATCCAAACACTTTATTTGTTTTGGAGTAAACTCCGGGTGCCAGTTATCTGTTCAGAAGAATAAACAACGTATTTGGTCAGTAGGCTCATAATCGAGCACTCGAAACAATTCCCTTAACTAGCTCAGTCTAATTTTAATCAATAATAAAATATTGGTAAGAAAAGATTGATAAAAAGAATTGACCGACAAATAGAGTTTAATTTTAAAGACAATTTATTAACTAACATTAATTTACTAAATTTAAACATCTTTATAATTTAATATAATACACACACATTCTAAATTAATATTTCTAAACTAGTTTAAATATTCTTGTAGATTTTAATAATAGAACACTGGTATTTATCTAATTTAACTAATAACACTGATATAATGATCATGCACATATTAACTCATATAGCATTCACAAATATAGTAATAAAGCATTAATAGCATTTGAAACTTAAACACACATATCAATAGTTCATTTTATGTATGATATAGAGTTCATATAATTAGACTCTTGGAGGATTCACACAAATTAATGCAATGCAATGGCTATTACAGTATAAACAAAATAAGCAAATGTTTTACCTAGGATTTTGAATGTAGATTTAGAACTTTGTTTTTTTCTTGTTTGTTGCTTCTTCCAGCCAGCTGGGACATTTCCTTGATGAGTTTCCTTATTATTCATGATCATTACTATTGGATACAATTAGATATTGATGGAGATTTCCAAGTTGTTAAGCTGACATTATTTTATGGGCAGATCTTGCTGTTTTCATCGGACATCAGGTTGTGAGGAGAGGCGTGTATTTTCCAAACTGCTGAACACTGCATTTTTGTTTCTAAATACAATTAACTTAACTGATTGAAATTAACTGACTCAATTGATCTGTGAACTGACTTGTCTCAACTGATTGTCTGATAAAATATTCAGTATTTATGCTGACAACGTGTTGTCCCTTTAATATCCTCCGGCAAATATCTGTTGTCGAAATTCTTTAGCAATTAATCCTTTGATAAACGTGTTTTGGAAGATTGTTTAATTAGTAATAGCCATGCAGAAATGTTTTATATTTTAATTAATAGCCATTGCCGTGTTTTTTAATGATAATCTTTTATTTCATTTTAATATTTATTTCGCATACATTTTTTATTTATTTACCATCGCACATATATACGCACATATATTACTAGTTTTAAGATTATTTTTCTTTTAATTTGAATGAAAACAGATTTGTATTTTTTTAAACTTTAAATTATTTATATTTTATGAATACCAATAAGAAAACTCATTACGTCCTTTTTATAAAACTTTTAGTTGATTTTTCTAATGAAAGACCCCTCTCCCCGTTTAATTAATAAATTGTAACTTTTATTTCAAACTAATGATAGAAAACTATTTGACTCTTACTTTTTCTTTCACGAAAGATTTTTTTTTTGTTTTAAAACTCTGACCTTTTAATTTTACTTTTGACAGCAAACTGATTTTGTTTACTTAAAGCAACCTTTTAGATTTTTATAACTTATTTATTATTTAATAATTTTTTAGGCAAAATCAACATGTGCCAATTTCAATATTGGTACAATATATATATATATATAGTAACAAAATTTTTGTTGGTCAAAGGATATTACCATTCTAAATTAATAGCTCAAAAGGATTCAAATAAAATAAATATTTTATCTGAGTGACAGTAATCAAATAAATGAGATCCAATTGATTTCAAACTATATTAACATGAGCATAAGCTATGAAACAAGTGGTAAATAAAATTATTATGAGGGGAATGGCATTGTAGCCAAAATATAAGATCAAAATGCTTATCTCAAACATATTAAAGATGATGAGCTATAGGTGGCAACTATAATAGTCATCGAAATTTATTAATTCAACACTCAAATATTACTTATAGATAAAATATAGGTGGCTTAAACATTCATGAATTTCTACTTAAGCTCTATAAAAATATATCATAATTTCATAAGATCAGCAATAGTGCTTGGAGGATTGGCCATTTCAGATATCTGGTATCTTGCCTATTTCAAACCCTAGTGAGGCTGCCATTACATCCCCCATAAACAAGTAGATCAAACTATAAGCAATTATTATTCAGAACAAACTATTATAACTCAGGTATATGGAAATCAAGTGAGTGAGTACACTGGTAACTCAATCTAATATCTCTCAATATATCCAACTGTAGATTTTACTCACTCTTATCTCTTGGTTGGATCTCAAGTGCATATCTACATGAACAACAAGTGAATATGGTCTATCAGGGCGCCACTAGGTTAGCTGGACCTAGACAAAGTTATATTTATAACTTTTTCACATGTACCGGGTTTGAATCCCTTTTTTGGTACTTTATTTCTAATAAAAATGGAGGATTTTGCTTTTAGATCCATATCACAGTATGCAATAATACTTAGATAACATAAAACATATTTAAACTAAAGTGAAGTATATAAATTCATTAGACAGAAATCATTTCTTAGATCTCAACATAATAAATGTGTTTCAATATTTTTCTTTACAAGTTTTACTAGCTCAGATTATTATTATTAATTTAGGATGGCAATTCACTCATCCTTGCATGAAATAGATGATGGAATGGTGGTTATTATAATAATAATAAGAAATCAATATTTATTTATGGCCTTTAAACATTTAAACAGCTCATTAATTAAAACGTGATGATGACGATGATGATAATGATAACGATAATGGTTAACCACAGCTTTAGGACTAAGCCTAATCATAAACCTAATTTTTATAAAGAAATTCATAATTATTGCTTAATTTTAGTATATCTAATTGGAACTTAAATAGCTAATATTCACCTTGATGATGAATGATCACACTTAATAAAGACTACTCTTAATGAAATATATATGCCTCGTTTAATAAAATAAACTAATATTTATTGCTGCATTTCTAACATATACATAAAAATTTCTATATCTACATGAAAATTGATATTAACAATAACAACAATAATCATAATCGACTGTTTTAAAATCATAACATTAATTTTAAATTCTTCCCCCTTTCCCGTAAATGTATTTCAAATTGGATGTCACATTGACCATGATTTTCACTCCACGAGAAAATGTCTCAAAAAAAAATAAACACTCTTTTTTTCTCTCTCTTTTCTCTTTCGCACACATACCTTTATAAATCTAACATATAAAGTAGAATGACAAAAATAAATGTTAGTAAAATTGGAAAGAGCAAGTTTTAGAAACAAGTTTTAAATTATTTTTCTCCCCATCCCTTCTACCCTCTGAAATGCTATACTTTAACTTAAAACACAATATTCTAATATTCCTAATATTGCCTATTGCTTTACATTCACACACAATTACATATATGCAACAAGTATTATTATATTATGTATGTGCATGTTTTATCCCCATAATAACAAAAATATTATTTAAAACAAAATAACAATAACAAAAAAATGTTACATATTAATAACATTTCATAACTTTAAGTTAAAAGACAATCATAATTTTAGTACATATAAAATCATTAATGCTTATATTTATCTTTATTGAGAAATTCTGGGTTTCAATTGATCTTGGTTGTTTTAAAAGTTCTTTAAACAAAATATACCACTCTGTTGCTAAAATTTTACTAAGTCTCTGATATTATAAAGAAAACATTAAAAAAAATCATATTACCAGTTCCATTCTTTGGCAGTGACTTCCAATGATTCAAATTTATCTTGTTTAATGTCTATCTTTGGCAGCAACAATTTCCGTTTTTCTCTGGAACAATCTCTTTCTTGAGGTGGATAATTATTTGATGATGATGATTCCATTGAGGTTATTTGCTTTAGTGGACAATTTGGAAATCATTATATTAACTTTTCTTCCCTTCCTGTCAAGCATGATTCTTTTAGTGGATGAAGTACAGCAGTTGTTTTCACATTTATAATTTTTCTTGGGTTTAAACTCAGTTACTGGAACAATTAATTGGACTTGATGATTTAATATTTATCAGTAGATTACTCTTTTTTCTGATCACCTCCAAATGCAGGTGAATGTTTTCTTCTTTCTATTTAAAAACATCTTATTTCTCTCGGTCAGTTGAAAGGTGTAGAATATTATTTTTCAGACAAGACATCTTTTCTTTCCTATATGATATGCTGGTTCCAAGGTGGCCTGGAAAAAGCCCCATGATGAGACATATATATTTTTTTTCTAGCCTGACATCCCTATATTTTTAACCTTCAAAACTTTATATTTAAAAAAAATGATTTAAAAAAAGAAAAGGTTATCTAGCAGAATTAAAATGTTTGTCTGTCTTAGTTTCAATATTTTAAGTCTCTATAATAATATCAACTGATTTTCCAGACTGCTTTTATATCCATTTTTTTTTTCTATTTTTGACCAATTCATTTTTAGCTGGAGAGTGCAATCTCTTTTTTTTCAGGAACATTAAAAAAAATCATACACCTGGTTTTCAGACAAACTTTTGTCTTGAAGAAAAAATAGTCTTAATCCTTTTTTACACCTATGTAACATCTCAAATTTGAGCTTCTTTCTGTTGATCTTAAGATGAGACATTTTTAAAATTAGACTTCTCACATCATCTCTAAGTTTTTCAACAGAAAATACAAAATTGTTGAGTAAGAAAAAAAATAATTTAACAGATTTTCTTCTTTTTCTTTCAATATTTAATAAATAAAAATGTAGTTTATGTATGCAATGTACACACACACTCATTCAAATTATTTATAAACTGACATTAAAATAATCTAATTGCTAGCTTAATAATTATAATCCTAATATTTAAAATTAAATCCTTAGCTTCTAAATCCAAATTACAGTTATATAAAAGCAAAAATAGAAGTATAGAATAAGATATTAAAATTTAGCAAGTGTAGGTTAGTTTTAAAGAAAGTTAATATGTGTAATTTAAAAGTGACTAACTAAATAGCTTTTATAACACACACTGCCTATACATATGCGTTATAACTTTATTTTTTTTAACAAAAAAAATTAAATACTGAATAATTAACTGTGTGTAAAACTCTTTTTGAGTTTTTTATCAACACACTAACAAATAAAGAATATAACTGTTGTCCCCCTCTCTTTCTGTCTTAAGCTTTTAGAACTGGATCTTGTAGGGTTTAAACTTGGATGCCCTACAGTTTCCTTTTCTATATAAAAATGTGATGATGATTTTTATTCCACATTTTCCTTCCTGCACATTACTACAAATTTAGCTAATGACTAAATTGTAATGGCACAACATATATATAAACATACACACTCTTGATAGTTAATTAAGTAGGACGTTTTATTAATCATTATCATTACAACTTCATTCTCATTAATAAGAACAAGTAATAGAAGTTACTGTTTTACAGCACAAATATGAGTATAATTAATTATTAATTTTTCATTTTTTTATTCCTGCTGCTTTTAAAATAATTTTTTTTAAAATTTTATTTGATCTGGCACATAAAAAAATATTTTAAAATATAAAATTGTCTATTAAAATAAAAGTGTACAATAATTTTTTTTATATTTTAAGTTAGATTGATTTTATTTTATGGGTTTTCATATATTGATTTTTATGTGATAATATACAACTATATACATAAAAGTTGTAGCAAAAAAAAAAATTATAAGAAAACACAAAAACAATTGAAACCAGTGCAAATTTTACAATTATCGTGTTAAATGCATTTTATATATAAATATATATATATATATATGTAATCTTATAATTAAATATGTATAATTACAGTAATTAAATATATGTAAAGTATAACTTTAAAAATTTTATCCACTTAGGAGGGCTTTCGACTATCCTAGTAGTCTTTGTCAACTAACACTTTGAAAGGCTAATATTTCCACACTCCCGTGATTTTAATGTTTTCTGCCTGTCTGTTAATTAAGTCCTGTTTGTATTTGTATATTAATATACCTTCCTTTATTTTACTTTTGTTGTTATTCTTTTCAATTGGCAATATTTTTTACATTATTATAATTGAAGTTAAGACCACAAATACATGACATATTATGGTCATAAAAGACGGATGCTGAAACATTATTATTTACTTTGCAATTTTGTTTCGTTTTCTGAACCCTTTTCAATAACTGCAAGTGCTCTTTAGTTCTGTTTTCCAATGTGCATCTCGATTCCCCCATATATATATATATATCCATTTATAAATGATGCAATGTTTATTTATAAATGAGGGTTTATCTTTAGAGTTATACAAATACAAACAAATCTTAATTAACAGACAGGCAGCAAACATTAAGATCACAGAACTGTGGGAAGGTTAGCTTTTCAAAGTGTTAGTTAACAAAGACTATGAGGATAGTCGAAAGTGCTCCTAAGTGGATAAAATTTTTAAAGTTATAGTTTACATATATCTAATTATTGTATTTATGAATATTCAGTTATAAGATTAAGTATATTGATTTGAAAAAATACAGACTTCAAATTATAATATTATATATATAAATATATGTAAAATAATCTTTAAATATATAATCAAAGATTTATAACATCATAGGATATTAGAGCACTGAAAATTGGGTTATTGATCCCCTAATCAGTGCATTTAAAAAAGTCTTTGAGATAAACATTAAAATATTGATGTTGATTTTTGTTTACAATGCAAATATTATTACAGAATGTGGTTATTTTTAATGATTTCGTTCTGTAGTTTATATATAAATTTTGGAAATGACATAAATAGATAGAAAGAGCTCTAACTGAATATTAAAAATCTAAAAAGAGAAACAGCAATATTTTTAGTAATATAAGTCTGTAAACTTCTGCAATTATAAATAATTAATCAAATAACTTTTATGCTCTGAAATTTATAAAAAAAAATAATGCTAGAAATGTTCCTAAGGCTATTTGGAATATGTGAGACGTAAGGAAGACTTTATAAATACTAAGTTAATGATAATTCTCAATAGACTATTCTGGCCAAGATCATTATCCAGCAGAAATTTATATTTATTTATTTATTTATGAGGCTTTTTCTTATTTCTCTATATTTTTTATTTTATTGGAAATAACTTTAGAAATTCTGGCCCTTAAAAAAGTGGAAAAATCAAGGGCACAAAGTTTCTACTTACTGTTCCTTTTGACAGATAGTTTACTCCATTAAAAAACCTTAAATTCATTGTTCAAAAATATATAAATCACTAATTTCTGGGCAGACCAGTGATATTTAAGAAAGAGAGGGGAATAATTACCATTGCATAATAATCTGTATATTTTTGCTAAAAGTTAAATGTATTTGAAAAGTTTATTTTTTAAAATCGTTTAATAATTAAGCTAGACAATGAAAATCGAATAACAAC
Source organism: Epiperipatus broadwayi (assembly GCA_028023455.1). Classification (NCBI taxonomy): domain Eukaryota; kingdom Metazoa; phylum Onychophora; class Udeonychophora; order Euonychophora; family Peripatidae; genus Epiperipatus; species Epiperipatus broadwayi. The sequence goes on from JAQFVV010012513.1 coordinate 3,354,982, forward strand.
CAGTGGCATAACAGAAACATGGGACCCAAAGGCAAAAATTCAGAAAGACCCCCATTTTAAAATTCAGAATTTTGAATTTTTCAAGTATTCACAAATTTTTAATTATTTTTTTAATATTTTTTTTCATATAAGGTAATTTAATAAAGGTACTCATTTTAAAAATCATTCTTTTTAACCTTAGTTTTTTTAAGTCCATTTTATATGTTTCCTTCTGCTCAATAGCAAACATTGCAAAATCTTTAAACCTGGTTTGGCCAATTGAATTATTTTATAATCTTTTATTATTTTTAATTTTCTAAAAGGCCTTTTAATATTAGCTACAGTTATCGGAAGTATAAAAAATAAGAAAATGGTATATATTTCACTAAATTCACTTTTCAAACAACTGTATTTAGTACTTAACAATTCTGAGAAGAGTCAAATAAATTAATTATTAAACAATGAGCGATAGCCTTGTATGGGTTATGGCTACTTTGGATTTTTCTAAGTAATTTTATAATTTTTTATAACATATAACATTAACAATTTATGAGATATAAATAATAAGTATTTTCATGTAAATATATTTTACTTGCCTTGCTATAAATTTTTAAGTTTATTGGTCCTTGAACTGCGTGGTCCCACAGGCGTTGCCTTCCTGCGGGATTCGTCAGTTACGCCAATGCTAACAACATACAATTACACGCATATATATATATATATATATATATAGTGAAGTGAAAGTTTTCAGTCAGAGAAGAATGAATGTAATGTCTGATTTATTTTCTTCTACAATTTCACATTTTCTGCGTATTTTTACAATTTTTATTGTTACAACTTTTCACATCTTTGCAAATGTCTCATAATAACACTTTTGTCCAGATAAAGATAAATGCTATTTTGATGAAATATGAATAATTCTATATTTTCTTATTTTACATGGCAGTTCTCCAAAGTTACTTATGAATTATAATAAATATAAATATAAACTCATGTCATATGCGATGTGATGCACGTGATATATCCTTATATGGAGTCAGGAATCTTTCAGAAACTATGCCCCAGAGAAACCTGTTAGCCACTTTAATTTTCCTTTCCATTTCCCACCCTAAGTTTTCCCATATCCTGCTCCATCCCATTCCACAACATAATCTTTGTCAACTCCATGGCCTTTATATCTAAAGCCATCTTATATTTTCCCAAACCCTGCATAAAAAATGAAAAACCCACTTTATGTATAATTAGTTTGTTTATATTTATTCTGTGTATTGTTTTATTATTTTAGTCATTAGCTAATAAGACATTGCTTACATGATTAATTTTATCCTATAGGTTTGATTTATATAAGTTTATATATGTAAAAGTTGTTGATATATATTTTTACTACAACAAATTATATTATGGATGTACCTGGATAACATTTTGTCTTTATATATATGTACATTATATAAAAAATTCATTAGCTTTTGAATTTGATATTTTCTCTCTGAGCTAAATCCTACAAAGTGTATCTAATAATGAACTACAGGGAATATAGGCATGCAGTTTATAAATAAATCTTTTGAAATATGAATTTTTTCTACAGTACATGCTTTATTAATACCTTCACTTATATATGAAATATATAGGGGGGTGGACTCAGACTTTCACATGACCTTCAACCATCTGATGAGTGCTGGTTTAGCATGAAATGGGTATATTGGTGGTTTTTTATCTATTCAACATGTGTGTGATCAAGTGTACCAGCAGTATGAGATAGCATGGATGATTGAGGGTCTTGTGAAAGTCTGAGTTCAAACCCTCTGTATATTAAATAAATCTTTTATATGGTCTTTAGTACTCATTCTGCTGAAATGCTGGAAAGTAAACAATCTAATACATTACATTCATATAACTTCTGTCATTATCATCATCATTTTTATTAATTAGCACTCCATTACAAGATCATCTTTTCTAACTCAATTCATGTTCTCTAATCAATAGCTCCCCTTCCCATCACACCAAATATCTTTATTTAATCTATCTCACATGAAATCTTATTCTTACCTTCTACAATCTCTTGTAATCAAGTTTATACTTGAACCGTCTATCTATTATCATTTTTTTCTAGCAACAAACATTCCAGATTCATTTTAGTCATTTAATTATAATTATAAATATGCGACTTTTTTCACATACGTTAGTGAAGCTATAATTATACTATAATGTGTAATATGTATGTTTTGTGCTTTCAAGATTTAATGTTCAAATCTCATACTCATAGCTTTACAAATGAAGACTGTTGTGATTTATTGTACACATATGCAAATGAGTTTGAATTTTTAATTAGTCCATTGTTTGGAGAGAGCAAAGCATGCCTCTCTTCTATTAATGGCACTGAGATCATTTGCTATGTAAAAAGCTTTTATGACTTTTCTTTTGGCATCACTCTTCTCTGTGTAAATAATTTGGGCAGAACTAGGTTCGAATACATGGGTTGTAGCTGCTTGGTGGTCCCAGAAGACTGATGTTCCTTCATTTTTGTTTTTAACCCTTTAGTCATTTAATTAGTTCAATGGTTCATCACAAAGCCAGCAAATTTGTATATTCTTTCTACTCTTTTACCAACTAACATAAGCTTTAATAGTCAATGGATGCTGGATGGTTTTGCTTGTTAAATCCCTATTTAGTGTTGTTCTGCCCAATTTTTAGACTAGCTTCTAGATTATGTTTTTTTATGAATGAGTGAAATGCTTTTTTTTTTTGAACAGTGCACTAGAATCTTTTAAATGCATGTTAAAAAATAATTTGTGTATTTTGGTTATGATAACCCTCAATAGGGATTTTAATATACTCTACCATCCAGCATCTATTAATTAGTAAAGCTTACACAAACTGATACAAGAGTAAGGATAATAAGATTTTTTTACTCTAATGTATGTTAGCAAGTGTTTATAGTGATGCCTTATTCATCTATACATCTTACCAGTTGCAAGAACTCTTACAAAGATTTAAAATCTTTGTGCTCTTCAATAATGATTAGAATTTCTATTTAATTTGGTACACAGGGCATTTCCAACCAAAATGTTTCTCATTGACTAATTCAACTTGAATCTCAATCCTATAGGTGTCTTGTGTAATAATTATCCAGAAAAAGTGCTATACCATTTTCAAATTTGCCCATACTTTTTATCTCTATACTTGTTTATGTTTCACAAATCACAATCTACTACAAACAAATGCATAAAAAATATGTAAAACGTTTTGTGCCTACAACCCATCTATAGCTGTCCACACACTTAAAATCCATGTGTCTTGCATCTTTTCCACTATATTTGACAATGTGAAATGCAATGTACTCAAAATACATACCAAGGAGTGGTTCAATTCATACAAATACTTTCTCAAATCTTTTCCCAGGAACATCAAAGCAGGCCCTGACAATCTATAATCTATCTGAATGGGGATTTCCCACAGTCTGAACTTTTATTATCTTTAACATTCTCCATGATCTTTCAGTGTTAAAAAACAAATATCCGGACTCTTTACTATATAAACATTAATTGAAACAAATCAGTTTAGTTATCACAATTATGCAATATTAGAATATGAATTTTGATTTACATCTTATCAACAGAATAAGCAATCGTCATTAGGGTGTATTTGGTAATAAATAATGTTAGATAAATATTTTTTAATATAATTAACTTCCAGGAAGCGTAGCCTTTGAAATAAGTTTAAGTTGAATGTGCAAATAAATCCCCATATAGTCTTGATCATTTTTTGTCTACAGTTAAATAATTTATTCTTTTGCCTTCATCATAGTTTCATCATATGTTTGCCTATGTAACTTATATAATATTGAAATACAAAATTTACATACTTAACCTAGATGTAATTGAAGGGATTTGAACCCAGACTGTCAAGATCTTTCTATTAATATAATCTATCCAATAGAACTAATATACATAATCACATGCATGTGAAAAAGATAAATGATGTTCAATATTCACATTTCATGCTGAATCAGCACTCATCAGTTGGTTCAGATCATCATCTCAAATACATATATATAATCAGTACTTGGTTTATATTAAGGCAGCATCTACACACTTTAATGGACATGCTTTAATTCTCTCCATTCTCCAACTCTTCAACCATTCATATCACTGAATATCTGATGGTGGGTATGACTGTAATATTGGCATCATCAAGGGCTTTGCACATTCCATCGTAAGATTTTCAGTGATATGGATGGCTGAAGAACTTAAGAGTGGAGAGGATTGAAACATGTCCATTAAAATGTGTAGATTTGTTATCTTAATATAAATCAAGCACTGATTATATATGTGTATGTGGAAGATGCCCCAGACCAACTCGCTGGTTCAGCATGAAATACACATATATTGGAGATCATTTATCTTTTTCATGTTTGTGGTCATGTGTATTGGTTATATTGGATAAGTGGACAACTGTAGGGAGCTTGAAAGTCTGGATTCAAATTACCTTTAAATACATCTAGGTTAAGTATATGCACAATACTTATATTTCAATATTACATATTCAGCCTGTATTCAGCCCATTCCTCTTCTGATTATTTAAATGGACATATTAAAATCTTACATGTGAGGGGTCAGATTGACTTAATGTCAATATGGGTATGACTATAAAATTGGCAACATCTAAGGGTTTTGAATATTCCATCATCAGATTTTCAATAATAAAGATGGTAAAAAGTTGGAGGGTGGAGAGGACTGAAACCTGTGTAGATTTGCTGTCTTAATATAAACTGAGCACTTATTATATATGTGTGTGATGATCCGGACTAACTGATGAGTGCTGGTTCAGCATGAAATATGCCTTGTGTGTATCGGTTATATTGGATAGAGTGTATGTCTGTAGGAAGTTTGAAAGTCACAGTTCAAATCACCTTTAATTAAAACTATGTAACATATTTATTCTAATGTATAAGTGTTAATATTTGTCTATATTTTGCTATCATAAAAGATTGGTAATATATAAAAAAAGAGTAAGAAAAAAAAATTTTTTTTTTCCCATGAAGTCAGTGTTATCTCCTTTTGAAAAAGATGATGCGCAGGAAATAAGCACATCGAAGAGGAAATAACTGTGCTGGAAGAAGAATAGTTAAACATTTTGTATTTGTCTATAGTCAAACAAAAATTAAAAAGTATGTAAAATATAATTACTAAATAGAAGTATAATATGTACGTTAAGTTCTTTGCTCGAGACAATTTGAACAACTAGGTAAGTGGGGAATGCGGCTAGAGTTAGCTGAACATCCGGTGATAATTTAACTCTCCGTCAATCAACTTTATTCTAGTCTCTAAACAATTGGATTTACGTTTTAAACATTAATGAGCTCTTTTTACGGCATTAAGATAACATAGACCTTGTAGAAATTAATTAATTTTTTAATGTTGCTTAATGATCTTTAAGTGTTTATATTTACTTAGCCAATATGTTATTGCAATAAATTTTGAAAGAAATTACTAATTAATGAGTTTTACACCATTTTATATTAAGATACAAACTTTGTTTATATTCATAATGTCAAGAACAGCTGCCAGTTTAATTAACTTATGAATATATATGTGTGTGTTAAATTATGTGCAATAAAAAGTAAGCAGATATTTTACCTTTAAATATTTTATAATTATTCAACTAAGTAGAGTTTTGACAAAATGGATTTTGATCAAAACTAAAAAATGTATATAGATATGCAGTCGACTGTAATATCTTAATTTGGGGTTCGGATGAATAATATGTATTATTTTTTCTTTTTAACTAAAGTAGTTTAATGTTACTTGATAACATAATTTGGTTGTAATAAAAAAAAAAACAAGGATCTAATATATATATATATATATATTGAATTAAATATTTTCAAACAGTAAAAGTAAGGAGATTATATCCATGTAAACAGAGATAACTTTTTGCCTATTGTTGTTGCCAGCAAACTATCAATTACCACTAATTGACAATCCTCTGAGGCTAAAGAAGTTTCTCCATTCACCTATAATATCTTTTTTGTTTGGGTTATTTTAAATAAAAACAATTCTCTTTTACTTCAAACCCAGATTGTTAAATGGATTTAAACACAGAAAACACACAAAGAGACATTTCAGTGAAAATGTGACTAAATCTCTTCCCATGTTCACTGCAATGTCATCTCTAATTCAATTCATGAATTATGCAGGGTCATAGTTTAGCTATTCACCTCAAGCATTTTAAAATGTTAGCTGTCTGGATCATGAATTATAATATCCAAATATGAGAGGTTGTTTTTTTATTTTTGTACATTGTTCTTCAATACTCTCTCTCCTTTCAAGAAATCTTGAACATTACTTGACAACTTTCTTGCTATTCACAACTTCACTGCAATGTATAATTTGAATCATTTCAAACATTTCAGTAAGTTTTTCTCAATTTAAAGCTGTTGTTTAATGTTAGCATATTGTTAGTTAAAGTATAAAATACTCCATTGCATATCATGTCATAATTCTTGATGGAGACACAGTAGTGTACTAACTAATAATTTGCGATGAATAGGTAAGCGCTATGTCATGTAATACTGCAATCACTTGGAGAGAGACTAAATCGCATAATCCCTAGTTTGCACTTGTGTGTGTATATATATATATATATATATATATATATATATATATATATATATATATATATATATATATATATATATATATATATATATAAGATCATTTTCAATTGTTACCTATCCATTATAGGATGAAAGTCTTTACAATTTCAATCCAGGCTGTCTCATTCCACTCTCTCTTTTTCACATCATTTCAACAATTTTTCTATTCCAATCATTCATTTTACATGTGGTGTCTTTATACTTTTTATATAATATTAGCATACAGTTGAAGGGCCCAACTATCTATCTACTATATCTCATCTAGCAGTATTTTTAGACTAACTCTATTTCAGTACAGTAATTCTTTTATTGATATCAATGATTTGAATGGTGCTTTGATTCCTTCTTATTACTTCCCAACATGTCTCTTCTGTTATATCATAATGGAGTGTAAAGGCTCTCTTTGTTCTTCTAATTAGTCTTCATGTTTTAGATCTATATTTAACATAAACATATACTTTAAAACATCCATTTTTCAATTGCAAATATATATTCTCTTTGAATTTTAAATTATATCTACCAAAGGCATTCATTTCAAAGCAATGCAAAACTCTCCATATAGTAGTGCCATCTTGAGCTAACAAGAGCAATCAATGGATGCAAGAAGGCTTGTGCATAAAATCCCTATCTAGTGCCTACTCATCCAATATCCCCAGACTAGTTTCTGACTTGTGGCCTTCATCAGTGAGGAGCCTTGGATCTGAGAGCACTGCACCTAGATCTTAGGATCTAATGCAACCCTTCAGCACCCACCTTTTAACTCTATTTAACTACAAAACTATGAGAATTAAATTGAAAACACAATTAATTGAGTTCAGACCCATATGACTATATAAGCTATTGAGCTTGGATTGAAAATATTAATTGTGTTTTCAATTTCATTCTCATAGTTTTGTAGTTAAATAGAGTTAAAAGGTGGGTGCTATAGGGTTGCATTAGATACTAAGGTCTAGGTGCAGTGCTCTCAGATCCAAGGCTCCTCACTGATGAATGCCACAAGCCAGCAACTTGTCTGGGGATATTGGATGAGTAGGCACTAGATAGGGATTTTATGCACAAGCCTTCTGGCATCCATTTATTGCTCTTGTTAGCACAAGATGGAACTACTATATGGAGAGTTTTGCTCTGTTTTGAATTGTTTAATAACAATTATGTGCTAGTATGAGATAGTGATCATGTGATGTTTAAAGGCACTCAATGTGAGTTTAATTCTATGATTAATTTTATACAGTATGCTTTCACTTATATTAATAATATGACCAACACATTTGTAGTTATCAATTTTAATTTATGATTATTAAATATATATATATTTTTTATTTTGTGAAACAATTGCATGGAAATTTCTATTATGTGTTCTATATATTGTAACCTGAAAATAATCATAAAATTGATGAATAAGAGAATTGATGAGAAACAAATCACTATATATATATGTGTGTGTGTGTGTGTCCTTAACAAATATAACAATATCAACTAAGTAAGCTCAGTAGATTCAGGGGGAAAATGTCATATGCCACAGTAATAAAAGATTCATGGGTAATCAATTACAATAAAACATCATTAAATTATTAAGCAATATTTTAATAACCTAAGAGGAGAAGAAGTCTCAACTTACTCTGACACAAATACAAGATTCTTGGCATTTCATGTCATTGGGGTTATATTTAAAATTTTTTTCCTACAACATCCACTACCATTATCATCTTTCTTATCCATATCCTAAGTATCTCATAAGTATCTCGTTGCTATGTTCAGTTAAAATATTATATTTAATTTTATAATATTTGAAGTGTTATCTTAAACCTTTGCCACAAAAGATTCATTTTTTGAAAATAACGTCTTCATCAGCAAAATAATTTAAATAATATGATTCTGATATAAATAATGGTATCTCAAGGGAATATTATTGTTTTAACCATCAATTATCATTGACTCTGCAGATCTACTTTATCTAGAATGAAATCCTGGTGAATAATGTAAGACTTACACTTATTCCTAAGCTAATTTCATCACAATAATAAGATAATAATTATATTAAATGAAATACAAGATGATCTTTTAATTTGGAATAAGTTAAATAATAATCCAAGATGACATTCAGATATCAAGAATGGATAATGCATTTTATAGCGTTTTAAATACAATAAAGTAAATCTATCTAAATATCTTTTGGATCTGAGCTAAATCATTTATTAATTTAAATTTATCCTAGAGTAATAAATATTGTCTTTCATATTTATGAAAATAGTTTTAGAATAAATAATCGCAATAATCTTTTCAAAAGTAAACTAAATTAAAGCAAGCAAAACTCTCCATACAGTAGTGCCACTCAGTGCAATCCAGAGTAATCAGTAGATGCCAGAAGGCTTATGCATAAAATCTCCATCTAGTGCCTATTCACAGACTAGTTTCTGGCTTGTGGCCATCGTCAGTGAGGAGCCTTGGATCTGAGATCACTGCAATTACATCTTAGGAGTTTTGCCTGTTTTAATAACCGTCAAGAGCAAGCATAAGAAATGGTGATCATGTGATGTTTGGTGGCTCATAAGTAAACTAATTTGACTGAAGTGATCTCAAATAATAATATGCTATTATAAATTTTTATTAAGCTAAAATGCATCTTTCTTAGATGTAATTCTCATACTTAAATCTAATTTTATAAAGTATCTCTTACATTAATTTCAATGCTCATGTACTCTTATGGCCAAAATACTTCAAATAATTTATTATATTTTATAATTATTTAGATTTCTGGTTAATAATTGGAAGATGTGGATAAATGAATATAAGAAATTTATTAAGAAGAGAAACATTTTTTTATTTTACAGCAAACAAACACAAATAATAACAAGTCACAAATATTATATATTTTAGGTCCATAAAGCCAAGGCTTCTACAAACATTGCTTTATTTTTGAGACTATTTCAGAAGTTTAAGTTACAATTGCTTTTATAAAACAAAGTAGATGTGGTTAAGGATTAATAATCTGCTTTGTCAAAATAAATTCTCTATTAATCTAGATTCTAATACCTGCTCACACATTAAATCATTTATCCAATGATAATATCCATTTCATAAGTATTGTTCCCCTTTTAATTAATATTTAACATTACTTACAATACAAGCTTACCAATCCAGTAATGAAGGAGTGATAACAAGGATGTATATTGTCTATTTATGCCTAAGATATGATTTAAAATTTTGAAGTTAATTATTTATTATATTTATGTTGTAATTCAGCAAAGTTTAAATACAGGGCCCACACATCAACAATATATAATTCACATCTAAAAAAACAAGAAAGTTAAAGAGATAAAGATGGCATTCCTCAATATCTTTATAAAAAAACTATAATTGCCAGGAAAGTCATGGTAAAATATTGCATATGGTTTTAAAAATACATTTCAACAATAAACAAGATTACTAAGAAAAGACAAAGTAAATGTATGATGGCATAACTCAAAATAAGGGTTCCACATGTGAGGGCAATAAGAAAAATGATCTAGAACTTTGTATCAGTAGTCAAGGAATAATGAGATTGCACATTATGGATCATAATATTAAAGGGTTGCCATTAACTAGAAAGAGCCTAAGCCACGATCTCCATAATATGTATGCAAATGAGACAGTAATATGAAACAGACTAATGTACCATCTCTTTTGAAATAAACTAGCAAAAATGATAAGAGTCCCGCACTACAATTTCTAATAATACTGGCAAAAATAAGTATTTCTAAATAAAGAGAGAAATCACAGCTGAAAACTCTCTAGGTGCAATGCTATAACTAACAGATGTGAAAGACAATAAACAATAAGAAATGCTAACTATAGTTTGATTAAAACTAGTCAATAAATAAACAATGAATAGTAATTAATTCTAAATATAACTTGATTAAAAGTAGACAATAAATAAACAGTAAAATAAATAATAGAAATATACATCTGCTTATACTGCATAAGCATAATAATATGCCCCTTAAAATAAATAATTCCTATGAAAAAAAGACACACACACTATTTTAAAAATATGCAATTATTATATTGATATTCTGAGAACTTTGACCAAAATATTATCACTAAAATAGCACATAAAATTCATAAAATAATATGCATTTAAAATAACAACTGTAGGCAAAATTATACACATCAATAAAATATAAACCTTTACCATTTAAAATAATATATAATAATAATAAGCTCTTTCTGTTTCTTCTGTTAATCCACCATTAAATAGGATTAAAAGCAATCTATTCAGAAACAAAGTTCTGTAGACCACAATTATATACAGCATAAATAATACTAATTAAAATACAAAATATAGAAACTTAATATTTATTCTTAAGTAAAATTTTAAATGAATTATGCTAGCAAATTATCAGTACGGTTATCCATTGAGCAGGTTTTGATGGATTAATAGAAAATATTTATTAACATTCTACATATTTTTCACAATTAATTTAAGCATTTTAATTTTAATCCTTCAAAATATTCATTAACAAAAGTCATATTCAGCAGGAGAAATACTTCTTTCAAATATCACATTTTAAAATTTATTAGAGTACTCAGCAGGAGAAATATTTTTTAAAAAAAATGTTACACTTAAACTACAGTGGTGGTTTCCATGACTATGCCAAAGGAAAGAAAGAGAATAAGATCCAAAGGTTTTTATAAAATTAATAATATTGCAGGTAGTCATTTTAAGCCATTTTAAAACCTAATACTACTTTTAGGAATATTTATATCTCCATTTATAAAGTAAATACTTTCTTAAAGTACTTCAAAACATTTGTTAAACATTATTTAACTATGTCCTTTGTTTTCTCTTCCCAATTATGAATTTTTAAATTATTTGTTGATTATTTTATTCCTACAAGATCCAAGAAATTATTTCTTCCCTCTTGGCAGAAACAGACTGTCATAACAAACAAAAAATTCCTTTATGCTATTATAAGATAACATAATGTCTTTTATTAAAATAACAGGACAATTAATTGTCTATTATAGCAAAACATTATTATTCTCAAATTGAATATTTTCTACTCATGGATATCTGAATGATTTTTATAAACAAGTGATAATATACTTGTTGTAATACACTAAGTTCTTATTAAACTGAAATTATACAGTTCATTACTCATCGTAAATTAATTTCAGATAATAAATTACAAACATATACTTTTATTAAAATATAAAGTTATTCAAAGCATTTAAAAATATTGTTGTTACCAACAATTTTTAATATTCTGCAACAAATTTAAATATTAAACAAATGTGTCAATATGTCTTGAAATTGATAATACTTTGTATTTTGTCATTATAATAACAGTAATGCCTTTTGAAGTTTTCTAGTGCATGGCATTAATTATTCCAAGTTTAAACCCTATAATAATTATTAACTAATTTTACCAATAAATCTGGCTACAATAAAAAAAATTCTTGTCTTTCAAGTATATATTCAGACCTTGTGCCTAGATTATTTTAAAATTACTCTAACATACTTTAAGTTAAAAAAATAAAATTTTAAAATAAAGTTATGCTTTTAATTGAATTCAAAATACAGAGAATATGAAGATGTCAGCATGTGTTAATTTCACCTATTTGCAATTTAGGTCAGGTGACCACATTAAACATTGTTATTGCCATTTAAATCTACACCCTCTCTCCTTTATTGGTTTGATTCCATCTTCTACAAAAAATAAGGAGGTTGCTAACAAAAAATGTAATTAATTAATATTCAGTTTTTAAAAATAAATCAATTATTTTATCTTGTCTAGACAAATAGTATTAAAAATGTCTTATTACAATAATTTACAAAATAAATATTACAAAATAAAACATATATTTGAAATGTACATGGGTTTAAAATTAAAAATATTATTCCTAATGTTTAACACATTCATTTATTATTAATATTATCCTAGCCAAGAGTTTTTTAGAATATCATTTTAAATTGTCTTTTGAAATTAGACATTTAATAAATACTTTTAAGTTAAATAAATGCTACAATTAAAACTTTAATTCATTCATTTATTCAAACATTCATTTGTCTATTATTTAATTTTGATCTTTAATTATTATTGATTTTATTAAACTGCTTGTAAGTAAATAAATTTAAAATACTTAATTATAATATTTTGTGTTAGAACTAAACTAAAATTATAACATGATGAATTTATCTAATTACCAACAAACCAGAATTTAGGGTTTGATCCCGGTTTTTTAATTTTAAAATTAATATCACTTTTCTAAATTATTTTATCAGGTAAATTATAAAATCAATACTATTAAATGTTAAATACATTACCTATCATTTTAATTCATCAGTTATTAAGATTTAAATACTTTGGATATGAATAGTACTTATTCAAGATTAAAATATTATAAGTTAAACTGTCAAAATTATTTTACATCTATAAAGTTTATAAATATACTGATATAGTAACTTTTTATATGAAAAATCATAGTATTATAAGGCACTAACAAAATCTCTTTACTATAAAATTTAAATTAGATATTTTTTTAAATTATTTTGGCATAAGACATGCCATGGTATTTAACTTCAGGCAAAGATAAAGATCACAGTTTCCTTGTGATTATAGGGGGAAAAAATTAAACATCACCAACTTTAATTACTATAGTAAAAGAAACTTTTTAAAATAGTACCTTTGAAAAGCTTCATCATAAACCTCACATTAACAAGTACGATTAATTTCAATTCATTTTCTGCTTCATCATTTATTGGATACAACAGTCATTTTAAAATTATTTATCCTTTTTCATGGGGACAAGTGTTGGCTTGTGCATTGGAAGTATATTGCACTATTATCTCTAAATCTACTAATTATATAATACTATTTAAGAAGTGCTGCTGTCATCTTGCACTTAATCTTAATGTTTATTAATATCATTCTAATATCAATATATGATTCATAGGAGATAAGTTTTACAAAGAAAACTGTCTTTATCTTACATTTAATCTTAGCATCAAATAATACTATCTTACTATAATTAAATAATTTAAATAAGAAATGTTTCTCAACATATGAACTTAAAAAAAATCAAGTCAGATGTCACATGACTTAATTTAATAAGCTTGTATTTACAAATGCTATATATAGAGCTCACAAAATAAGCTCTTGACAAGCTTTGTGAGCTCTATATATAACCTATGAACTGTACTGTACGGTCATTTTCATAATGTGGCTTTACCTCACTCTTAAACTGCTATTTTTAATGTTATTTTGCTGATTTTAAGTTATTTTATCAAGAAAACCTTACTGAATCATGCTGCCATCTTTAGATTTTATTTACAATTAATAAATCAATAATATTTAAATTTAATTTAACAATGATGTGAGTGCTGTCTTTCAAGGCAGTAATAGGTTGTTTCTACTGTCCCTAACCAGAATTCATCTGACAATAAATTTTGACAGTTTAATTTTCCATTTCGATTTTTCAAGTGAAAACATATGTTTTAGAATCTTTTTTTTTTTTTTACATATTTGTGAATTTTTTCACAAAATATATGTGAAATATAAATTATTTTACCAGAAGAATTCAGATTTTAGTGGAAAATGTTTACTTTTACATGAAGGCAAATTGACAAAAAAGATCAACAACGTATAGCTTCAATTTATAATTTCATGATAAACATACATTTTATGTTTACCTCTGTAGAATATTTTCATCAATTATAAAGAGAAATTTATTTTTAAAAACTTTTGTTGCTTTAATAGCCTAATGAATTATTAATTTGCATTTTAGATACTAAACTAAAACAAATATAGGTTTAAAAGATAAATATATTTTTGCTACTGATTCTGTAATTGACCAATCAAAAGTTTGGAACCCAAATTGAATCTGCCAATAGGGATTTTGAGCTATTAAAGAGTTAAAAATAGTTTTAATTTTGCATTTGTTTTTTTTTCTATTTGCTAAGAAGTTTTAATGAACATCAAAGAAATCAAGTAAAGTAAACTTTTTAGGAATGAGCTTCATTTTACAATTAAATTTTCAAATAATTGATAATTTTTTATCAATATTAAATAAATCAAACATAATTAACTTTTCACAACCAACTTTTATTTTACAATTAATTTTCTAATAACTGAAAATTAGTTAAATCAAATAAAGTAGATTTCTTTGAAAGGATTTTCATTTTAAAATGATTTTTTTCTATTTATCAATAATTTTCAGCTAACATTAAATAAATCAAATGAAATAGAATCCTTCCACATTGACTTTAGCTTACATTTATTTTTATATTTGTTGACAATATTTTATTAAATCTGATTTGATGAAATAACATAAATTTCTTTGTCATAGCTTTTATTTTGCAATTAATTATTGCATCTTCTCATAATTTCTTTTCAACTTAATGAATTAAATATAATATTCTTTTTAATAACAGTTTTCATCTTACAATTTATTTTTCTATTGATTAATAAGTCTCTATCAATCTTAAATTGGTGATATTTACTTTGAATATTCATCTGATATTGGATTATCTTTTTATCCAACTCATTATGAGTATTGCCTAACTTCTTAAACTTAGGATTTATTTTAGGAAGGACATGATTCTTAAACAAATAGGATTGTATCCTATTATGAGAAATTTTAGCTTTAATACAATCCTTATAACGAGTTGTTGACATTAGGATTTTTAAACCTAACCTTTAAGTAAGCAAACTCAACATTCATTTTTCATTTAGAAAGTAGAATATAATTTTTCTATATATTTTAAATTTGTCTTATATCGAAAAATATACTTTTTTATTCTTTATAAATATATTAAATAACCAAGATGCATTTCCATGTGTTTGTGTGTTTAATTTTAAAAAGTCAGATATATTAATCTTTATTTGAGTTTTAAAGTTTATATCTGTGCTAGAGATAATATTTAGGTTAGTAAATGATTAATAATCATAATTACTATATTTATCTAAAGTGAATGATGTCAAAGATGTGGATTGAGTTAATTTGTCACTTGTAATTGGAAATATAATTATTTTTATTCTTTACTAATGTATAATAATGATTTTCAATATTTACAGTATCATTTGAACTTCATTCAAAAGTAGTAATTTGCTGTCAGATGACTCTTTTGGATATGCTGAATGACTTACTGGCTGCTTTTCCAGATCAGACATACTGTCAGAAAAAATTCTGCACTCTATGGATGTTCTACATCCAATACTTTACTTACATCAATTATTTCTAGTTCTTTTGACTGTTGCTCTTTGGACTCATCTGAGTCAACTAAATTACTTTCTAAGGTAATCACTATTTCATTTTGAGGATTTACTGAATCAGATATTTTGCCCTTTAAAACTACTTCAAATTCTTTTGATTGATTTCCTTGTGTCATTTCTGAAATAACTGAGTTGTTGTCTAGGGCAATTTCTTTTACAAGCCGAGGTTCTATTTTTTTTTTCTTTTTTGAAAATTGTTTACTTTTATCACTAAAGTTTCTAAAGACTCTGAGACAAATTCTATTGAATTAGCTAAAATACTTTCTGGGATTGTTTTTATCTCAGTATCGGGTTCTATCACTTCTATTGCTTTGCTCACTTGTTTTTATCTCAGTATCTGGTTCTGCTCACTTGTAATGTTCCTAATTCAATTTAACTTCTTTTTCTGATATTCTTTTATTTTTAAATGCACCTTTTTTAAATATATTCCCTGAAGTCTTTTTGAGATTTCTTATATTGATCTAATAGACTGCTTATATATTGATTTAATTCTCTTATCTCTTTTTCTACAGATTCCTTCTCTTCCTTTTGAGATGCTTGACGTTTTTCATATTTTTTAGTCAGTCAAGTAGATCTTTAATCATTTCATTCCATAAATTATAAGATTTGGATGACATTACAGAACAATGTTAAAGAGATGTAGCACAGTATATTACTTGAAATGTCTACAAATGCTTCAAAACCTTATTTTTAAAAATTATTTTGTTTAAATCTTTTAACATTAACACATTTGAATTATATAATTGTGCTGAAATTTTAACCACCATTACCTTTTAAAAGTCATTGTGGATATCAAAAATCGTATCTTAACACAAAATATTACATTTATGAGGAACATTAAAATTAATGTTAGTCCCTTACCAAGAAAAAATTTGAAAATTTCATAATGAATTGATATGTAGTTAATGATATGGAAATATTTTTATTTATAATTAATTATTTTATAATATATTAATATTTTATGTTTGAAATTTTACATGTTTATATTTGTTAAGCCCCATCCATGAATTTTTATTATAAGATTATTTAACTCAATAAATTACTTTATTATCTCATTTGGATCATTCCCCCAAACCTCAAGCCAAAATCAAGGCAGCCTTTTTGGCTTGCTGGTAATTCTCAGCAGCTACCAGAAACTGATATCTACAGCATGTTTAGCTATGACTGGAAAAACATAAATAATTCCATTCCAATAGCTGATCCAATCATCTGAGAATCCGGTGTTTCCTTGAGAAAAAAACTCTGATTGAAGATTAACAGAATCAGGATGGGCCAGGATAGATGTAGTTATATGTTGCACAAGTAGAAATGTATAGACTCTCCAAACTGTGAGTGTGGAAGACCACAAATTATGGTATATATTTACAAGAAGTGTCCAATTTACAAGGATTCTGTTTAACCCTTTGCTTTTGTTCACTTGAATGAGACATCTTCTTGTTAGTCAAGAACTGTTGGGATTGAATTTTGATGTGTTGTTACTATAATAATAATAATAATAATAATAATAATAATAATAATAATAATAATAATAATAATAATAATAATAATAATAATAATAATAATAATAATAATAATAATAATAATAATAATAATAATAATAATAATAATAATAATAATAATAATAATAATAATAATAATAATAATAATATAATAATAATAATAATAATAATAATAATAATAATAATAATAATAATAATAATAATAATAATAAATAATAATAATAATAATAATAATAATAATAATAATAATAATAATAATAATAATAATAAATAATAATAATAATAATAATAATAATAATAATAATAATAATAATAATTGATACTACAAAAGTCATAATAATAATAGAATTACCAATACCTCTGATATTAGTTAATGAGTCATTCACACTATATAAATAACAATAGAAGCATATCTATTCAAAACTACTAATAACAAACATCAACACAGTAAGAAATTCATATTATATAGTATGCTGTAGAAGAGAATAAAAATCTCAAGAATGTAAAGCAACATTTTGGTATTGTTAGAAATCCAATATCTGCAATAAGACAAAAAGATGGAACTATTACTAAAAAAAGAGATGTCATCATGAAATGGATAGAAGAGTTTTATCAAGAATTATATAGTAATAAAAAACTAATACCTCCTACATGTATTATATTTTCTGAATTGCCCAGACATTAACTGAAGAAGTGAAACATGCAATTAAATTTATGAAGGAAAAAGCTCCAGGTAATGATGAAATTATAATCAATATATTAAAAGAAGCAGGTGAAAAAATAGAAAAAGGTGTGGCAAAGTTATATACCAAATGTCTAAATGATAAAGACAAACCAAATGATTGGAAGAATGCAGTATTGATATTAATATTTAATAAAGATGATGAAGAAGATATTAGAAATTACAACCCTATCAACCTTTTATCAGACTTATACAACATTTTTAGCAAGATAATTACAATTCATCTACAGAGAACATTGGATTTCAACCAACCAAAAGAACAAGCTGGATTTATAAGTGGTTTTAGTACAATATACTATATCCAAATATTGAGAGAAATTATAGAAATGACCAATAAATATGAGTTGCCATTATGCTTTGGAATTGCAAATTATGAAAAGGCATTTGATTCTATAAGCATTACTTAAGTGATGAAAGCATTGGATCATCAAGGTATAGACACATGTTATTGTCATATACTGATGAATATTTATAAAAATACAACAGCAACAATTATATTACATAATGAAACAAGGAAGATGAATATTGAGAAGGGTATAAGATATGTTGTCTCTTTATTTCCAAAACTTTTTACAGCAGTGAGGCAAGAAGTATTTTGTGGATTAAAATAGGAAACTAAAGAAATAAAAGTAAATGGAGATTATTTTGAGTGCTTTTGTTAGAAATAACTTAATCTTAAAAGGAAATATGCATATGCATTTGAAAAGGAAAATGTTTGATAAATGTGTTTTACCAGTTTTTTTATATATCTGAGGACTTGGACACTTAATAGAAGAGCAATTCAGAAAATTTAGATCAGTCAAAAAAGTATTGAAATATGCATGTTAGGAGTAATGAGAAGAGATTGAAAATGCAATATATGGATAAGAGAACAAACAGATGTTGGGCTGGACATATTGCTAGAAGAGATGATAATAGATGGATAATTGAAATTTTAAACTGGTTTCCAAGAGATTTAAATGATCCAGAAAGAGAACACATGTGAGATGGGTGGATAAAATAAGAAATTGTGCAAGGGTGATGTTGAGAGTAGAGGATAGAGATTAAAGAAGATGTTCTAAACTTGGAGAGACATTCATCCTGCAAGGGATTGATAATGGTTGACAGTGATGATGATATACTATTATAGTCAGTGCAAGACCTTTCTATTATTGACATCAAATTCTGTCAAATTTGGAAACCTTTCTAAAGTTCAGAGAATTTTAAAGCAAACATACAATATTTTTTGATTGATAGGTATACTCATAATCACTTGAAATACTGATTTAACTATTGGTCAATAAATAATTATATGCATTATTATCTCCATTAGCATGGACAATAGAAAATGAAAATGCATCAAATGGTATAAAATTCTTAGACATGTTTATCCAACATTCAAATGCACAAATAAATTACAAAATCATCATAAAACCCCTTCATGTTCACAGTGTGATTTCCCCACATTCCCAAATTAGCTGGCTTCAAATGTTTTTTGTGCAGAAATTATAAATTATGTAAGTCTGAAGCAAATAGAAGAGGCCACTTCAAAAACTATATAAAAGACCTAGTCAATTCAGGGTATGATCATATATTAAATAAAGCTACTAAAAATTATATTCTTCTTTAAATGCCAGACACATAAATAACAACAACATTAATGCATGTATCTGCCTTCCTTGTATATCAAGTACATATAAAATTATAAAAACAATCTGCTCAATCGAATTCGATATTATTTTTACAGCAGATCCTAATCTTAACTAAACATTGAACAATATCAAAGGCAAATAACCTCCAGACAAAGCTCTTCAAGTAATTTATAAAATTTAATGCAATGAACCAACCTGCAAAGTAATTTACTATAGTATGTCTTGTGCCAATAGCATTACAACAATGGTGCAGCACATATATATATATATACAAATGTGATAAAACAAACCCCTGGATCAAGTCTATATTTTTGGACCATGAGATCAGCTTAGTGTACCATCACTCTTTATTGAAGTAAATAATTATATAGATATTATTGTCTACAGAGTAAAGCAAGAAAAGACAGATGCATTTTCATTATCAAACATCATCATCTTTTTAACTATTTTCCTTCATGGAGAAGATAAATTTTTTATAATTCCCTATTAAAGTCTCTTTTAATTTATCTTTTCTAGTCAAGCATTGGTGGTCGAGAGGTCAGCAACAGCTGCTTTACAAGCAGTTGTCCCGGGTTAGCAGGTTCACTTCCCGGCTGATGCTATGACACATGAGAAAAAAAATATATTTTCTATATAACAGAAGTTTTTTTTTTTATTATATACTTAAAACTCCTCCACTGTCATATGAACAAACATAACTGAAAAAAAAAATTTTTCAATAGGCACATTTTATCATTAACCACACTCATTAGTTGGTCCAGGTTAGAATCTCTTCTTTTCCACATGTCCTCATTACTTAGCAAATTATATTAATTTTTAACAGAGGTTTTATTTAACCTAAGGATAATCCCTAGTTTAATAAATGATTAGTAGTAATCACTAATATATTTCTCTGAAGTGAATAATCTCAAAGTTGTGAATACAATAAGTTTGACACTTGTAAATCAAAATATAATTAGTCTTCAAAATACGCGTGGTTATTAGTCAAGTATATTCGATAGTTTAATTTTGAAATGTTTTTGTTGAGCAGTTTGGGTCAGTTACCGCATATAAATCAATTTTTGATGAAGGTAGATAAACAAACTATGCAACAGCAATGAGATACATTTAAATATAAATCCTTATTTTATATATTTTTTTCTGGTTTTAAATTACTGAAAGATGTTTGCACTTGTATTAATTTAAAAAAAAAAAATTGATTGATCTAATGATTAAATTTATAATAAGAACAAACGTATCGACTGTTAATATATTGTTTTAATAAAAATGAATTAATAGAAGAAAATAATTTTGTGAAAAATATTGTAATAACCTAATAGTTAGCGCTGGTTGCTAATCCCAACAAGACTTTATAAAAATAGTGGAAATGAAAATATAGAATTAACGATTTATCTTTTCAGAAACTTTCCAGATGGGATTTTGAACAACAAACTGCTCAAATATTGATTATTTATTATATATGTCTATAACCATATGTACCCATTTTAAATATTGCTAGTTGGCTGGATAGGTGCATAATATTGTTAATGATAACCATTAATGTTTGCACCCATATGTATTGGGTCTTATACTATAATTATCCTTAATAAAAATAATATTGCACTATTTTAAGTACTACAGGGATTTGTAATGTAACGGTTAACGCATCTATAGGATATAGTATATTTTCTATATTAAATTTTATTTATTTAGAAGGGACTTGAACACAGAATTTCAAGCTCCCTACAACTATGCACTCCACTTGAAACTGTTCTAATTATATCTGTTGGATGTGAATTTAGAAAGGATTTTGTTTTTTTTTTTTGCATATTCAGAATTTTCAAACAAGATTCCAATATTTTCTGGTATCCATCTCAAGCTCAGCCAAACAGCCCAACATGATCAGTAAATGAGCTTTCACCTATTTTGACTAGAACCCTCCTCCTCTCGCTGTCTCATAACAGCTTTTTATTTTTTTACTACTCCTTTATTAATGCCTTCTGGAAAAATATTTCTCCTCTGTAAAACCTCCTTTTACTTTAACAATAAACACCAACAAAAAAGCTATTATAGGTAATGAAGAAAATTTATTTAGCCTCAGGAAAATCATCAGTTAATAGTAATTGATAGTTTTCTGTCAACATCAAAGGCAAGGTTATTTCTGCTTACATGGATACAATCTCATTATTTCTATTCTTTATTATAATAATAATTCATAAAAATATTTCAACATATATATATATATATGAAAAACAAAAAACAAGTTAAAAACTTGCTAATGCCTGTATTTATGTTGATAGATGGTGTTCTACCAAAAACACCGTCAAGCGTATGTTTACATAAACGTCAGAGCAAGCATTCACTATCTCTAACTTTAATTCCACTTTCAGGTCATGATTTCAAGCTATTTGCTATCATCAGTGAAAGACAGGAATAAGAAACTAGTTCTAAACACAAAGTCTGAGCGTTTATGAAACAGTTTCTATTCAGCTTGCAAGCGTGAATCTTAATATATATATATATTCATAGTATTATTTCTGAAAGCTTCCATGTAATAAAAATATATAGCTAAATAGTTGACATTTCAGTACAAGACAACTACTTTCCTCAGAACTTAGTTATTTATTTATGCATTGCTCATATCACTTCATCATTTATCAACCATTTTCTAGTGCATCATGCATATGTTTTGTGAATCTTCAATTTTTATTTGAATAGAGATATTAAATCCCTGAATTTTCATACCTGTATTGACCACTTGATACTTTTGCCACGAGACTCTTTCATAAAATAGGTACTGGTTTCTACCCACTTTTCACACCTTGTGAAAGAATTGTCAATCTTTGCATAGTAAATATATACATATATATTAGAGGTTTTATCAATGGATGACTTCTCCCAACTCTACCATATTGCAGCCATTGACCAGTACTGAAAATCAGACTACTTCTGCCCAGCAATCTTGTGTTTAATTAACAAAATTCACTCTTTAATCCAGTTTTCCTAATCCAAATATTCTTTTTGCTATATCTCTCTATTAAATTTATTTTACTAATCTATTTTATACATGAGTCACATTTTACATCTTTAACAATCTTTTGAAATTTGTTTTTTACGTCTTTAACAATCTTTTGAAATCTGTTTTCCAACTTTAAATTTCCAATTTTTTTTTAATAACACATCCAAGCAACTGCATTTCTTTTATTTTTTTCCAATGAAATCATAATTTTTTTTTCCATCAACATGATTTGCTTTTTATTTCTTCATGTTGTTCCAAATATACATCTCTCTCCATATTTTACTGCATAATCTGAAAGATATGTAATGTTTTTTATTAATTGTTCAAGACTCCAATCAGTAAGTAACTACTAATAAGACGTGTTTATTGAAAACTTTTCTTTCAGATACCAAAGGGATATTATCTTTATTAAATTATTTTTATTAAAAGTATTCCATCTACGTTTAATTTCATGATTAATTTAATTTATTTTGTTTCTAATTATTATAATATTCTAACCAAAGTTGTTAATATTTTCTATTTTTATCAGTATCAAATTTTACTTTTTTTATTAATGAAAAACTATTAAGTATTATTTTAGCCTATTAGCAGGTATCTTATACCATTTTTTTTACCTTTAGCTTATAACTCTTATAATACTTCTTGAAGCTGAAATATTTTGAAAAACTTAGATATTTTAAATAAGTTCTAAACATTATTTTTTATCAAGTGCATGGTCAGCATATAAATACCTACAAGACTTTAACATTATTACAATGTTCCTTGAGTGCTCAATTTTACCACAAGAGAGACCTCTACAAATCTTAACACAAGATTACGACTTTATAAAGATAAGAGCGGTCATCTTATCTTCAACCTATTTTCTGTAATTCAATAAAGATCATAGTTCACTACAAAAAAGAGTAACAATAATACCAACTGACTATAGATTACCACTACTTTCAAACAAGTATGTTATATTCATAGCACTAAATAAAGTCAAATTTGTAAGTGAGGGAGTGAAAGCAGAGAATGAATATATAAAATGTGACTTTATTTAGTACTATGAATATTACCTACCCAGTAAAGAGCATGGTTAGGCTGTAGCTAATTTGTAGTATTATTAATTTTTCATTTGTGGCAAACTAAGCTCCATATTGAATTACAAAGTAGAAAATAAGGAAAGAAGTAAAATTTATAGAATTAAATAAGCTCTATGTATTAATAGTCTTTGCACTTCCCATTTTAATTCGCAAAAATACTTTCTATTAAATAGCTGTAAGAAAGAGATGTAGAATCACCATGGTATACCATTACCAATTTTAATCACATTTGATTTATGTATAAACTATTCAATATTGTTATATTTTGATAAATGTTCTATAGGATTGAACAATATTATATGGGTATGTATTGGTCTTCCAAATCTTCAATCAGTTGTTATATTTTGATAAATTTTCTATAGGATTGAACAATATCATATGGGTATATGTATTGGTCTTCCAAATCTTCAATCAGTTGTTATATTTTGATAAGTGTTCTATAGGATTGAACAATATCATATGGGTATGTATTGGTCTTCCAAATCTTGAATCAGTTGTTATATTTTGTAAAATTTAAATCCTTTAGAATAAATCATAAATAAATTATAACTTATAACTCAGAAAAATATGATATAAAGATAAATATCAACAAATTATTATTTCTCCGAACATTTACGAAGGCTTACCCTTCATTATCAAGGACTACATAATTCTTATAATCTACAAAAATATACAGTTATGCAAATATACGAAATGAATCGGGTAAATATGCAAATAATGTTCACAGCGTCTCAGCACACCAATTCTTTGATAAAGCATAAAAAGACTACCTCTTATTCAATGCATGTCCATCCGAAATGACAAAAAATGACTCTTTGATCCTTCCTTCCAGATCACTTTGCTTCTTACATAAAACTTTAGGTTCATCTAGTTTGCACTCATGGCCTGCAGAAATCGCATGCCATACAAAAACTGACAGGTGGGACGAAGCAGCCAAAGCTCCACTATATGAATACACATTTTGAGACAATCCAACATGAACAGAAGCCTAAATGTTCTATAGGATGGAACAATATCATATGGTATGTTTTGGTCTTCCAAATCTTCAATCAGTTGTTATATTTTGATAAATGTTCTATAGGATGGAACAATATCATATGGGTATGTATTGGTCTTCCAAATCTTCAATCAGTTGTTATATTTTGATAAATGTTTTATAGGAGGGAACAATATCATATGGGTATGTATTGGTCTTCCAAATCTTATCAGATTATTTATAAAGTCAAATGCATTTTTACAATAAATCATTCCAAAGGATATGGCAAATTTTATAAGAATTTTTGACTTTATTTTCTTTTACTCCTTCTATAGATAAATTATAATGATCTTAGTAAATATATTCTATAGAATTGATGAAGTATTGATATGTCTTCAATTTCTAATATCTTTTTTTTCACTATTATCAAACAATTACAGTATTTCTTTACATTTTTCTTTTCAAATACTACAATAATTTCATCTTTTTGTTACTTTTTTATTATTCATAGATTTAATTATTATATGTCACATTATTTGTTACAAATCCTTGATATTTTAAAACATGTCATACACTTAGGGGCTATATTGTTTTTGCGTTGTGTTTTTTACTATATTATTTTATAATATTTACTAAGGCTGTACCTTAGGAATAAGTGTCTGAAAAATTCGAAGGTAGGACTTCTACAGGTCTTAAGCACAAGCTTACGCTATGAAGAAAAGAATCCCTCTTTTCTTCATAGCGTAAGCTTGTGCTTAAGACCTGTAGAGGTCCCTACCTTCGAATTTTTCAGACGCTTATTCCTAAGGTACAGCCTTATTAAATATTACTTAATATAATAATGTGCGTTTAATAAAATTTATAATTATATTATTTTATATAAAATTCTTCTAAATATCTCATGTTCTCAGTTTTTCTGTTTAGTAAGCAGCCATTTTATTGATTAAAAAAACTTTCCTTACATTATCATCAGTATGTAGCAATGCAGCTTTGAGATTTTACTCTTTTTTTACGTTTCCCTTATCTCTTGATAATTATACTTTTTTGTGTTATTTTTCTACTATTCTACAGAGCTTCAGATATTCACTTCTTTTAAAGTGGTCATTTTAAAATAATTTCATATTCTATACAATATTAATTATTAATTATCTTTCTACTTTAAATTCTTCACCGGGACACTAAGATTTTAGACCTAATTGCAAATTCTATTTTCTAGTCATTGGAGAGTTTCAAAAATTATAAATATCAACTGTTAATATTATTTTTTATTTTAACCATTGTCCATATGTCTTTCCAATAATACTGTAGCTATACTTTTGTGGTGAATCTATTAAAAGATATTACATCTTGTTTATAAATGTAATAATTATCTACTAGTAAAAATGTAACAGTGACTAGTTTTCTCTCTGTGTTCCATATATTTTTCCAATAACATTGTACTATGGATCATTAATTGATGTCTCTTCCTGTATTGAATCTATTGAGGATATTACATCTTACTTATAGATGTATCCACTGTGTACAAGTGAAAATGTAAACAATGACTGTTTTTCTCTCCATGTTTTCAATATATCTTTCCAATAACATTGTACATACAGAGCATTAATTTGGTGTCACTTCCTGTTTGAATCTATTAAGGATATTATATCTTGCTTGTAGATGCATTCACTGTTTACCAGTGAAAATGTGATCGGTGATTGGGTCTCTCTTCAAAAATCTGCACCACCATCACTGAGTCAATGCTAGTTTGCCATAACAGCATAGATTGGCAATTTATTATATGCATTTAAAATACTAATATCCCTGGATTGTGAGTTATATATAACATATAATGTGACAATACGTTTGCAGCTTAACCTACAATAGAACAATATATTAGCATTAAATTTTATTTCAAGTGGGATGAAATTATTATTGAAATGTTTGATATGATCCAAACTGTGTATGGTATTGAATATATGAGTGACAAGAATGTATTCAAGTGATTTTCAAGAAATTTCTAATGGTAAATAAGGAATGCAATGAAAATGATATACAAAGGTGTAAAACACATTGTTCCATTTCATGCCATAACTTTTTATAAAGAGATATGAGTACCTTAAATTTTTTGTGGTGAATAGATAAACTGTGGCGCCATATAACACCTGCACTAATTCAGAGTTGGAACTGTAAGCAGTTTGGAGATTGGCCAATAACATTTTCATGGCAAACACTGTATTTGTATCATTTAAAACATAGTCCTATTGTGATGTATCTTTATTTGAATGTTTTATATCCATTTTTCTTAAAAATAAAATACATAATTTGCAGTTTTCATTTTTTGAATACGCTGCATGTCTCTCTACTCTTTCATTTGCTTCTGAATCAAATGAAAACTTTAACTCTTTAATTTTTCAATTGGTCTTCAAGTCTGACATTAGACTCTTCTAACAATTTTGATGTGTTACTACATAACAATTCTTTACTTCATCACAATAAAAAACTGTGGATCATAAACCTGAATGACCTCTAGATGGCATCATACATTAACTGGAATAATTTATTTTGTCACTTTGATAGATATTTTGTCAATCATCACTCTGCTGTATGCCATTTATTATTGACAATTAATCCCATTTCAGTTGTGTTTTAAATATTTTCATGCCTTTAGAATAAACTCCTTAATCATTTTTAAAATAAGTTCTCTTACTTTTTTCCTCAACAGTAGCACCGTTTCCACAAACTCTTATCATTTCAACTCCATAAGAAAAAAAGACCAAGCAAAACAATAATAGTTCAATTATTTATTTCATTTACAATTCCATAGCATTACAAAACAATTATAAACGTATATAGATCGTTGTGATAATATGTTTGAGCAATTTCCACTATCTATCGTTATATGTTGAAGATTTAGACAATTTTAAACTTTATTTAAACTTTTCAAATACAAACTATTGTTAGTATTAGAACATAAACAGACTACACTTGTTAGTAGATTGCACAACATTCGAATGGTACTATTTCCCATTCTTCTTCCGATGTTGCTGACCTGACCAGTAACAATAATAGCATAGGAGCCGAACTTATACCATTCAAAGTGTTATCGTGTCTTGTCTATTTAGGTGTTCTTACTAACAGTTGTATTTGAAAAGTTTAAATAAATTTAAAATTTCTAATCATTCAGAAATTAATGATAGATGAAGTAAATAGTTCAACATATTATTACATTATCACAAACCTTCAAGTAAATATTATATAAATAGTATAAATAAAAAAATTAAAAATTACATAAATAGTATGATAAGATAAAAACACTAGACAGGTTTATTAAAGAAAGAAAATGATATCATCATAATAAACTAATAATTATATTTTCTATTAAGAACATTATTATTTTTATTGTTCACGCTGAAATGATTAGCATTGGAAAAGAGTTCATTAACCAAACAATGGAGAAATTTTGATAATATCTGAATAATAATAATAATAATAATAATAATAATAATAATAATAATAATAATAATAATAATAATAATAATAATAATAATAATAATAATAATAATAATGATGATGATGATGATGATTATGATAAGAAGAACAACAACAACAAAAATACACAAGAGATGATTTTGGTGATGATTAAACAAACCAATATGCCAGTCACAGATATAATCACTTGCAAAAGCACTTGGTTCATTATTCAGTTTATTTGGTATTTTGCATCCTGTCTTTAACTTCTGCAGAAAAAACATTTGTTGCTCTCCACTGTATTCTATTCTTCATTATATCTTTTGCCAAATGATGTGAAGATTCTTTCTTGGCTTGGTACAGTGGTAGAGTATTAGCCTGTGGAGTATAATGGTACTATATTTCAATTTACTATCAAAAACCAGAGTTTGTGATTAGTTTTTCAAGATTGTCATGTGCATGGCATATGGAACTCTACTAGGATGTGTGCTGAACACGAGTTTATATAATAAAAATAAAAATTCTGCTATCATTGCTCTAAGTGACTTATTTAAATAAGATCTGGGATCCTCTACTCTCCAGCACCATAAATTGAACAATGGACCTCATAAGTAGTATACAGATTAAAGTTAGAAAGTCACTAACTGACAAGAATGGTTAATATGGCTGATGGGTTAAAACTGAAAAAGATATATGTAAATAATTTGTTATTATGGTCACTGTGAAGATTTTTTATGCATTCAAAGTGGTGTATGTGCCTGACAAACTAGATCATAATTCTAATAAATCCATGAGTAATATTATTATTTTATTAATCATAATGATAACTTCAATGTTTTGATCCCTTTTGTATAATGATACAAGAATTCAAAAATGTTGATTATTTAATCATAAATCCATTTTATGTGCTCTTTTTTTATTTATTGAAAGATAGCCAGTTTATGGACATTAACACATTCTGTTATTTTAAAAGTGGAAATGTGGTAGAGTTTTAAAATGCAGTGGATTGGGTTTAAAAAATGTTACTGATACATTACATTAATATCGCTGTAATTTTTTAGAATATACATTGGGAATAAACCCATAAAATTACATTGCAACCTCTTCTTCATTGCACAAACCAACAGATTACATAAAACTTTAAATTTTGGTAGGCAGAGCCCAAATACCATGATTTCCCCATCATGACTAATTTGGAAGCTTTCCTAACCTATCCAAAAAAAATATTGTATGTCAGTTTAGAATTATCCAACACTTTTTCCATACACGCCCATCACTTCAAATATACTGAACCCTCATTACATTCTATCACTATAGTCCCAATCAGACTTGCCCTATGCTCATTAACAGCATAAAGAGAAGTCTCTTCCACAGCATTAGAATAACTGTTTTTATTCTATTCTTTCTTTGGCATCTTAGATGCTATTTCTGCTCCAGCCCAACCTCTAAAAAACTACAATCACATTTCTACAACAAAATAAATAAGAGATCAAATCTTCTGTACCTCCAGAGCTTAATAACTTTGTGTGCACCACTGTAATAACTGGTCATTAAAATTAGGATATGTTCTTTGCTTCAATACCCAATGCTTATTATTAATCACATAATTTACTCTTTGAAAACTAATATATAGCAAGTCAACCACTCATGTGAATATTCACCCATAAAAGCCAATTTAAATCTAACAGCACATATCATGTCCTGATTAATTGTCCACTATTTATATATAATTACTTTTGAAATTGGATTTTAATATATATATATATATATATATATATATATATATATATATATATATATATATATATATATATATATATATATATATATATATATATAGAGAGAGAGAGAGAGAGATAGAGAGATATGCACTATTAACTCCCCTATACTATCTACTATCTAAAGTTGATCTTAGGTCAACATGGGTGTGACAAGAATCTTAGCCTCAGGGTGTTCTTTGAGCATTTCATCATCAGATTTTCAATTGGATGGACGGTTGAAGAGTTGGTGTGTGGAGTAAATCGAAGCCTGTTCATTAAAGTATGAGGATTGACTATCTTAATATATATCTGAGCACTTATAGCATGTATGTCTAGAGATGGTAATCTGGACCAACTAATGATTGCTGATTTAGCATGAAATACCTATATTGGTGATTATTTATCTTTTCAACATATATGTGTTCAAGTGTATCAATGTTATGAGATAGTGTGGAGAGTGGTGGGTCGTGTGGAAGTCTGTGATCATATACCCTGTAATTAGTTATTGTAAAAGGTTATTGTTATTGACCACAGCAGAAACATTTTCAAGTTTATCATTGAATAGGTTGTTTCCAGCAATAGACAAATAGTTTCCAGATATTTTTTTGTGATATTAGAGAATCAAATAGAGGCACATGCAGACAGTACCAATGATGTTGCCTAAATATCAGAGATATTTGGAAAATGAAGTCGATAATTTGAATTCATTATAATAGATATAAAGACAGTTTTTTGCCAGCAGTGGATCAAACTGCAAACAATTTATTTTGCCATCATATCAATTTATAAGTAATTGGGTGATTATTTACTCCTTTTATATATATATATAAGCTTCCTTTAACATTTTATTCAGTAATAAAACATTTGTTGCATGTTATTATTTTTCAAATATTTTCAATTCTATTAATATAAAGAAGCTTAATAAATTTTTGATTGCTTCTGGGTGTTTTATAAGGTATAAGTTACGAATTCTTACCATCTGGAAATGTACGAATTATTGAGTTTTAAAGAAAATCGCGTTTGAGACAGGGTATAATAAAAAATAAATTAGAAACGTATTCGTCATGAGAATGAAAGATTTAAATGGATTTAAAGTAAAAAAAAATAAAATAATTATTTCTATTCGCCGTTCACTAAATAAATAAAAAGTAAGATAGATTAAAACAGTCATTAATAGAAATGTATTATTGAGCTCAAGTCTTATGTACTAAAATGTACATATAAATAACAAGCAATATAGTCGAGCACAAACTTCCAACCGTGAACAAATAAATCAATGTCTGTATATATGAGGTTCAATGCCGATCGACAGCAGCACTCAGTCGCAAATTAATATGACTATTCCAATTCCAAGATAAAAAATAAAAAGATAAAACAAATAGTACACTAGAAATGAGTTTTGCTATGATTATACTAATCAGTTTGTGAAACACAAATACACCCAATTATGAAATACGTATTTCTAGAAAGTGATGATAATAAAAGGACAATCTAAATCTTAAATTGGATTCTATAAGATTTAAAAGACCTAGAATGTGACTACATGTGAGATGGATGGATGAAATAAGTAGGTGTGCGTGGGTGATGTGGAGAAGAGAGGCTAGAGTTTGACAAAGATAGTCTGAACTTGGAGAGACCTTCATTCTCCAGTATATCAACAATAGTTGAAAATAATGAAACATAAACTGGCCCATTATCCTGTTTATTATACATTAAATGATGCTAGCTTTTACCTTCTACTTCTCTCTATTTGTAGTGTCTGAATCATTGTCTGCTATATCTTTTTAATGAAAATAATCAACATTGTACTGTCTTTGTGATAATATTTATAACATCTGGCGTTCTTTTGATAAATGATGTTCGAGTTCATTATAAAACACTGTTGCAGAAATTCCTATATTATTCATTCATTTTAGTTTTAAATTAACTTTACTAGATCTACTATATACATTGGAGATTATTTACAAGTATTATTAAAACAAGAGATTTCAAGTAGAAAAACAGTAAGATAGATAGATGTTCATATAATTAAGCAATAATTAATATATATCTAATGCATATTAATTAGTTTATTCAATAGCCATGTTACAGGGTTATTGTTAATGAGATCAGATTCGATGTAATGAGATCGGATTCAATGTAGCTGCAAAAATATCAGTTGGTGCATGGGTTTGATCTCTGGTAAAAATTAATTTTTTTCAAACAATAATTGAGTATTGTGAGATGTGGGATTAAAGCTTAGATAGCATCTTACAAACCAGAATGTGAAAAGAATGACTGTAGTAATTCTTATATTGGGAAAAAACACCAACACACTGTGATTTTACAAGGGTCAATACTACAGTATTACACACAGCAATCTGAGAAATGGATGACTGGTCTTATAATTATTTTTTTTCATATGTCATAGCATCGGCCATGACGCGGACCCACACCTATCTGCAACCAACTACTTGCTTGCAAGGCAATTGTGATGACCTCTCGGCTAACAACGCTTGACATGGTTTTATGACTTTGCCATTGTATTTATAAAATTTGACATAACATACTTAAATGAGATATTTTAAGGTCTTCAGGTTATATTGATAATGTGTCCAAGTCTCACTTCCATACAAAAAATTTGATAAAATCTAAAGAAATTATTATAAATAAAATGAGAATGAATGGATATAAGTATACATACAGAATATATATGGCTGCAAAAAAAAAAATTTTATTATAAATTAAATTAAATTTAAAGATAAATAATATGTTACTTTGTATAAATTATTAGAACACATTTAAATCTAGTTTTTCATGTGCTCACTATAAAAAAATATACTTCCATAACATTTAAATAAGTACTTAAGTTTTAAGAATAGCAAACCCTCATACAGTAGTGCCACCAAGTGCAAGCCTTTGTAATCAGTGGATGCAGGAAGGTTTGTGCATAAAATGCCTATCTACTGCCTATTCATCCAACATTCCCAGACTAGTTTCTAGCTTGTAACTTTCATCAGTGAGGAGCCTTGAATTTGAGAGCACTGCAGTTAGACCTCAGTATCCAATGCAACCCTCAATCAGTCATATTTTACCTATTTGGTTAACTATAAAGCTAGGAACGCAAAATGAAAATACTATAATTTTTGCAACCAAGGTTCATTTTCTTATATAATAATCTTGGGCTCCTAGCTTTATAATTAACCAAATAGATAAAGGGTGGCTTATGAAGGGTTGTATTTTATTCTAAGGTCTAGGTGAAGTGCTCTAAAATCTAAAGTTCCTACCTGATGAAAGTCACAAGCCAGAAACTAGTCTGGGGATGTTGGATGAGTAGGCACTAGATAGGGATTTTATGCTCAAACCTTTTTGCATTTATTGATTCAAAAGGTTTGCACTTGGTGGCACTACTATATGGCAAGTTTGGTACTTTTATTAACAGCATGTGTAAATAAATAAAATGGTGGCCATGTGATACTTCAGTTTTACTTTGTAAATGACTAATATAAGATAAATCATCTTCAAAAATGTGTTTTGATTAAACTAGTGTCCTCAGATGGTTTTGATATTTTATATCCACCCCAAACATCTATGTAAATCTTTAGACAAAAACACTTTATAGAAGTGATTTGTTTTTCTATTGTTTACTTGTTTGTTTAGGGATTCAAAAATGGGATTTTAAAAAACACTATTAAAATATAAATATTATTTCCAACCATTGTTATTATTTGCAGGTGTTCCAAATTTATTTTGGTACAAACTATCAGAAAATGTTTTTTTTCCCAATTTGTTTCAAAGAACTTATTTATCTTCAAGATCAATGTTGCATCATTTTTATCCTCGTCAACTTTTCTATTAGCATGTCCAGCTTAGCTCCATTTTAATATCCAATTATTACCAGATATAGGTTTGTTTCTTCACTCATTTCACTTTTGCATCTTTCTTATTATATTTTATCTCTTCATCCTTCTTTATATACTTCAGTTTCTATAGTTTTAATGATAGAATGTTATTGATTAAAAACTTTTTTTCAGGAATATAAAAACCTTTCATTTTGATTTTTTTAATATTAAGTTATTTTGATCATATACCTTAACTTTATGTCATTTAATATACAAATTAAAAAGCATATGAAACACTTGAACAAGAAGCTATAAAGATTCCAAAAATTATTATATGCTAAGCGCTTTCGAGGCCATTTGCCTCATATTCATAGCGGTAATGTGAGATGCAGAATGAGGAAATAGGGCATGGAAACAAAGCGGTATGCAAATGAGCTAGATGGTCCAACATTTGGAGATGTCAAAGCAGGTATCCCGTCTATTGATAGCATTATTATTGCTATTAATGAAGTATGCTTCTCTGATTTTCTGCTTGATGTCATTTTTCTCAATGCCGACTATTTTGGGGTTGGAGGGTTCAAACACATGTCCTGTCTTCTTAGAATGTTCTAAGAATGTTGATGATTTATTGTTGTTTTTCTTTGCTCTATTATAGGTGTATCTATGTTGTGCTGTCCTATTGATTATGCCTGCTTTGGTTTCCCCAAAATAAATGGCCCGGCAACTGGGTTGTGGGCATGATATGCTGTAAACAACATGGAGGGTCTGAGAAGGTTCAATTTTATCCTTAGAAGCTGCAGATCACAGAAAATATGTTTTTCATCTAAATTAGTACTTTATCCAAATGATGTATGATTATGTAATTCAATACCAATACCTTCAAGTTTGTTTCGAGTAGAAATAAAATTACGTGAATTTATGCAAAAATTATCAGTCATAGAATACATGGTTTGACTTTATAAAGTGAATAGAAAAAATAATGAACCAAGTGATTTTAAAAATAAATAATACTTTAAATAGTCAAAATAAGAGACATAGATCACATGACCCTATTCTCTTAGACCCTATTCTCTTAAGCTTGTAAGTTATGAACAGTGAGGATTGCCAATTCCTCAACAAGCTTTGTGATAAATGCTTAGCCAGAGAGAGCTTTTAAAATATCTCTGTCAAGAAACTCCCCCCCAAACCCCTGACCATGGTTTCATGCTTGGCACTCCTCAGAGAGGTGCCAGGGTAGGTTCAGACACGAGATCTAAAAATAAAAACCCAAAGCCAGAATTTCTCTAAAAGTTATCTATTGAGTGGAAAATCTGAAATTTTCAGACACCTACATGTCTTCAAACCCAGGAATCCAATTAAAACAGCTATATAGTGCTGATAGATCTTCAGTAATACCATATATACTTTACTTTAAAAGTATAAATATTTTATTAAGAAAAGAAATAAAATTCATTGTAAATAATTAGAATTAAGAAATTGACTAATTAAATACTACTCTTCTTTTTTCTTATCACACCTTTTATTTTACACACATATATAATTCTAAGGCAATATGTAATTTGCTTACATTAAGTGTATAAGAAACCTTCAGGACACCTAGGTCTCGTTTTCCGCAATAGATAGGTTCCTCAGAAAACACGCACAAATGAAATCGTGAAAAAATAGACGTAACTTACCTTGAAAAAGGGGGGATATGGACTGTGATTTTTCAAAACTCGCGTAAAAGCAAAGCACCAACGTAAAATTTACTTTAAAATTCGTGCAAAAAAAAAATAAGGAAATAAAATATGACTAATAAAAAATTTCAAATTTGAAAAAAATTGATACAAGACAAACTTTTTTTAACTATAATATTTAATTTTATTCAAAACAATATATTTTTATGCATAATTTACAGTAATTTATATTTTTTTATACACGTTTTAATTATTATCGCTATTTGCCGGTAAAAAGGTTCGTTTGCAAACTGATAAAAAAATCAGATTCTTCACAAGATGAAATACAACTAGCGCCAATGTCACTCTCATGTTGTGTTAATTAATGGTTTTCTGGTGACGACATAATTAGTAATTAATCTAACAACTAAAAATTAAATTCTTATTTTTGTCTTTAATTTTCAATTTTAATTGTGCCCACTGCTATTACTAATCTTTTAAAAATAAACTTGCGGACACTAATTGATTAATAATTGATTAAACATTCTTTTTTAAAAAGCAAAAACAGAATGTGATTTAAAATGCAAAATTAACACGCACAATGTTGGAACAAATTTACATTATAATCTTGTAAAATTTAATGTGTATATACATAAAATGTGGAAATCATGATTTTAATTTCATTATTGCATGAAATCTTACTATTATAAAGCACTGAAAATATTGAAATTACTAAGTTGAAAGTCAAATTTCAATAATGTTCTATTACTTTCAATATAACGTGAGTGCGCGAAATTTATTATTTAAAGTAATAGCGCAATATCAGAGTTCGACTTCCGGTAAAACACGAATCGCGTAACTTCAAAATCGTGTTAAATAAGTCCGTGTAAAAAGAGACCCAGGTGTATAAGAAATTGCATATTGCTTCGGAAATAGATTACTCTTTAGGATAAGTTCAGCCTATCCCTCACCTATTAATATATATGGATATGTAATGTTCCATAACATGAGGGATTAGATTGACATAATGTCTACATGGTTATAATCTCAGTTATAATCTCAAATCTAACTAGGGCTTTGAGAGTCCCATTGTCAGTTTTCAATGGAAATGGATGGTTGAATAGTTGAAAGGGTGAGAAGATTGAAACCGGTCCATTAAAGTTTAAAGAATTGCTATCTTAATATAAACTGAGGACTGATTGCATATATGTATGGGAGATTATGATTTGGCCAACTGATGAGTGCTAGTTCTGCACAAAATACATATATTGGAGATCATATATATTTCTCACATATGTGTGATCATGTGTATCTGTTGCTTGAGATAAAATAGAGAATGAATAGACTTAAAAATTCTTAGTTCAAATCCTTCTATTTACATATGCACACATGCTTAGAAAGATAAATAGACAGACAGATAGATAAAAAGGTAAACAGATAGATAAATAGATATGCAGTATAGCCAGAAAGACTGATATATTGATAGATAGAGAAAGAGAGAGAAAAAGCAACAGTCAGATGGATCGTTAACGCTTTTAATAATTTTAAACAGTATATCCCCAAACAATGTTGACTGTAAAAGTAAACCTTGATATATTTCATGGAATACAACAGATTTTTGAATCACTATGTCGACGAATCATCAAACAGACTACATGTTAGAATAACAAATCATAGATTTGACATTCTATACAAAAATAAAGATAGACCAGCATCCAAACACTTTAATTTATCACATGACAAAATTGATGGTTTAAGAGTAGTCATTTTACCAAACAACTTTTCTTCCACAAGCGAAAGGAAACAGAAAGTTTTTTTTTTTGTTATCTTCAAGCATTAGTACATCCTTAAATTATTCAGTTTCCTAATTCTCTAAATTTAAGTAATTGTCTGTTTTGCTTATAGCTACGAATAAGTGAGATTGTGTGTGCGCAATTAATTATACACGTAGAGATAACAGAAGTGTATTTATGAATCTCATTAGAATTAATGCAAAATAAGATAACTATATTGTTGTTTTTTAATATAATGAACTAAGCTATAAATGAATATTTTCAATTATACTTGTGGAAGCGTTTAAAAATTGATTTTTTTTTTTTGTTTGTTTCTTTGTGTTATGTTAGCAATTAATTCTTAATTAATTATTTAATTGTTTAAACAACAAGCTGTTGATATTTGTGATAAAGGAAACACATACAAGTTTTGGTACTGTAGAATTAATATATAAAGGCTTAAATCTTTGGGAAAATTCTTCACTGTTTATAAAAATCTTAAAAAATATGTCAAGATAATGTGAGACAACTTTTTGTTAATTTTAATTTTTGTCAGACTATTTACTGAACTATAGTATCCAAAGAAAGACTGATGTTCTGATTGAAATATTAAATAGTATGTATAGATAAGTAATTTCTGTTGTTTTATCTGGTTTATATCCAACACTCTAATATGGAAATAAACTTTAAAATGATCATCAAACCCATCAATGTTCACAGTGCCATTCATTTTCATTTACATTCTCTCACCTCACACAAATTAGTTGGTTTTAAGTGTTTTTTCCACAGAAACCAAAAGCTATGCAAGTTTGAGGCAGAAATGAGATAATATCGAAAAGTACATTAAAGATATAATTAAGGTAGGTTATGATCATAATTATTTAACAAACCCCTTTAAAAAATTCAATTACATAACAAGCATCAGGTTTCTTAATCACACTAATACTAAGGTATGGATTAGCCTTCCTTTTATACCAGGTGTATCTTGAAAGTTAAAAACAATTTGTTCACATGAATTCAATATTAACTTTAGGACCTTTTCTAAACTCAAACAATTATTAAATAACACTAAGACAAGTTATCTCTGAACTAGGCTTTCCAAATAATGTACAAATTTAGCTGCAATGAATCAACTTACCATGTAATTTACTAAAGTGAGTCTTGTACTAAAAGTTCCACTAAATTACACACCACAAGTATGTATACAAACACACTAATACAAACTCTGAATATAAAATCGGTATTTTAAGAGCATAAAATCAACTTGGCCACAATTTTGATTCATTTAACATCAATATGGCTTGTGCTGAGCATAATGATTGAAAGAGAAATATGAAGAGTATGATAAATAAAAGAGATTCACGTATTGCACTATCACCAAGTTATATATGTAAATTTACAAATTTGCATATTAATTAATAACAAACATTCAATCTTACATTTACTTGTCTTTGTGCTATAAGCATGACTGGACTAATCAAAACCATGCTAACTGCAAAATAGTTACAATTGTTTAATCCTTCCTGTATAGTGGGCTTTCCCTGTTGATTGAATTATAAACAAACAAGGAAAGAAAACCTATTGAGTTATATTTAAAGATAAGTAACATAACATATTTTGTATTATATATATCACTGCAATTTGATTTGCTATTGCCAAATTTCTTGCACTCACCCACATGACACTATCAACATCCAATAAATACATTCATGATTCTTATTGGTACCTGTATATAACCTGGTCGACAAATCTTGGCAGATTTTTTTTTAATTATACAGTTTTAGGGGACTTACAAGTATTTTTTTCAATTTTATTTTAATGAATATGCATCACTCTTTAAATTTCAAAAAATTAATAAATTGATCATAAATTATGTTCAGAAGGTTTATTTCAATTTTTTGTATATATATATCATAATGTTTAAATGATGATATGTTCAAATTATTTTTGTACATTATTTAGAGTCAGTGTCATTCTTTTTATTACTATCACTTTGGCAAAATTCTGAAAATTTTTGATCTTTCTCGAACAGAACAGCATGCAGTGGAGTATTGCCAAAGACATGGGATCCTGCCTTCCCAAAAATCTGTGTTAATGGCTATGGCTATAATATGATAGTTTACATGCAAACAGAATACTCACAAGCCAACAATTGGATTCCTATTTATCTGAATTTATGTGGCATTGACTGCACAAACAGGATGATTTACTTGTGGGAATTTTGCATATTATTAGGGACTCCAAGTCACTGATATAAATAATTCTCGGTTCATTTAGATATATTTTTGATTTATGTTTGTTATATTTTTTTCCCATTTTTATATTTATAAGTTTAATTAATTCAAAAAATTATTAAGAAATAAAATGGAAATATTAAAAATAATTTTGGCAGATATTTTTTTCTAAAATAACAATAATAAAAAAATAAAACTGGAATTATTAAATATCATCACTTTTTTTCAGCCATTTTGTTTTAAAGATTTATTGTATGCCCCTGAAACTGTATAATTAAAAAAATGGCTACCATGCTTGGTTGACTCAATTATACACATGTATTTTATAGTTAATAATTTATTTAGCTAATTTGATATTTATAGAAGATATGTGTGAAAAATTGTGGCATAAGCCAACTAAATAGAGCTCATTGAGCTAGAAATATACATTAGGGATCCTCTCCTATTTTTATTCATTCATTTTTGCATGTGAATTTTAAATGCAAGTATTAATTAAAATTAAACCTCATTTTCAAATTCTATTTTGCTTTGTAATAAAAGGAAAGTAAATTGAAATATAATAATGGAATGTATATACATAAGATTACATAGAATAAAAATATTCATAATAACAGATCAGTTATAGAAATTGGCATACATTTTTCTCATAACTAATTTCAGATATTCAGTTTTACAATATTTTCATTTTTAATTAATATATAATATTAGATGTTCATTTTCATAATGTATTTTAAATTCTACTTTAATATCATTATTTAGTCACCAATTATATTTTTATCTTCATCATACTGTACCAGTCACTTCTATTCCCTTATATACAATTCCACACTAGTTTGTGAATACTGAAGATGAACCTTGCATAAGGAATCAGATAATTACTATCTATACACATCTCATATGGAATTAATTCATGCTCATTACAATTATAGTAAAAAATTTTAATCCACAGAAAAGGAGATCAAACTAATACTAATTAGTTATATTTTTGGTCACTTTCTACCTAACAACCACTATACTAAAACAGCAAAGCCCATTTTATTTTTTTCATAGCATATTTATAAAAACTGAATGTTATTAGTCTTGAGTGCTAATCTCCAGAGAAATTATGCTATGAATAATCTATATAATGAAAATGTGCATTACTCCTGATACTGTAATCCACACACTAGTTCAGTATTACACTCTACTTCTCAAGATAAGTCATGTTTATTAACTCTTCAGGGTGAGAACATATGTCAGCATTAAATTCAGCAATGTCCATATTATACTAATAAAGAATGCAATAGAATAGAGAGATGACTGAATTCCAAAACTAGATCTTTTAAAAAATCAGTTTATTTATAAAAACTAATCACAATCCATTTTCCAACAAACAAAAATAATAAAACACACAAATATATATATAAATAAAATCACACTCATGAAAGATATAGTATAAAAAACAAATAAATAAATAAACAAACAATATCAAATAAATAAATAACAGAATCTCTATAACCAACTAAACTAAATCCTCTTCCCTTTCTTCAACCAATCATTTGTCTATGTCTGTAAACCTGTATATACACACCCATATACATATAGATTTTCTTTATTTTTTTCCTCTGACATTGACTCTTCAAACAAAAATTTGTTACATCAATCTCAGAAAAAAATTAATACATATATGAAAAATCTAATTTATTATGTAATTACACCAAGAATCCTGAATACATATCCATGTTGGTCAAAGCGTATATATAATACTATCAAGTGTTTACATCACTCTATCTAAGATTGATCATTAAAAATACACATTTCTCCTCAATATAAAAAATATACATGAATAATGATAATCAAAATATGTGTGTCTATTTAATGACACAATGAAAACACAAATATGAAAATAAGTTGATCATATGTGGTATAATTTTAAAAAAATGATTAACCAAACAGAAAAACAAATAATTAAAAATGTAAAAAAGTACACAAATTTTAACGTTATTTCCAGGATTACAATAACTAAAATTGGTAAGCTTGCCCAGGTAAGTAATTTTCTTTCCCTTTTCTTCTAAAACAATATAATTTTTAGAGTTCTTGAAGATACTATTATACCTTTTCCTTGTTGAATATCTGATATATCACCGAATGAAGATCCACAAAACTTGGTGGTCCATATCTACACTAAATGGACATTTTTGGATGTTCCTTTAGGTTTTTAAACTAGGCAAAACTCTCCATACAACAGTGCCACCCCGTGCCAACCAGAGTAATCAATGGATTGTTTATAAACAATTATGTGCTAGTATAAGAGATGGTAATCATGTGATGCCTTTAGGTTTTTCTTAGGCAGATTTCTCATCAGATATTTAGGCAGCCAGCAAATGCAGAAACAAAATCACATGATTAGAATTATGTAGAATCCAACATAATTAAAGCTTCTCTACTCCACTGGATTTATCATTATCTACTTAATGTTGTACATTTTATCCATTTTATTTATTTTCATGGATTAACAGAAGAACTATACTCTTCTTTTATTCCATTCTATTAAAATTGTCCTCACTCTTTTTAACAAAAGTGTTTTTTCTTTCTATTTAAAAAAAACCAAATCTCAATTTTAGCAAATATATTCTGGCTCTCTAATAAAGTTTTGACATTTTCTCTTTCAAGATAATTTTATTTGAACTAAAGACGAATACAAAGAAACAACAAAAATTGGCTAGGTGAGGTTACAGGATGATGTATACAAAGAAGGATTGATCCAATAGTCAGGAAAATACAAATGAGTCTAAGTGAAGAACTTAGTCAGTGGATACAAGGTGAATATATCATTCATCAAGTCTATAACAAAATCCCATTGTTAGTAAGCCCTGTTTTTGTGATCTATGGTTGGAGGATTCTGCAAAAACTTAATAGTTATTTTCAAGTAAAATTATTTATGGAGTGATTGATCAGTTATTGTTCAGGCCAGCTGTAAATTCCCAGGTTAATATGGCTAGGTATGGATCTGCCTCTCTCTTATCTGTTTCTTGAATATTTTTAATTATGTTGAGGAAGCAGTTATTAATTTCATCAGATAGTAAGTTTTGACATTTTTTTTAGTTTTTCTTCCACCTTAACCTAAAACAATTTCTTCTGAAAAAGAAAAACAATCATGAACAGGAACAAAGAAGCAAGACAAGACCAGTTCTCCTTGATTACCCTTCCCTCTTTTATATTTTTTTTTCAACCAAAGAAAATGCTAGCTAATAGCTCATGTGGTTAATCTTATTAACTTATCTCTTACAAACAAAAAACTTCCACATTACAGAGGCTGACAACTTTAAATAGCCTTGGCTTACAAAAGTTTAGTAATTAAAATCTACTAATTCTGATAAAAATACAAATTTCTTTGCCTGTAATAAAAAAAAAATATTATTCAATAATTATTAGGTCAAAAGATAACAACATTCTTAATTAATTCATTACAGGATTTACTTAATGACATTTTAAATTAATTAATCCTAAGATAAAAGTCGATGACATTCTTATATAATTAATTATAGTACAAAAAAAATAATAAACTTTTTATTTCATTTCAAAACATAAGATAATCAATATTCTTAACATATTTTATCTCTACCATTCTCACTCTTATGAAACTTTTTTATCATAATAGCAAAAATATATCTTTATATCTTACAGTGTATATCCATTTTTCATTTGCAAACATCCCTGTCATAGTCAAAATAAGAATCATAGATCACATGACCCTATTCTCTTAAGCTTGTAAGTTATAAACAATGAGGATTGCCAATTCCTCAACAAGCTTTGTGATAAATGCTTAGCCAGAACCAGCATTTAAAATATTTCTGTCAGGAAAATGCTGGCTATGGCTAAGCATTTATCACAAAGCTTGTTGAGGAATTGGCAATCCTCATTGTTTATAACTTACAAGCTTAAGAGAATATGGTCATGTGATCTATGACTCTTATTTTGACTATTTATAGTCTCTGCCTTAAGTGTTATGCGATGTTATATTGCTAAGACTATTAATATATGGTATGGCTGAAGATCTATCAGTCCCATATAGCTATTTGAGTTGGGTAGCTGGGTTTGAAGATGTGTAGATATCTGAAAATTTCAGATTTTCCATTCAATAGATAACTTTTAGATACATGCTTGGCTTTGGATTGGTATTTTTAGATCTAGTGTCTGAACCTACCCTGGCACCTCTCTGAGGAGTGCCAAAGCATGAAACCATGGTCAGGGATGGTGGGGGGGTTTCCTGACAAAGATATTTTAAATGCTGGCTCTGGCTAAGCATTTATCACAAAGCTTGTTGAGGAATTGGCAATCTGCATTGTTTATCCCTGTTATGTTTCCTTCTTTTTGTAAATTTTCTCAAATCATTATCTTGTTAAGATCTAACCTTAAACTAATATGATCTCAATACATATTATGCTTCTGTTCAGGAATATTACTATAATTGTGTCATCCTTTCAGTAACTTCAAATAATGTTATTTTTATTATTAAAGAAACATTAATTGTAGATAGGTATATGTTTTTAAGAAATAAATTGCATGAAATGACTTATTCTATATCAACAAAATAAATATATACAAACATATAATTAAATTTATAAGTAGAAGTTTAAAATGAATAAATATTTTAAATATAATAATAATTACCATGATTTTCCAAAATTTTCTAAACAATGTCTCAAACCCCTTCCCCACAATTCTCATAAAGAATTTTTAAATAAAATTTTATCCCCCTCTCCCACAAACTCAATTCTCATAAAGCACTTCTTACAAAATTTTATTTTATAATAGTTTTGACTGGGGAGCAGACTTCTTCAGACATTCAAAATATTTTTCACAATAATTATTTTGGAATTTTAATGGAGATTGGTGAAAAATATTTTAAATATCTGGAAAAGGCTTATAAACAAATCATTTGTTTGTATTTTGAAAGTAAAGGTAAAGAATATATTTCAAATATCTGAAGAAAGCTGTTAGCCAGTTGAAATTGTCATCAATTAAAATAAGAATTGTAATAAGGGTGTAAAAAATGTTTGTTTTTTTGTTAAAAATTTAATAGAGCTATGCAATAAGGATAGAAAAAAATTTGGACATTTTAAAATATTTATTGAACATAAGATTTAAAAAAAATTTATATTGTACTTGAAAAATAAAGTACATAGATAAAATTTTACTATGGTGGTCCATATCTACAATAAATATAACTTTTTGGATGTTCCTTTAGGCTTTTCTTAGGCAAATTTCTCATCAGATATTTAGCAAATAATA
This sequence comes from Epiperipatus broadwayi, assembly GCA_028023455.1. NCBI lineage: Eukaryota > Metazoa > Onychophora > Udeonychophora > Euonychophora > Peripatidae > Epiperipatus > Epiperipatus broadwayi. The sequence goes on from JAQFVV010012513.1 coordinate 3,399,764, forward strand.
CCTTATTATGACTATTATAACTGATTAAGTATTCAGAATTAGTCCAATTGTGGATTGCTGCTTTATTTTATGACTCAACAAAAGAAGATGGCAATGTATATCCTTGCTATGTCTAAAAGTTAATAAAATAATGCTCAAATTTTTGATGGAACAATTTTGCTGTTTATTAATTGTTAAAATCGCCTCCTGCCTTTACCAATGGATTGTTTTAATGAATGTTACTGTATCTTGAATAATATTTTAAGAAATTCCTAATTTGAACTCTTATCTGTATTTCCTTCTTGTCATTGTAATGAAAGACTGCTATAATAATTTAGTTAAGAAGAAAACAAAACGGACTCCTTGCTAAAGGAATTAATTCTCATCACAACTGAAAAATTTAATCCCTCCAGTTAATAGGTAAAATGATTGTAGTGTATATAAATGTGTTTCATATATATAAAAAGTTATTTTTGTATTATATAATTGTAATTTTATATTTTATGTTATGTTATTAATATATGGCACATGGTATTATGGGAATATTTATATTTGTTGCCCAAGGATTTGATAAGAAACAAAAATAGATGAAGGTTTTAAAAATGAAATACATCCAGGTAAATATTTTGTTTCAAAAATTATTGAGTTCTTTAAATTGATGTTCGATAAAATATAATGAATTGTCATTTTGGGGTAAAATAGTCTTTTTATTTGCATATGTGTGAACATTTAGAGTGTCTGAGGGTCAGTGCATTAAATTTAGATAGCATATAAATTTATAAAATGTAGTTCTGTTATACCACCATGTTTGTGAATTCATGTACATTAATACATTGGATAAGTGTCTTATTATACAATTGAGAGTGATTTTGAATCACTATTTATATAATTATTGCTATTATTATACTTATGCTTTGATTATTTAGTAATAAACATGCTGTTTAAAACCAGGGGTTTATTCGGCAATTAGTGTTGATATTTTTTTTTTTGCATATATTTAGTTCTTTCATGAATGATAAGTTATGGCTTATTAATTTTTTAGCACTGCCTGCACATAGATACCAGGTGCCTATCGTATGTTGTTTAATACCTATTATGTCTATATTACCATCCTTAAAGGTGTTATTGAATATATAAAGGTATTTTCAAGGCATATTTATTTTAAAGCATCATCAGCAGTTCTTGAATTGTAATATGTAGATTATATCTACTTTCTCACCCCTCACAGGTATCAAAAATATCATCATAGCAGGGTATTTATAATTAGTATGATATATTACCTTGGTTATGTAAGCATAGTTATTGTTACTGACTTGAGGCATTATTAATATTGTTAGGTAGTAATATCAGGCTAGTGTTCTAAATATTGGCATGTATACTTGTTGTTTTATCTCTAGTATATAATATTCAGAAATGTATGTTAGATAATAAGAATGAGAATTTGATAATTAACATAGAGCCAAATGTTATATTTTTGTAAAGATACTTCAAAGGGATATTTTGTTAATTTAATTTGTAATTATAAATTTATTTAAATGCACATTGATTACATAAGTAATATTTACTAAGGCTGTAACCTCAAGAATGTGCGTGCAAAAATGTAAAAGTAGAGACCTCTACAGATCTTAACCACAAGTTTACATTTAGGAAGAAAAGAGAGAAACCCTTCTTTACTTCAACCTACTTTTTATATAAATAGGTGAAGCTGAAGCAGTTAGATCTGAGAGCATGAAGCTATTCAATACTTCACTAATTAAATCAACATTTCTTATTACACATTAATACTCATCAAATCTTTTAATTTACAATGAGTCAATGGAAAGATCTTATAGTTAGAAATCTATTATGATAATTTAAAGTTGTGATTATAAATTTATTTAAACACACATTGATTGCACATTGATTATGTAAGTAATATTTACTTATGCTGTAACCTCAAGAATGTGCATGTAAAAATGTGAAAGTAGAGACCTCTACAGATCTTAACCACAAGCTTACATTTAGGAAGAAAAGAGGGAAACCCTTCTTTACTTCAACCTACTTTTTATATAAATAGATGAAGCTGAAGCGGTTAGATCTGAGAGTGTGAAGCTATTCAATACTTCATTAATTAAGTCCACATTTCTTATTGTTAAATTAAAATTAATATTTTTTAATATCCATTGTGGTAAATCATAGATATTTTATTTATATTGTAAATACATATTTCTGTTTTCATTGCCATTATTCTTGCATTCATTATCCCGAACATTTCCTATAATAAAGTTTTATCATGCACTGTTTTATAAGAGTACACTTTTAATGGTCACAAATAATTATTTATTTGATCTACTTACCCTTCATTTCACCTGCATTATGGCAGGTCATATGCGTAGTTAATTATTATTTATTTAAGTATGTTTTTATAATACTGTGGGTAGCATAATGTGTGCCCCTTCTACCTGCTGCATTATTTCATCTGTATGCAATTATTATAAACCCATTTATTAAAAGATTATCATTTTAGTTATACTTATATATTGTATAAATAAGATATTTATACAGGCAGAAAACTGAAAATACTTTAAGCTTGATTAGTTAGAAGTATAAATTTATAAATGAAAAACATTCTAAAGAAGGCATAATTAAATTTTCAAATATAAAAAAAATATTATAATGTAAAATGCACAATGGGAACAATTTCTTTTATTGGATGATTTGTGTGATGCTATTGATAAAACAAATTAATAAAATGTTTCTTGATTGAATTTCAGTTGTTAAACCTAATTCAATAATTATAATGTCATTATCATGTTATAAAATTCTGTTCTAAAATTTAAAATTGCATTTCAATTAATAAGTAAATAATATAATATATCATTATTTAACAGAAATTATTATATATATTTATTAATACATTGTATAGGCTTACACACATCTAACCACCTATAATGTAATATATAAGGGATTCAAACTCAGACTTTCAAAAGACTCTCAGCTCTCAAGGCCATTTCATATTGCTGACCCACCTAATCATACACATGTTGAAAAGATAAATAATCACTAATATATGTATTTCATGCTAAACCAGCATATACTTATTATAATAACAATACTGACCTTTTTTCCTTCATTTGTATCTGTAATCAAAATTTGCAGATGTTTATTCATATGTGTAATAAAATGGTTTCTTCTTTTTTTACAACCTAAAACTAAATCCATTTTCGGTGAAGTTAACCCTTACTATATAATAATGAATGGATTTCTTTTTTAGATATAACCCAAAGCTAAGTGGATTTTCAATTTTATTGTGAACTTCACTGAAAGTACACTTATCTTTAGGTTATAAAGAAGAAAGAAACCACATTTGAAATTTTGAGTTATTGTAACAGTAATATAAAAAAAACTGTTCTTGGCAAACAGTTTTTGCCCTTATCAATGTGGTTGTAAATAATTTAAAATTTCAATGTAAGGTGTGCAATAGTGACATCTATCATTTAATAAATATAAAAATTAATTGCTGATATATGATGGTATTTTAAATTATATTATTTACTTTAAAAATATATTACATAACAGTGTCATAAAATAAATTTCTTTTTGTTTTTAATAATAATTAATATCATGAAAATTCTGTACTATAGGATTGGATGAGCTAAATGATTGTTGTTTTGTTTTTATCATGAATTTAAATGTCTTAACTTGCATTTTTAAAATTAAAACATATTTTAAAAAAGCTAAGTGAAATGATGAAGTTATTTTTTTTAATAATTATTATACAAATATCATGTCAAAATTATCATAAATAAATATACAAACTATTAAAAAAAACATTTTTTACACATTTCTAGCAACAAAAAATGTGAAGTTTATAAGTAGTTTTGAAACTGTTTTTTTTTTTAAAAGAATCCACCAATCAGCACATAGGACTGGAACTTCAGTGCCTTTGAAAAGAATGAACTGTGAAATACTGACCTCTTCAGATTATTTTTTGAACTAATAAATCAATATTATTTAAATTTCACTTTTCACCTTCAAATGAATGTAAAACCAGAAAAATAACATTATTGATTAGCACAAGATAGTGAAGAGATATTGAAGGATGGTCAGTACCTTTTCTAAATGAAGTGCCCTATGTTCAAATTACTAAGGTAACAAACTTGAAAATGGCACTCTCTTCCCTAATCATTTCTATTTTATCTGTTAGATGGAGCATATAAGGAATTATTATTGTATGCTAATTTGAACCTAATTGTTTTATAAATGCATTAAATATTTCATACTTGCAATGTATTCATATATTTAATAAAAATTATGAGAATATACATAAATTTCATAAACAACCTTTATTCTTCAGATAAGCCAAGAGTTTAAACATCTGATTTTATCCTGTTGCTATGCTAAGGTGGCATATATATATATATATATATATATATATATATATATATATCATGATTGCATATTAGATAGTATCAATACTTGAATACCTCCATAATCAAACCATGAATAAGGAAATAAACCATTTAATATAAATCATAAACATTTTTAAGCAAAAGAGTAAATTCCTATTTTAAAACTACCATTGACATATTTTCTACTTTATACTTAATATATATAAATTAAGAGGAACAGTTTTGTACCTTCCTCATTGGCATTCAGGGTTCTCATTATTGGTGTAGTCTTCTAAGGGATGGCCAATTTCGAGTGATGATTAAATATTATTATGATTAAATATTATTTCAAACTGCACACACTTAGCATGTTAACAATGTTTGATGTACATATTTATGCTTTTGTATAGTTTAGTTATTTTTTAAGTCTCAAAAATATAGCATCAATTTCCGTTTTTAATCTGTTTAAAAATTTAAATTAATAATGAAATTTCTGTTAAAAGGATTAATAATCCAAGTTTGTTTAAACTTGATGTAAAACATTTAGATTTCTATGTATCTTTCAAAGTTTTTTTTTTTTTTAACTTTAGCGTCATCGCTAACATTTATTGACATTATTTCCTTTACTTTTTCTCTTTCTTTTAGATTTGTTTGATTTTAATTTTTACCACAGTTTTGAAACGGGAATTGATCAGTCTTGGCATACACGTCTCGAGATGAGAGAAAAGGGAAATTGAAGCCTTTATTTGTATGCACATATCAATGTGTTTTTTTGATAATAACGTTTTTGCTTAAGTAGGTTGGATGGTACATTGTAATCACACGATGCTTTTTCATTACAGATGGCCCTGTTAACGTAACCGTGAACATTTTAATCCGCAGTATCAGCAAGATAGATGATGTAAATATGGTAAGTAACCCTTTCTTTTAGCTTTTAAGAGGAGTAAAGGTTTAATTTTATTGTTATGAATAAAAATAAATTGTTTTTCTGTCTCTTTATCTATCTATCTTTATACATATATATATTAAATTGTTACGAAAAATATTCTATAATTGCAAAATATTTATTTTTATATATATATCTATTTATACGTATATTGATCTATGTATGTATTTACACGTTTAAATATATAACCAACCATTATATATATCTATGTATCTGTTTATCAGTCCATCATTCTATATATCTGTCTATCTATCTATTTTTCTACATATCTACTTATTTTTTTCTACCACCATCTATCTATTTTAAATATATATGTACCCATCCATTCAAACATATATCTATCCAGTCATTCTCCCATCCATATAACTATTCATCTATTTATTCATCCACCTATCTATCTATTTATACAATATTCACTTTTTGCTTATCATCATACATACATCTATCTGTCTATCTATTAATCTAATCTATCCATATATTTTATTATTGAAATTTGACCATTTGAAATATTTATCTATATCTATATATACCCATCCATCCAAATTTATGCATCCATTTGTCTATACAAGTATTTTTTCACTTTTTATCTATTACTATCCATCCATCTATCTATCTCTATTTAATGTATATCTATATCTATTTGTCAATTCATCTATTCTTACATATTTCCATTGATTTATTTATTTACTTGTCCATTCATTTAACCATCTATCTATTTATATCTCTATCTATATATGTATAATCTTGCAAGTTTTTTTTTTATATTTGATGTCTAATATTAGTGTTACTTGATTATAAGTATATGTGTAATTTTTTGCACAACATATAAAAGAGGTCATTTAGTTCACTCAAACTTAATTCCTAATCACTGTAAGAATAAAGTTAATAAGCTCTAGATACACATCCTAAATGAAGCATCAACTAATAAGACAAATTATGCATTGCTAAAAAGTGTACAAAAGTGTCAATTTATATTCTGAATGTGGTTTTTGTGAAATCTAAAAATCTTATTCATATTTCTGCTTTTGTATTTTCATGATTTTGTTTATTTGAAAACTGCATTCATTACTCTCTACATTATTTCTTAAAATGCTATTTTTAGTATGATCAGAGTCTTTTGTTTCAACCATTTCTGTTCCAGTTTTCCCAATTTAAAGCAAAATATAATGTTTACACATTATTGCATCATCAGCTAAAGTAACTTTACATAAGACATATCTTTCTCAATCATCATCATCATCATAGGGGATAAACTTTCCATACAGTAGTGCCAGTCAGTGCAAGCCAGAGTAATCAATGGATGCAAGAAAGTTAGTGCATAAAATCCTTATCTAGTGCCTACTCATCCAATATCCCCAGACTAGTTTCTAGCTTGTGGCTTTCATCAGTGAAAAACCTTGGATCTGAGAGCACTGCATCTAGATCTTAAGATCTAATGGAACCCTCCAGCAGCCACATTTTACCTTATTAACATCATCATGAAATTCTTATAGATTTAAGTAGTTTTATAAAAGAAGGTTTATTGCTATTGTAAACAAATAAAGCAGATGTATTTTTCAGTCTGAAAATGTATTATATTTTAAAATATCCAATATGCAAAATTACTCAAGTATCAGACTGCCAAATAATGATACCAATCATGTGATAGTGATGATAAGACATCTTATTGTGATTTTAACTAAGTCTTATATAATTCTCAAGCATTTCAAAAGCAGCCTATTGACTAATAGCAGTTTACTACCTGAAACTCTATTTGAAGCCTACTAGGTATCAGTGTAGTAGTTTTTAGAATGACATGATGTGATGTGATGTGATGTGACTTCTCCTTAAATGGAGTCAGGAATCTCTCAGCAACTATGTCCAAAGAAACCTGTTAGCCACTTTACCTTCCCCTTCCATTCCCCACCCTAAGCTTTCCCATAATCTGCTCCATCCCATTTCCACAACATAATCTTTGTCAGCTCTATGGCTTTATAAAGAAATCCCCTTATCTTTTCCCAAACCCAGCATAAAAAACAATAACCCACTTTCTGTATAATTACTTTGTTCATATTTATTCTCCCATAACTTCTTTATTTGTACCTTTCTGCTTTCAAACATTTACATTCAATCAACAGATGCCTAATATTTTCTATATCTTCCTTACACAATTTGCAAACTAAATCACCCATATGTTTTCATTTACATGTATATTCTCTTGTTGCTAAATATCCCATTCGAACCTTAAACAATAAGCTACTTTCCTTACTATTATCATAAATTAACTCGCACCCAATGTTCCGTTTACTTCTATATATATATATTTAAACTCTTTTTACTCTCCATACTAAAAAAAAAAAAAAAAAAAAACAGTTCTCTAGTGCCACCTACAGTAAATTTGAGTAACCAGCAATTGCCAGATGATAGCATATTTAAATTCACATCCCCAGATTGGTTTTTGCTTTTATCATTGAAATCATTAAAAGTAGTATTCAAAACTGGAATAAAGACAAGTATAAATTTAGTAAACACGTTTAATTGCATTTTACTATTACATTTAAAAGATTAAAATTTAAAACATCCTAAGCTTTTAAACTCAAGCCATCTAACTTGACCACTTATATATATATATGACCCTGCATTATTTGTAGGTTTAAATCCTAAGCCTTGAATAGAGTACCACTTTCAGTTTATTATATATTGTGTACATTAAACAATTTAAATTATTTATTATTATTAATGCCTAAAAGAAATAACTGAATGACTTCATTGCTTGGGAGTTCATTTGAAGCTGAAGTGCTGACAGGTGCATTTCTGTTGATCTTATTTTACTGCTTAAAATTCTCATAAACATGATTAAAACAAGTAAAACTCTCCATACAGTAGTGCCATCCAGTGCAAGCTAGAGTAATCCATGGATGCAAAAAGATTTATGCATAAAATACCTATCTAGTGCCTACTCATCTAATATCACCACAATTTGAAAACTAATCTGGAGATATTGGATAAGCAGGCACTAGATAGGGATTGTACTTCTTGCATCCATTGATTACTCTGGCTTGCACTGGGTGGTACTACTGTGTAGAGAATTTTCCATTTTAACAGCTTAATGGTGATAATGAGATCTTTAGTGGTTTAGATATCATTAAAAGCAATATTTGTTTGACGAACTAGTTGCAATCACAAATTTTAAAGATACCTCAAATATAACTCTTATCCTGGGCTATTGTATTGATTGCAGCATGGTGATATTGGAGACAACTGTTTCAGGTTTGATCCTTGTTGAAGAAAAAGCAGCTCTTGAAGAGTTAGTCAATGTTATATGAAATTGTTTTATGCCCCCTGTCATTTTTAGTATCATTTAAGAAGCTCCTAAATTTCATCAGGATTATCTTTGTTTCCAGACCAGTTTCTAACTTTGACATTATCAGTCATGACTTGGATTCAGACTGGAAGAAATAGCTTGGCAGTACATTGTTTCTAGAATTAACTGTTCTTAGAACCATGCATGAAACTTAGTGATATTACTCTTGATTATATATATATATATTGTCAGTAGATTTATACAATTATATCATTTAATTTAGAAGTCTCAAACTGTCTACAATTACAACTTTATTAACATTCACTTCCAATAAATACAGTAATGATTATTACTAATTATTTATTAAAGACGATATTATTATATCATCTCTATTCCAGACATAAATTTTGAACCCAATTAAAAATTAATATATCTGCATTTTAATTTAGCATAAACTCGCTAAATAATTAAACTTATTTATTTCCTTTCTCTTTTTTCAATTTTGATATTTAAATGTACTGTTGAAATCTGTTTTTCTTAAAAGTAAAAAGTAAATAAAAGTTGTTGTTAGATTTAGCAGCAAGATTGATATTGACAGATCTAAACTAACTAAATTATAACATACTAAAGGTGTAATTAAATATATTTTTTGGGTTTTTGTCTACATTCTTTTTTTAAAAAGTGACATTATTAATTTATTATTTTGTAAAGTTTGTTTTACCGACAGGTACGGATGTGGTCGTACCTATGTGTACCCGTTAAATATCACTCCAGTTTATAACGTATTAATAAAAAGGCTAACTATCAATAAATTGCTGGAGATCGTAACTCAACACTCTACAATTATTATACACTATATAGGATAAATAATCACCAGCTAATTGAATATAGTGAGTTTTTTTTTTTGATTCGGCCACAAGTTGATAAATAACAAATATGGTAATCTGATAGTTTTCAAAACATCTATAGCTAAAACTTAGATGTTTATCTGCAAATGCTTGAAATAAGAATTATGGATTACTAAGACATCTAGTATAATACTTGGTGCATTATAATATAAGGATGGTGGTTGGTTGATATTTGCAGAATTTTTTTTTATATTTAACTTCAGGTTTTATTTAGGTATTCAAATTTTCATTTGTCATCTACTATTTTCTTGGAGACTCATTATACTTATTTTGAGAATGAGATTTATATGTTGACCAAAATATATGAAAAAAATAAATATGAAGTAAGCAAAATTATTAGAGGAAGAGGTTATGCAGCAACAAGCACTGAAACTAGAGATTAACTTCCTAAAAATATGAACGTTTAGTTGCTCAAAGATCGTGTAGTATTTGAGCACCAGAATGGTAGGAACCTTTAGCTATTGACTCCATCAATCTATCACTGACTTAAATCATTTACAATATATATATAAAATAAAATATTCTTCTATACAAAGAATATGATGTAATAATATATTTTGTCTTACAAAACAGCTGACAGTGTCAACTATTCAACAGTTTTCTTCAGAATGAAAATTTACATTGCATATAAATATCATTATTTAAAAAATGAAATGAAAATTTCTTTTACTATCTCAATGCTATCAATATAAGGACATAATTCACTCTTGAAGGCTCTACAGTTCAATAAAGTCTTATTTGTTATTAGTTTTTCTTAGGACTGTGCTTAATTACAGATACTTATAAAGTATCATTACTATACTAAAATCCAGTAAAACATCCAGAAAGAGATCACATGTGAGATGGTTGGATGAACTAAGGAAATGTGCACGTGTGATGTGGAGAAGAGAGGCTAGAGATCAGAGAAGATCAATTGAACTTGGAGAGACCTTTACTCTGCAGTGGATTGATAATGGTTGACAATGATGATGATTATATTAGAAATTATATATATATAGAAAACAAATTGTGTATATTTTAAATAAAATATATATTACAACAATTATTTAATAATACACTAATGTATTGAAGGTGAAACTACTATTCCACATAACAATTTATTTAGGCTGATCGCTTTCAGAGTTTCATTATTCCATAATCATAGCCTTGTAGATTGTCAACATAATTGTATGCAAACATATGCAAAAACATTTTTTTATATCATCCATTTTCTGGAAATGACAAAGCAAGTGTCTTTTCTATTTATAGAGTTACTGACACTGGTAATAAAACAAGCTTCCTTGATCTTTCTCTTGATGTCATTCCTCTCTGTACATAATATGTCAGCTTATGTCATCTTTGGAGGCTCAAATCTATGATTAAGCTCTTGCTGATGGTCAGCAAACATGGAACTGCCTTTTTTGTTTATTGCTCATTTGTATGTGTATCTGTGTTGAGCCATTCTCTACACCCCATCTAAGGGCATGCAATTCTATACGCCACCTGGGGGGTTGCAAAAAAAATTAAAGTTAATTAATTTTAATTTTATTTTCATATTAACTTTAATATTTGTGACTAGACACTCAATTTTATACATACATACATATATAAAATGACCAAATCACCTTTCCATATGTTATATTTCAGGAGCGCCCTCTGTGAATAAATGTAAAGTCTGAATGTCAATCAGAGGGCGTTGCTGAAATATCATAACGTTTGAGAGAATAATTTGAGCATTTTTCTATTTGAATTTTCAGCTAGCAAATATGCTGTGGGATGCACACACACACATATATATATTATACAACCAGAAGAAATTAACTATAAATATATTGGTCTGGTTATTAATAAAAAATGAAAATATAATAAAAAATTAATCATAGAATTAAATTTCATATGATGCTTTTGATATTAACAACTTAATATAAAAAATATGTGTTTTAAAAAGGTTTTTAGTAGAAGTGTTTTAGCATTTTAATAGAAATATTTTAGCAGTTTATATTTATGGATCTGAAATTTGGACATTTAATAGATGCACTATACAAAGACTTCAAATCCTTCATTGAAGTAAGGAGAAATGTATGTTGGGAGTAACAATAAGAGATCAAGGGTGAAATATTTAAGCAAGAATCCAAACAAATATTATTGATGTCATTGAAAAAAATTAAGAGACTGAAATTAATTGGACTGGTCATATTTTTAGAAGATGGTTAATTGTAGTCTTAAACTGGATTCCCTGAAAGATTTTAAAAGACCTAGAGACAGACCACATGTCAGATGGATAAATGAAATGTAACGTTTATTGATATGATGTGAAAAAGAGACTATGAATCGAAACTGAATTACATTTGGACTTTCATTCTGCATTGAATCTATGATGATTAAAACGATGATGATGATATAAAACATTTCAACTAAGTTAGCTGTAAGTAGAGTTTATACATGTATGTAATCCTAACTATAGTTACTATAATTTAACTGGCAATAATTTTACATCGCTATATAAAATAAAGCATTTTTTCGTAGTAGCAGCATGACTTAGATGTATGTAAGTAATGCATTTCAATGTCCAAGTTGATCTTTCTACTAAAACAGTTTTTAATTTACAAAAATATTTAAATTGCTAAACATACTGTATATATATATATGTATTACTAGTTTGCTTTAAATTATGTATTAATATTTTTATCTGCTACTGAAATTCTCTAAAAGAATAAAAAGTTAATTAAACTCTTACGTGTAAACACGTTGTGATTATTATTAGTTTTTAATATTTTTTTAACAATAGGATTAATATCTTTATAGAAACTTAATGTTAAAATTATAATAATTATTTTAAAAATTACATAAAAGGATCGCTTTGTCGCTTTGTCTTTAAATCGGACATAGTTAAAATAAAATAACGGTTAGTTAATATCATTGTTCGGCAGCGCGAATATCCTCCCAGCAGATTTGAGGCGATGTTAAATTCAATAAGAGTAAATATACGGCCTTTGCCGGTCATCTAATCACATGCTTTTGTTAATTGAATTGTCCCACTGAGACGATTGGGTTTCTTAGGTTAGTTATAATTGAAACCGCTGTTGAATTTAATTATTTCCTAATTGGCGAATCCATTGTCTCTAATTAAAATTTGTATGCGAAATAATAATTATTATTAACTTCACAGGTTTTCTTCTAAGATTACAAGATTCTTTTTCTCGTCATCGTTCGCCGCTATAGTATTTAATAAATGGGATGGTCTCCCCTAGAGAGCGCTCTTTTCAGGGTTGAAAATTATCTCATAAAGAGGAAAAAGAAAATAGCTAAAATCTTATGCAATTTTGAATTGAAAAGTAATGTGCATAGTGATTTTAAATGTATTTTGAAAATAAAAATAAAAAATTATTTAAATGAAGGGGAATTTAAAAATTAAAATTTATTTTCAAAATGCTTCAAAACAACCGCACGTACGGCATAACTGTAATGACGTCAGATAACGTCAATGAAAAGGCATTTTGCAAACGCAATTTATAATTACATTATTATATATATTACTAACTTCACTGTTATTAACAAAATAATAGTTTACACAAAACTTCTTTTAATCTTAAATGTATTATATGCAGCTTATATTTAGCTGATTTTAGATAAACATAGTTCGATATACAGTGTATGGTTAAGCTTAAATTAGCTTCTTATAAGTAAAAATATTTACGCTATAAAAGTTGAATGAGAGAATTTAAATCGGTGCGCTCTTAGCAAGTCAGTTCCTTTGGTCAGAAGAAAAAGAATACACAAAATATATAAATTAAATAAAACGTATCAATTATAATAAACTAATATGACCGCAACTAGTGAGCATTTAATCCATTCCAGAAGATATAATGGATATTAGAAGATTTTTGATTCCTGGAATTAAATTACAATCTACTATTATTCTATTTATGAATTAAATTATGTAGCACTAAATATTATATATAAATAAACGTAATTCACGCATGTTTGCGTCATAAACACTAAGTATATATATTTACGCTTATAAATACATAAATCATGTATAAATTTCATCCTAAATTAGTAGTGATTAAGATATACATATAATAGCTATCGTTATTCTAATTTTTCAGCGAAAATGAAGATCTCTTATGTTTAATGTAGCTTCTCCAATCTAGGGTTTTTCTATATCACTCCAGCAAATTTTTTTATCTCTTCTATTCATCTTATATATGGTCTCATTTTTAGTCTTTTACAATCACTTGGAATCCAATTTAAATTTTCAATTATCCGTATATTATATATTAGGAGCTGCTTCGTTTCGGTGTCTTAATTCTTTCAATGATTCCAGTAATTAGTTCTGTCACATCCTTTGCTTTTGATTTCTTCTTGTTATTCCTAACATGCAACTCTCCATACTTTATTGTACAGTAGGAAGTCTCTGCATTGCTTTTCTGTTAAGTGCTCATGTGTCAAATTCATATAACTAAAAAAATATCTGAAAATGACAGTGTGTACAAGGGACTGTTATGCAAATGAACTGATAAATCCTTTGATCTCAAACTGTGAAAATGTTTGCAAGAGTTCTTGGAGTTTTTTGTTTTGTTTGTCTTTAAAAAGAAAAAATATATGTTTTTCATCGTTTTATATACTTACGAAAACAAAATGCACCGGTGAAAGGACAAACAGGTATTGATAACATCATTGAAAGAATTAAAAGACTGATGTGGAGTTGGGCTGAAAAGATGATAATAAATGGATAGTTGAAATCTTAAACTGGATTTCAAGAGATTGTAAAAGATCTAGAATGAGACCACGTATGTGATGCATGAATGACTGGCCAATGTGGAGAAGGGAGACTAGATATCAGAGAAGATGAATTGAACTTGGAGAGACCTTCATCCTGCAGTGAATTCATCATGTTTGAAAATTATGATGATGATTATTATTATTATTTGGAAAAGAGTTGCAAAATATATATTTTAAGGCAAAAATATAATTACAATCAAATTTTCTTTGAAAATATTTGCTTTGAACGTTCCATCATCAAATTTTCAATGAAATGGAATGCTGAAAAGTTGTGAGTTGGAATAGTTTGAAGCCTGTCCATTAAAGTATGAAGATTGGATATCTTAATATAAAGCTGAACACTGATTGTATATATGTGTGAGGATAGTAATCTAGACCAACTGATGATTGTTGGTTTAGCATCAAATACGTATATTGGTGATTATTTATCTTTGCAACATGTGTGTGATCAGGTGGGTCAGCAATATGAGATGGCATTGAGAGTAGTGGGTCTTGTGAAAGTCTGAGTTCGAATCCTGCATATATTACATATTTAAATGCAGGTTTAATCCTGTACAATGTATTAAAGACAAATAAAAAAATGTAATCAAGGTAAAGAAGTTATCAATGGTGGAAAAATAAGCACCATAAAATTGTAGGGTTTTTTTTTTTTTTTAATAATTTATAAGTCAAATTTTAAATTTTGTAACATAATTTTATTGTTGTAATATGCCTTAATAAGAACTCATTCAGTTTTTAGAAATGGAATTAAAATAAATGTTCTTGCATTCCTTAAATATTTTTATGGGCAAATGGGAAAGAACAAAAGCTATTGTTCCAAATAGATATTTCAAGGGGGTGGGTCCATTTGCAAAGTTGAAATATTATTTATAAGAATGTTTTCATATGTAAATTTATATTTATAAGAAACTAATTAAAATTATAAAAATATATTCCATAGTGAAGGTTTAATCATTAAAATAAAGAAATTAAATTTTTTTAATTCAAACAGTGATCAGAGGATAACACAAAAGTGGTAATGTAATAGTTAAAATCTTATATGTAAGTACAGAGTGTGATTCACTTATGTACAAGGACTGCAAAATACCTATTTTAAAATAATGCTACTTTGTATTACTTACACATATATTTTATATTAATCAGCTTAAAGTGTGTCAAACATATTATGCAACATTGTAATACTCTTCACATATACATTTTACATTTATGTCTATTGTAAAAATGAAATAAAAATCAAGATTGTAGATCTTGCATTTTTCTAACTTCATCATCATTCAACTGCAGAATAAAGATCTTTTCAAATTTAATCCACTTTCACCAATCTCTAATCTCTCTTCTCCACACCATACCAGCAAACATCTTTATTTTATGCATTCATCTTGCATGTGTCTTTCTAGGTCATTTGCAATATCTTGTTATCCAGTTAAGTTGTCAACCATAAATCAATTATCATCTTTTCTAGTAAAATGTTCACCCAAATGGCATCATTTCAGTCTCTTAATTTTTTCAATGATTTCAAAAATATCTCTTTTTTTCTCTCATCCATGTATTTCATTTCTGTTCCCTTCTTCATACACATAACATATATGCAGCCTCCATATTTTATTGAGTGATCAAAAGTCTCTGCACTGCTTTTCTGATAAATCTTCAAATCTAAATCTATAAATATGAACTATAAAAACAGGCCAAACTCTCTATATGTATTGCCACTCAGTGCAAGCCAGAGTAATCAATGGATGTCAGAAGGCTTGTGCAAAAAATCCCCATCTACTGCCTACTCATCCAATATCTCCAGACAAGTTTCTGGCTTGTGGCCTTCATCTTTGAGGAGCCTTGGATCTAAGAGCATTGTACTTAGATCTTAGGATCTAATGCAACTCTCCAGCACTGATGTTTATTGGCTTAATATGAACTGTTATAACATATTTATTAAAACCTTCTTCCTTTCATACATATGAGGCAAATTTCCTTTTAATACTTAGTTATTTCTACAAAAAGCATTTCATCTAAGTTTCATTTTGAGATTTTTTTTTTTTTCATTATATCTGCATGTATATTAACAAACTGACCAAGATATGAGTTGATTAAAACCAGTCTAAAAGTAACCAACCAAAGACTCATTTCACACTTTAAAAGATGGAGTCTGAAATCCAAATTCCTTGACTTCATCATTAAAATAAATCTTAATGCGCTTCCCACGAATTGGTTCCTTTATCACCAAAGAGGTTTTACCAGCATTGACCCTATATGTGGTCTGTGTGCTCGTGAAGATGAAACCATAGACCATATTATACACCGGTGCCCAAGACTTAAAACACTGAAAGATATAATTATAATCAATTCCAACATAAGACCTGATATGATTTTCTCACTTGAAAATGCCATTCATAATGGGTTTTTTCCAATAATAAGGCTTTCTACCTTTGTCCTTTATTCCATATGGATAGTGAGATGCAAAACTCTCATGGAATTACCCCCGCCACAAATCATACCATTGTTTTATCAAACACTCAAAAAAATCAAGAAACGTGACCAGCTCCTGGCCTCCAGTAAAGTCTTTGATGACACCTGGTCTTTAACTGCTCTTTCCTTTTCCTGATTATCAACTCCCACCTACCCAGCATTATAGAATAGGAAATTCTAAAAGAAAATATTCATGTTTATATAAAAAATGCTTATTCCATTAATCAAGTTCTTAGAATCTCATCACTATACCTAACCACATAAGAGTATAACAATTGTACTCTCATAACAAAATCTAGCCAGATAACAAATAGAACATTATACAATCATATTATTGTACAATTTATTCATTTATCTATCCTTTATTAGTATGTAATCACTATTTATTGTTAATAAAATTTTTGTTGAAATGATATGAGTTGATGTTATCTTCTTCTAATTCCTAATTATCAATCTTTAATTTTTTTTTGAGAAAATCTATTCAACAGTATTTTTGTATATTTAGCATTTATATGTGTAGGATCAATACCACATAAATAGTTAAAATATGCTTTTTAGCAATGATGTTGCTATGGAAACCACACTTCCAAGATAAACCATTTTTACTGCAGCCCTTCATAATATAATTTTTGTCTTGTCTTTAACTTATTTTTTATTTTTAATTAAATTCAAGACAAAAAACATATATTATTGAAAACTAGAGTAAAAATGATATAGCCTTGAAACATAATTATTAATACTGACTTTAAAGTAATAGCTTTCATCTTTCTAGTTTATCATTAACATCATTTATTTCACTAAGCAACATCACTATGAAATATCATTTTCATCATCATCATCATCATTTTAAATCGTTATCAATTCAATGCAAAATAAAGTTCTTTTCAAATTTAATCCAGTATTTCTCATTTCTAATCTCTCCTGCACCTCTTTACATCACACTTTTTCATTTTATCCATTCATCTCCCAGGTGTTTCGAAACCTTTCAGAATATCTTAGATCTCATTTACGATTTTAACAGTTCATCTATAATCATCTCTTTTAGAAATATCTTCAGTCTGGTTTCATTTCTGTCTATTAATTCTTTCAATGATGTCAGTAACTCTCGTTTGTTTTTTGATGCATATATTTCTTTTTCAATCTCTTCATTTTAATTCTGACATATATCTTTCCAGTTGTCTGAAGTCTCTATATTGCTTTTCTGATAACTGTACAAATTTCAGATCCATAAGTAAGAACTGATAAAACACATGTATTAAAAATGTTCTTGACATGGATTGATCCCACACTTTATTTACACACACACACACACACACACATATCATAGTCATCTTAAACATGAAAAAAAAATGAATACTCATTTTTTTATTCTTATCTAAATCTTATAAAGGTGACAAATATAAGCTGTAGCAAATAACAATGAAATTGTTACAATCCTGAGAAGATTTTTAATATATTTACTACAACCAGTCGAGAATTACATTTTTAGATATGGTTTGTTACCTTTGTTGTTATATTTATATGTTCTTATATGGTCTCCCAAGAAACTCATAATCTCAGTTATGATTGACAGAAACACATGCCCTCTAAGAGATTAGTTGATTTTTCATGAAATGTTGTTATATATAAGACTATAAGCTTTTATAATTTTCTATAGAAAGTATAAATAAATAATATTAATAGATTATATATTTATGTGGTATATAATATATATATTGTAACGAGCACAGACGTTCGTTACATTGTTTTTTTTTTTATATTTATTAAACATGAAAGTAAATTAAAAAGTTCGCATTTAAAAATTTTCTTTAAGAATTAAAAATTGAAATTAAATATCATCTTAAACTCGTATATATTAAATCGCACAGATAAAAAAAAAAATTAATTATTAAAATAAAACTGTATTAAAAATAGAAAAGGTATTTTAAAAACAAAAACTTAAAAAGATTTGGAGATAAAAATATATCTTTGATTTGGAAAACAGGTTATATTAATCAGAAATGGAAATGATTGTTAATTAGTTAAATGTAAATCAGCCTTGGGCATTTAAATGTAAAAACAGCGGTCAGATAGGAAAACAATAGAAACTTTTAGCAAATGAAATAAATCCATTGGGAAATCGGACCTCAACGAAAAGGATCATCACATCGATGACGTAATGTTAAGTCAATCTTTCAAAGTAATATAAAAGGACAAGTTTGGAAATTATTAGTTAGTGACTAGTGAATGATTATTACAATGTGAGAGAGATGTGTTAGTGCGGAAGTGAAGGAGAAGGGATTGAAAAAAGATGCACGATTCAATCCCTTCAGCTTTGCTAAGAAAGAAAAAGGAATGAACTATCGTTTTTCTACATTGAGGACCAGTTAAAGCAAAAAACCTCCGGATGGATAAATAAATCGGCCAACAGAATACCAATTTTAGGATGGCGTGGGAATTCACGTTCATGGCAAGCAACGGATAAAGATGAACTTTTTAAACCGTAAGAACCTTATAAATAATGAACATTAAATTAAAATTTTCCATATTTAAATGATTGCAATATTATCCTATCTGACCAACTTAATTTATTAATAATGTTATTTGATGTACTTTTTATTTATTTATTTAAAATCATTTCCATTTATTTAATTTTGTTCTTTAAGTTTTATTATGATTTCTGTTTTCCGTTAAGTTAAATTATATAAATGTTAAACTTAAGTCGGGCGTGAATGGCTGTATAGATTTGTAAAGTTATATTAGGGGAGGGTAATCTTATGTTATTTGTTTCGTGGTTAAATTGGGTCAATGGATTGGATATATTGGTGTGATTAGTAGATGTAATATTGATTCGCTACGGGCAGAATCGCTTCATACGCCGCACACTTCCGTTTGCCTATGGAAGGAATTATAAGTCGGATACCGCAGTTCCTTTCTATGGAGTTTTTTGTCTTATTGCTCTTCTTTGCAGATAGATGTAATATTCCTATCTCATAAGAGGCAATTTCTTCTTTTAACCTTTTGTGCTGCCGTATTTTATTACATTGAATACATCGATGTATCAGATGAATTGATGCCAGTTTGACTACGAATTTTAGCCTAAGGTTAAATAGGGATAGAATGTTTATTTTCAAAAGCAAATTTATGTGGTCTATTCATACTCGATCCTAAACAAAAATGCATTAAATTTAAGTTGTTTATAGACGCTTGCATGGATTGTTTATTGGTTAACTATGTTTTGCGTTTCCATATTTGATCAAAATATATAGACATTCGATAAATAATGATACCTTACGGTGAGTATCTAAAATGTATTTATTCGGATGTCTTTTAAGTTATTGGTGACAATGCAAGTATCTTATGGTGAATACTATTGGGTTACATATAAATTTCCCTCCGCAATTGTCAGTAGTCAATAATTTTGTATTTTGATCATTTATGTTTCTTTTGAAATGTTTTAACCTTGTAATCTATGTAACCGATCTATAGCAACATCTTAAAACAAGCTTTTATAATCCCATCTGTGCGAACTTAATTAAAATGTACAATTAGAATATAATAGTAATTAAATGTAAATTAAAGTCAAAAATCAAAGTTAAAAATAATGTTAAATGTTAAAATGTAAACTAATACTAAAGTAATTTTAAATCTTATATATATGTGCATAAATAAATGTTTGTATGCTAATTACTGGCAGTGGCTTATTTTATTTATTTTTTAATGTTGAAATCTAATTAGATAAAATATGATATTATTAAATCTCTGCTACTTCCTGAGCTAGTGACATGGGCTAACGACCGGAATCAAAATTTTAAAATAAAAAAAAATTTTTTTTTTTACTTACGTATCTGCCTACTCTATAAATTTTTCTAGGTTCAAATGCCTAGATGGCGCCCTGTAGTGCAGTTTATGTTAAGTCGCATTTCTCCGGATTGTTACAATATATATATATAGTATAAATAAAATGTCCATTAATTAAATAAAATAGAAAATCATATAACATTACTATACTAGCCAAAAAAAACTCCTGGTCATGAAAGAGTCTTAGTAAAATTTTGTTTTTTTAATTAATGCTGTAATTTTATATGACTTTCTATTTTATTATATATATTAGAGAGAGAGATAGAAAGAGAAAGAAAGAGAGAAGGAAAGAGTGAGAAAGACAGAAAAAGGGACTATAATAAAAAGTTGAAGTTTTAAACTAATTGTAAAAAAAAACAAGAAAATCATATGTGAGTACATAATGAAATAACACTTATTACATGGAATAATGTGCACAAGAAAGATTTAGCTCAAAGAAGCTGTTTTGAAATTGAAAAGATCTTTATTCTGCAGCCAAGTGAAATGGGTTTAAAATGATTAGGAAAGATGTCTTTTTGACAACTGACAGTATATGGTTTAGCATTATTATACTTTTTAAAAAAATGCTATTTTTTTACATTTTTGAATCATTTTCTTGGTGCATTATATGAACATAATGTGATTGATGATGTGTTTATTTGCAAACATAGTGATTTAATTAATAATGATTGAAATTAATTAACTAAATTGTGAAATTAATTTTAAATGGCTTATTGATTTGGCTGTAAAAGTAAAATATGTAGACACAAACTAGAAAAAAACAGTAATAAGATTTTTTCAGAATGAATAGTCAACCATTTATTCGAAGATTTAAAAATAAATAGTATCAAACTCTCCATTGGGTAGTGCCACCTAGTGCAAGCCATAGTAATTAATGGATGCTAGAAGGTTTATGCATTAAAATCCATATCTAGTGTCCAATCAGCCAATATCTCCAGGCTAGTTTTTAACTTGTGGCCTTCATCAGTGAGGAGCATTGCATCTGTGAGCACTGTACCTAAATCTTTATATCTAATGCAATTCTAATGCACAAATCTTCTAGCATCCATTGATTACTATGGCTTGAACTGGGTGGCACTACTGTATAAAGAGAGTAGCTACTGTATTAATAGCTTGTGTAAGCTTTAAAAAAATGGTGGTTATGTGGTGTTTTAGTGAGGATTTAAAATCAGAGTTCAAGTATTCAGAAGATTAAAGCAGAGAAGAAGCATAGAGGTAATAGTATTAAAGAAAAATATAAATTAATGATATAAAGATAAAAGTTTTTAGAAATTAAAATTAGAGATATTAAAGTAAAAAATATATTATGTATTAGATAATAATTAAACAAGATAGATAATAAGAAATGATGAAAGGAAAATTATAGAATAATATTAATAAAAAATAATATTTAAAAAGATTTTTTAATAAAAAAATTAAAAAAAGTAAAAATAAAATAGTTTTAAAAAGTAAATTTAAAAAAAGGCTGTGTATAGGATATATTTTGTATATTTTTTACATATGTGTAATTTATATGTAAGTTGAGTATACATATGGATGTGTATTTATAAATGTATATGTGGATTTATATATATATGTCTATGGTTGTATGTATATCTGTGTATATATATGTATGTTTAAAAGATGTATGTGTATATATTTGGATATACAAATGTATATATAGATATAGGTATGGAATTTATATAAATGTCTAGGGGTGATGTAGATCTATATATGTATATGTATGAAGGAAATATATGTGTATATTTTGATATATATATATGTATTTTATATATGTGTGAAATGATGGTTATGTATATATATATATATGTGTGTGTGTGTGAAATGATGGGTATGTATTTATATTATTCAAATATTGTAACTATGATGAAACTGTAAAGAAAATAAAGAAGTTTTTAAGAAAATTTGTTTGCATTGAAGTGTATATGAAAGAACTGTTATAAGCAATATATTGAAGCAGTCAATCTTAGCTTAAGATTGAGCTTCATGTTTCCACCTACTAACCCATGTTTAAATCCCTATTTCCCATCCTACTCCTTTTGTCATGTATATATATATTTCATGTATATATTTGAAATGCGTGCCTAAATTATAAAATTTAATGTTTCAATAACATGTTTTAAAATTATTATTAATTCTTTTTATAAATTATTAGTTCTTTTTTATTAAAGTATCAGAGGTGCGACTCAAATATATATATATATATATATATATAGGAGCAAAACTTACTAACAAAATATTGATTTTTAAATATTTTATCGTGCGTCATTTTTAGCTTTTTCTTTTTAAATTGCTTGTTTTTTTATTATTATTAAACTATTGTAAAATCCAATATGGAAGATGCTACAGTACTTGTCTAAAAATAATTAAAGGGGTTGGAAGCACTATTGTTTTAATCTGGGGTAGGTATTTTTTAATTAAAGTTTTACTTAAAATGGGATTAAGATTAGAGACACTTTTGTTAAAAACATGTTGTCAAATCTATTTCTAATCTGGAAATAGATTTGAATTTATTTTTGGACGTTATCTTACTGTTGCATCTTCAAAAACAACCGATAAAGAAAAAGTATAAAATGACTGAATTTTGAGTCACAAGGAGATTAGCTACTATTGAGAGAACTGATTGTAAACATATTACACATCGCTTGAAACTTAAAATGATGTAGCAGTAAATCCACCTTCCTTCTCAGCCCTCTGGGTCATCATCTTCTGCTACCATAATATCCTGATGCCCTGAAATGAAGAAAGGTCTAAAAAAGGAACTTTAGAATGCTAATAAAAGTTTGCTGTCACCAAGAATTCATTTGGATCCCTCAATTTGCCATGCATGAGCCATACTTTGAAAATAGACATTAAATTTGCACAAGGTAACTCTTATGCTACTATTTGAAAATGAATCTAGCCTAACTAATCTCAAATCCTGCTATCAAGATTTCTAACGTTTGTTCAATTTTCTCTCTTTTAAATAATATGTAATTTGCTTTTAAATAATTTATATAAATTTAATTCTCTCTCATATGCTCTTAACTTTCCTTAACTTTGGTGCGGTCATTTATTTATATGTATTTATTATTTGATTTATATATCTGCTTGTTTATTATTGATATGCCAATCTCACAACCTGGTGAGCTTAATTTCTAAAAATCTTTTCTGTCATTTTTTTAAACTAAACCTTCATGAAAAAATTATTAACGTACCCTTAAAATATATATATAATGCATTGTAAATTAATACATTCGCCAGAGTGTTTTATGAATCAACATTTTAGGTTCATTTTAATATAAAAATTGATTTGTTTAATACTGGATTTCTACCCGGGATAAATCCAGAACTCAAGCTAATTAATGCTCTGAAACATTTATTTTATAATTATTTATTAAATTCTGAAAGAGTGACTTATAATTTGTTTTCTATAAAACTGCTAATCTTACTTCATTTTTCATACTCTTAAAATATCAAATACAGTATTTAAATATTCCAGTTATTGTAAAATCCATGAAGGTGGGATTGAATTATTTTAAATAGTAGGAAAGGGAAGGGGGTGAATCTTAATGTTTCTTTTACTAAATCAAATCTTAACGTATATTTTATTAATTTGAAATCTAAATCTTAATGTTTCTTTTGCTATATAAAATCTTCAAGTATATTTTAAGTAAATGA
This sequence comes from Epiperipatus broadwayi, assembly GCA_028023455.1. Classification (NCBI taxonomy): domain Eukaryota; kingdom Metazoa; phylum Onychophora; class Udeonychophora; order Euonychophora; family Peripatidae; genus Epiperipatus; species Epiperipatus broadwayi. Next base: position 3,423,977 of record JAQFVV010012513.1, read on the forward strand.
AATGTAAATCTCTATATATATATTATAACTGCATAGCGTATTATTTGTCTAAATTATAGTACTCAAACAAGGGTCATTTATTTTAAAGCAGTAAAATTTATTCAATGTTGTTAGAGTCATTCATTCATACTGCGTTACTGACATTTAGCCGATCTTCGTGATTATATATATGTGCTTCTTAATCTGGGGGTTACGACAAGTTTGAACCCATAGATTTCTTCTCAAGTCTTGTCCTGAGGATAGTTGAAACTACCCAGGACCATTTATGTCATATCTCGTTCCGTAGATAGTTGAGCTATCTAGAACCACATTTATTCCATATAAAATGCCTCTGGCAGTGATCCCGTAAGTTTGGCACACGCTATGCATATCTACTTTCTTAGTATAAAAAGGCCTCTGGTGGTGATCCCTAAGTATGGCACACACTATGCCCATCCACTTCATTCTCATCCAGAAGCATGACCATTTCCTCTTAGTTATTTTTAGACTATTATGTCAGCACCACAAACTTCTTCATATTATTATTTCTTTTGCTTCATGACCCAGTTTTAATTCTCTAGTATTAAAAATGCACTCTGCTTAATATATATATATATATCAATGCCAAATATTAATAGCTAGATTAATTACTAATGTTATTTCAATCTTATCATACAATCCCACCATCGTAACTTATTTCTATATTTAAGAGTATCTATATGCCTTGGGAAAAATAAAGCGTTCGTCTTACTATTGTTAAAATATTTTTTCATTAAATATTTTGTCATAGATTCAAACATAATCAAATGTTTTCAAATGTATTTTATTTATTTTCACGACTGTAATGGCGTAAAAATGGTTTATATTATATCTGTAATGAATTTCAGAATGCTCCCCAAAGTAATAATGTTAGTCACCATGTTTCAGAACCGTAAATCAAAGCATTAATGGCAGTATTGTGTAATTCTTTTTAATATTCGATTGGCATCTTAATATTGGACCCACCAAAGATGTGTGTTTATTTATAATATATCATTTAGCTAATAAAGAGCATATGAGAAATAATAGTGTGAATGACACTATGTAATCCTCTATCGCTTGGTAGACCGCTTGCTCATTTACGCACACACTAATGTGTATAATTAATTTATAAATGTATAATAATTTGTCAGTATATTAAAATATATTTTATTGTCTAACTTATTTGAGTTGTTCGAATTCCTTCTTTTCTCCACTTCCAAAAATAAAGCCTGCTTATATATATTTAGTTTAGTCATAGTATTATAGATGTCTCATTGTTTTGCTCAGCTTTGCTAGTTGGCCGGATTAAAATTAATTCTCATGTGCCATCACTATTATGTTATTCATTAGGTGTTTGATCTGGAGCTTATGGAGTGGGTTCGAATCCAGGTTAGTCCCTGACCTAAATCTTGGGCTGGACTGGGTTTGAAGTACATTTTGTGAGTTCCAGCTCATGTTAGATGGATAAACATGTTTTGACTGGTACAATATATATATATTCAGAAGATTTTTAAATTGGCAGGATTCAGATTATTCCTCTACAGTGTTCTTACAGACATGATTAAAAAAGTTAAATATAAACAATTACATTTATTAGTGTTCATTATAAAAGTTACACAAGAAAATGCATACACAGATTTTATATCAGCTTTACTTGGGGTACTAATAAAAAAGGTTTCAGAAAATGTATTTCATTATTAATTTGAATCAATCTGACTTCAAGATAGATTTCAAACTTCTACAGGGTTAAACACCAAATATAATATGTTCACAGTGGAATATTAACATTGATTTTAAAATTAAAGGCCTACATGCTTCTCATTATTTTGAATATGTAGTAAAGATGATGCTAATTTGGAAGCTAAAAATGCACAACATCCTCCATTACATGTGGAAGAAATCTTTGCTTGCCTCTGGGTATAATGAATATTTATTAATTATGAAATTAAAACAGATCTGGTATTATGTCTGAATAATATTGAAGTTGTTTGTGAAGAAAGGGTGAAGGGTAAATGTAATGGGGTCATTATGCAATCTAATAACAAAATGAACCAGTCTCAAACTATGTGAAATAGTCAACTGCAGTATAAATGTATATTTATTTATTTATTACTATTATTACCAAATATTTTTGAAAATAACAGTTTGGCAATAATGTATTATATTCCAGCAGCAATTGAACTTCGATATAAAGAATTGTTTTACATACTTTAGAGCAGATGTGAAATAATATATACACATGGAAGTCATTAAACATTGTGAAATCATAATGCACTTATGCAAATCTCTTATGTTTAGACTTCGAAAAACGTATATATATATACACACACACCATATAATCATGAAAACATTAAATATAATACATATATTTCTTATCTCAGTGAATTTTTCATTTTAACTCAATATTATCACAACCATCCACCGATTATATATATATATCATTAAAAACCAGACAACATTTAGATAATCCGAATATCAATAACAATTAACAATTTCAATATATAAAGAGATAGATAGATAGTTAGATAGCTAGTTAGATAAGTAAGTAGATAGGTAGGTAGATGGAAAGATAGGCAGACAGACAGATAGATAGATAGATAGATAGATAGCTAGATAGATAGATAGATAGATAGATAGATAGATAGATAGATAGATAGATAGATAGATAGATAGATGGAGATATAAATAGATAGATAGATAGATAGATAGATAGATAGATAGATAGATAGATAGATGGATGGATAGATAGATAGATAGATAGATAGATAGATAGATAGATAGATAGATAGATAGATAGATAGATAGATAGATAGATAGATAGATAGATAGATAGATAGATAGATAGATAGATAGATACGTACGTATGTAGATAGATAGATAGATAGATAGATAGATAGATAGATAGATAGATAGATAGATAGATAGATAGATAGATAGATAGATAGTAGATAGATAGATAGATAGATAGATAGATAGATAGATGTCAAATTTTAATAATTTTAGCAAACCTATAAATAAATTAAAACTGTGCAGCTATGTAATCCTGATAATGTAAATATAATCACAGAACAACTAAATCTGAAAACATTAATATGAACATTTATGAACCATACTCACAAAGAATCATTTAAATAAACATGTAAATAATACTCATATCCTTATATCAATGCCAAACTTTATTTTTTTAATCTAAGGCATAGGTTGGCATTGATACGTGGAAATATGATTTTTGGGGGGGAATTCTGACTTGTGAATTTTTATAGTAATGTTTTTTTTTTAATTTAATTCTTTCATGATTATGTTTATATCTAACAAAAGAGGGTATTGTCTATTTAAGATTATCCTTAATATAATTTTTTTGAAAAAAAAAATATTTCATTAGATTCCTGCATTGTTTTTATGATATCCAGTAATTTATTTAATCATCCCACTAATGAAATGTACATTTAATGACTTTTCAACAAATTTCTGAGAATTACCTTGAGCTTTTTTTATACTTCCTAAAAATGATACATAGAAGATCTTGAAATGGATTATACTTAGGCTATATATCATTGCCTCTTTCCTGTAGATTATTTATTATTTTTAATTTTAAAATAAAAATTAGTTTAATTTATATATTTTTTACAGTTTTTATAAAGTATGTAATTAAAAAAAAGAAAAGTAAAACGCATATCGAACTGCAAGAATCGATACTGGGACTTTCTGAAGCCAAGTCAAGTGCACCAAACTTTATGTAATTAAATGATTTTGGTGCAATGATAGAATATCAAATGCAGAATTGGGAACTCCTTGGATCACTTCGAATATTCAAACTTTTTATGTACTCTTGAGTAATAAAGTATCATTAATAATTGATTACATATATAGTCATCATCATCATCAGCAGCAACCATTATCAATCACTGCAGGATGGTCTGTCCAAGTTCAATCCATCTTTTCTGATCTTTAGCTTTTCTTCTCCATGTCACCCCTGCACTCTTTCTTATTTCATCCATCCATCTCACATGTGGTCTCTTTCTGGGTCTCTTATGATATTTTGGAATCCAGTTTAACCATTTCAATTGTCCATTTATTATCATCTCTTCTAGCAATATGTCCAGCCCAACTCCCCTTCAGTCTTTTAATTTTTTAATGAGGTCAGTTACACCTGTTTGTTCTCTTATCCATATATTGGGTTTTCGACCTCTTCTTGTTACTTCCAACATGCATCTCGCCATACTTCTTTGAGAGATCTGAAATCACCGAATTGCTCTTAAGTGTCTAAGCCTCAGATCCATAAGTAAGAACTGATAAAACACATTTATTAAAAACCTTTCTTTTCAAACACATAGGCATATTTCCTTTTAGTATCAAATTATTTCTACCAAAAGCACTCCAAACAAGTTTAATTCTTAATTTTATCCATTATGTTTCCATCTGTATTAATAATCTAACCAACGTATTTGTAACTGTTAACTTCTTCTAACTCATCAAAATCAATCTTTATTTTCATATTTTGAGAAAATCCATTAAACATTACTTTAATCTTTTTAACGTTTATCTTTAGTCCTATTTTCATCTGATAACTTCTGCAACATCCTCAACCTTTAATTATTCTACAAAAATAAATAAATAAAAGTAATTTATCATTTAATTTTTATTAACTCGGCAATTTTTACATAAAACTGATGTATTTTTGCTTTTAATAACAACCTTGTATAAAGTATATTCAATTCATTAAAATTAAGAAAAATATGTATAGTTTACATCTTTTCCCAAAGGGTAACTTTGCAATGGAGTTTCACATCACGTGATAGCCTAGATCATTGATACTAGTTGATTAATTTTACTTGCCAACTACTTAACAGTATTTATTTTGATATCTTAATTTACAATTTCAATATAAACTTTAATGAAGTCTTTATTACATCATTAAAAATATTGATTTCTAATTTTTGTTTTAAAAGAGTAAAAATTTCCATATGTATATATATATAAAGCAATTTATGAGTAAACAATAATTTTAAAAGAAAACATTTTTTTTTATAAAAAAAATTAAAAGCTATTTCTAAGTTGATGAAAGTTTTAGATAAGTCTACGTCAATCCTTTCCTTGAGAAAAGGATCGTTTATTCAATGGTTGACGGCCTTCGACAGCTTGGATAATGGAGTTTCAGCTCCGCAAGACGAAGCAACGAAGCAATACAATTTTAAAGACTGTCTTAGTCAACATCTGACAATCCTAGTCTTGTTTGTAGGCATAGAATAGATTGCTGACGTAGAAGTAGAAACAAGATAGTTTATTATTAGAAAAAAATCTGACCTTATAATAACTATATATATATATTATGTGTAATACTGATATCAATCGGCACCAATTCCTGGCATACGTATGTAAAACAAACGTATAATCTTTGAGATGTACATTATAGTGTTAATAGATGCAAAGTTTTTAACCAAACGCCATTATTTAAATAAAGTTTTTATATATCTGTTTTAAACCACTAAACATCACATGATCACTGTTTGATATCTGTTTTATTACAGTAAAGAATAAATCACCTATCGGCATTTTCAACCAGTATTGATCTATGTCAGAATGAAGCTTCCTCTAAGTTTAAATGAGTTTTTCCGATTCCTGGCTTGTCTTCTCCATATCATACTTTCTTATTTCATCCATCCGTAACATTTTTTTTCTAGGTTACAATTTTTTGAAATACAGATTAAAACTTCATCTATCTAATCACTATGACTTCTTGTAGCAATATGCCCAGCCCAATAACATTTCTGGCTTATTTTTTTCAATGATATTGCTGATACCTGTTTCTATTTTTATCCATGTATTTTACTTTTATTTTATTCTTGTTAACTTCAACTTACATCTTTCTATACATCTCTGATTAGTCTAAAATCTTTGTACTGCTTTTCTGTTAAGTGTTTAAAGCTCGGATACAAGTACAACAAGTGGTAAAATTTTCTATTAAAAACTTTCTGCTTAAATACTTATGCATATTTTAAAACTAAATTTATTTATTTTTCGTATGTCAAATGCGTTGACCGGAAAGCAAATCCGGGCCAGCTGCTTGGAAGGCAGCTATGCTAACCACTAGGCAAATTATTTCTATTAAAAGTAGATAGTGTATAAAAATCTCTGTATTTAATAAATTAACATGTAGAAAATATTTATACTTATCTGTATACTGAATATACAAATAGAGGTCACACATTAGACTGCCACACTTATGACCTGAGTTTGAATTCTAGCTGAATACACTTGAATTAAAATACATGTAGTCTGAATATCTACATGCAGTAAATTAATACATAAAATTTTACATATAAAGAAAGTTTTCTATATTTAGCCATGCTTATGACCTTGATTTGAATTCTAGCCAGATACAGCTTAAAATTTATTCTTTCAAGATTTTAATGAAAATTTGAGATTTTTGTTTTAAATAAAGTGCCAACGCCAATCTGGATAATTATTTATTATAGGTCGTTAATGGGTATCTTACTATTTTTAATTAGAACATAGAACAATAATGGAAAACTATTCAAAACCAGTCACACAAAAACCAACATGCATGCTGAGTAATGATGACTCAACTATTTTTCTGATTATTGGATAGATTTTTGCACCAAAGTTGATTAATTAAAGGTTGTTTCACTATTTTTGTCTACATTAAAAAAAGTAATTGATTCTAAGTTGATTGAACGTAATATTTCACTTGCAAATAGGTACCTGATATTTATAATTGCAAATCATAATCATGCTTACATCTTTTTCCCCCATGTAAAACCATGTATTAATAAAATGTTTAGGCATCAATGCAATGTAAACAAGCAGTAATGTGTTATCCTGATCATTGCTTCTCTCTCTCTCTCTCCCCCCTCTCTCTCTCTCCCTCTCCCTCTCTCTCTCTCTCTCATAGTGCAATCTGTTCTTGTGTATAACAACACAAGTCATTCTAGAGAAGTTAAGGTCAAAAAATAATAAAGCATATCAATGTAAAAATTACTAATCTGTATAGTTTGGCAAAAGCGGTAACATAATAGACTGAAAAATAAAAAGTGTTTGACAGAAACTCTATTTGGTGTTTGAAAGTCAATGGGACTTTAAATAACTACATGATTTTATTTTTATTTTGTAAAAAGTACTCAACTAGAAATAAATAATTGTAAAATAACAGAAAAAAATCTAATAATTTTTTTTGTGATTATTGTGGACCACATATTAAGAAACACATGTGGACAGATGATTTTCTTATTAATTTTATTTAAAGTTGCTTCTTTTTTAAAAAGACGTATCTATATCTATTCAGAGAGACATTTTTATTTCTAAATTGCAGTTTGTATATGCCAAAAAAAGACATGATGTATTTATATACCAATGGTAAATCTATTGGTTAGCATATTTTTCTATATTCCTTACAAATATGCTATTTAATTGTAAACTTTAGTAATCAATAGATGCCAGATGGTATGGAAACAGTTACATATACATGATAGCAGTATTTGTGGCTAAATGTCAACCTTGTTTCAGAAAAACTAGTTTACATGTCATCTTGGACTGTGAGCAACTGAAAATCAGAAGTATCGTGTATTTATACTGACATTTGTTACCAATATCTAAAAATTTCACATCTTTGCACTTTTCACTCAGTTTTGACTGTCTTGCAATCTTTCATGTGTTTTTCTCTTCACTTAAAAATGTTTTTTACTAAACTGTCTGACAGTTTCGGTTGTCTACAAATCTTCATCAGAATTATTTTTATCTTTTTTTTCATATTTACATAATAGAATTCTATTATATAAATAAAATATGAATAATAATCCTGAAGAAGGCTGCTAAATAATCACAACTATCAGTATAATTGAACAAAAAAGTATTATAAAACCATGTAGAAGTGGATGTTTAGAGATGAAGTAGTAGTGAACAATTGGAAGATTATAGAAGTTGAAACAAATTCATCATTCAATTCCTGCATCTTAATGGCCAATTCCAATATTTTTTAACGATTCACAGAGTTATGAATTTGTTAAAGCAAGTAAACATTAAGATGCCAAAGAACTTATTAGGATAAAATATTTTTTTACATAATTCTACATAATATATTATATTCTCTGCAGAAGCATATAGATTGATAACCTAAAGTAGTAGACCCCCTGCTGATCTTTGAAACTTTTAAATTAACCAAGCAGGGAAAATTAGCTAACATCTAATCCATATATTTTTAACATTGCACCTGTTATTATTATGTGATTATTCATATGGTATTTATCATTGATAGGCTGCTTATAAACACACATTAATTTACTAGTAAAAAACAGCTTGTGTACGCATAAGAATAGTGATCATGTGATGGTTGATGGTTTGCCTCTGAGTTTAAAATGAAGAATATCTATTGTCTTACTTCTCAGCTGCCTGGTAGTTCTTATATGAAATATCAATTTGGTTTTGTTTAAAACAAAATAAATGTGAGTGAATGATGTTTTTTTCTGTATATTTGCAATATGGTTCATTTATAGCTCTCTGTTATTCTCAGAAATCTGTACAGTAACAAGTGGAAGTAGTTATTGGAAGCCAAAAACAAAGCAGGCTAAGAATCTCTTATATCTATACTCAGGCTGCCATCTGAAGATTATTTTTTTAATTAAATACCTGCAACAGCAGATCACTTTTAGATGAAGGAAGATTGTATGAATTAAAAGAACTGTCTAATATTAAATAGAACACTGTTGTGACATTGAGAAGTTAGAAGGAAAGATGAAGTGATGATATAAAAAAATGAACTTGTATTTTGCAACTGACCCATTAGGAATAAAAAATATAACAAACATTACAGAGATTGACAGTATTTTAGACAGAGTGACGTGATTAGAATAACTTAATGGAAGATACCAAATAGAGATAATTCAGTTTTGTATCCCATTGAGTTCCCATTGTGATTAAGAAGTATGCATTTTTTATGTATTTAGATCACATCAAATAATATTTGAAAAAATTCATGGAAGGTGTTAATGCCAGAATTGGTAAATGATTAAAAAATAAAGGTGTTGTGGATACATTTAAATTTGATGATTGATGTAATTGATTTAGCACACAGACTTTGGAATTCACAGAAAAAGAAAAACTGTATATTATAAATTCTTTTCTTGAAAAAAAAAAAGTTAAACAGAAATGGTCTTGGAAACATTCAAATGAAAATCCAGTGGAATTGAATTATATTTTGATTAATAGAAATAAGTATTTCAAGTATTTTATGTTTTAATAAATACAATGCAGGATGTGATCATCAATAAATAAAATGTCCCAAAATCACCATTCTTTATGCTTATGCAAGCTGTTTGCACAGAGTCAAAATTCTTCATACAGTAGCATCACTCAGTGCAAGCCAGAGTAATCAATAATGCAGGAAGGTTTGTGCATAAAAGCTCTATCTAGTGCCTACTTTTCCAATATCTCCAAACTTGTTTATAGCTTGTAGTTTTCATCAGTGAGGAGCCTTGGATCTGAGAGCACTTTACCTAAATCTAGGATCTAATGCAACTCTCTACCAACAACCTGTGAGTTTTGCTTCTGTGTAAACAACCTGTATAAGTATAAAGAATGATGATCATGTGATGTTTTATGGTTTAATACCAATCATGCCCAATAGGATTATGATGACTGTAGTTATTAAAAAATTAAAGACATCAAAAAATAGGAATGTTGAACTGAGTCCACATCTGGACAACTATACAAACTAACGAGCTTGAATCAAAAACATTATTGTGTTTTCATTTTTGACTCAAAGCTTTATAGTTAGATAATAAGGTAAAAGGTGGTTTCTGGAAGATTACATTAGCTTCTAAGGTCTAGATGAACTGCCCTCACATTCACAGATGCTTACCGATGACAGCCACAACCTAGAAACTAGTCTGGGAATATTGGATGAGTAGGCACTAGATAGGGATTTTATGGACAACCCTTTGTGTGGTTGTTGATTACCCTGTCTTGCTGCTGTATGGAGAGTTTTGCCTCCGAATAAATAAAATGTAAGATATGTGCTAATGTGGGGGTTTCTTAATTAACCTTTTTAAAACTATTGCTCATCTTAAAGAGTTTTTAGACAAAGTTTTGTAATCAGCCTCATGAAATTTTAAACAAGAAAATACAAAAATTGAAAAACAAAAACATATTAATAATTTTTATTAGTTATTCATTAAACTAGAGATTATCTTCTTAATGAATAATATCTCTGTAGTATAATTTTTATCTCACCACTCTTATTTAAGGTAGGGTCTGGTTTATATTTGCTTTCAACATTTGTGTAGAGATGTACTCATAAGCATATGACCAAAGACATATGCAAGAGATTATGATCTGCAAGATGCACCAGCACTTATCAGTCGGCCCAGATAACATTCTCTTATATATATATATATATATATATATATATATATATATATATATATATATATTATATAATTGTTCAGTATAGATAGATAGATAGATAGATAGATAGATAGATAGATAGATAGATAGATAGATAGATAGATAGATAGATAGATAGATAGATAGATAGATAGATAGATAGATAGATAGATAGATAGATAGATAGATAGATAGATAGATAGATAGATAGATAGATAGATAGATAGATAGACAGATAGACAGATAGATGGATGGATGGACACATAGACAGATAGACACATAGACAGATAAACAGATAAACAGATAGATAGATAGATAGATAGATAGATAGATAGATAGATAGATAGATAGATAGAAAGATAGATAGACAGACAGACATGTACAGACAGACAGATAGATAGATAGATAGATAGATAGATAGATAGATAGATAGATAGATAGATAGATAGATAGATAGATAGATAGATAGATAGATAGATAGATAGATAGATAGATAGATAGATAGATAGATAGATAGATAGATAGATAGATAGATAGATAGATAGATAGATAGATAGATAGATATCCAACAACAACAGTTCTATTAATGTGCCAAATGTGCTGCCTTCACAACTTTGCCCAAATCACTTAATGGAAGCATATTAATAATTTTTATTAGTCATCCATTAGACTAGAGATTATCCACTTAATATTTCTGTAGTGTAATTTTCACTACACTACTCTTATTTAAGATAGGGACTGATTTGTATTCCCTTTCAATATCCTTGTAGAGAGATATAATCAAAGCACATGATCAAAACTATGTGAAAGAACATTTTTTATTAGTCATCTATTAGATTAGAGATTATTCACTGAATGAATAATATTTCCGCAGTGTAATTTTCACTTCACCACCTTTATTTGAGGTAGAGACTGGTTTATATCTGCTTTCAACACCTTGTAGAGAGATGTAATCATAAACATATGAACAAAGATATGTGTAAGAGATTATGATCTCCAAGGTGAACATTTTATGCTAAACCAGCATTTATCAATTGGCCCAGATCACAATTTCTTACCCATATTTTTATCATTGTTCAGTATAGATAGATAGATAGATAGATAGATAGATAGATAGATAGATAGATATATAGATAGATAGATAGATAGATAGATAGATAGGATTTCCATTCTTGCTATTAAAAGGTGTGAAGGTTGCCTTGACAGCAGTTAGAAATATTGGTTGCTATATTTACTGTGAATGTTTAGGTGATTACTGGTTGGAAACTAATTAGATAGATAGATAGATAGATAGATAGATAGATAGATAGATAGATAGATAGATAGATAGATAGATAGATAGATAGATAGATAGATAGATAGATAGATAGATAGATAGATAGATAGATAGATAGATAGATAGATAGATAGATAGATAGATAGATAGATAGATAGATAGATAGATAGATAGATAGATAGATAGATAGATAGATAGATAGATAGATAGATAGATAGATAGATAGATAGATAGATAGATAGATAGATAGATAGATAGATAGATAGATAGATAGATAGATAGATAGATAGATAGATAGATAGATAGATAGATAGATAGATAGATAGATAGATAGATAGATAGATAGATAGATAGATAGATAGATAGATAGATAGATAGATAGATAGATAGATAGATAGATAGATAGATAGATAGATAGATAGATAGATAGATAGATAGATAGATAGATAGATAGATAGATAGATAGATAGATAGATAGATAGATAGATAGATAGATAGATAGATAGATAGATAGATAGATAGATAGATAGATAGATAGATAGATAGATAGATAGATAGATAGATAGATAGATAGATAGATAGATAGATAGATAGATAGATAGATAACTTATTACTACAGTTTAATTGATAAATATCAATCTTACCTCTTTCACAACTTTGAATCAAACCAATTAATGGAAATATATTAATAATTTCATTAGTCATTCGTTAGAGTAGCAATTATCCACATAATGAAATTGTCAAACAAGATAGGACTTAGTATTTATCTCCTTTTGACTCCTTGTGAAAGGGTGTAGTGAAAATTGCACTACCAAAATACTACAAAAAGGTACTGTATTGAAATTTATAAAATAAAAAGAATACATATTTCTCATTCTGTATTATAATTTTGCTAAATTATTCTTAAACAGCTCGATTGAAGACTGTGAATGTCTGAAATTTTCAGATTGTTTATTTAATAGTTAACCATTAGATAAAATGCTGGCTTAACCTGGTATTTTAAATCTAATGCTTGAATATCCTAGTACCTTACCGAGGAATGCCAAAAGCATGAAACTGGTCTGGGAATGGGAGTATTCTGAAAAGTTTGTTAAGAGCTATTGGTACACTCATTACATTACTTTTATAATATATAAAATGAGCAAAAAGTTTAGACTTTGTGGCTAATTATTCCAATGTATAAATATATAAAATGCACTAAAACGCATGAACACACAAAGCTGAAGACAAAGAAATATTAATACTGTAGATTGATATAAACTAAATATATGTATCTAAGTATGTGGCTAAGTGCTCGAGATCTTTATTTACAAAATGGCTATGAATATGAGGACCTCGGTCCTCGAAAGCACTTAGCCACATACTTAAATAAATATATTTAGTTTATATCAATCTACAGTATTACGATTTCTTTGTCTTCGGTTTTGGGTGTTTGTGCATTTTAACACATTTTATATATTTATAACTATATATATTTACACACACCAATAATATTTTCTTATATGCTTATTAACTTTTTTCATACCATTTTACAAAACCCTAGATATTCTATTCTACTTAGTAAATCATCTTATAAATATTTTCATATTCTTTCTTTTCATCGTAGATTGTTTTGTTTAATTCAAATTCCACAAACTTCTGTTCATCTCCATAATGAAGTGTTTTTTGTCCTCTTTATAACATAATCCTACTTTTGGTGAAGATTATCATACTCATAGATCTGTGATTACGGTGGACCTTATTGAAAGTACACCTAGCAGTAGGTTATAAAAAAGAAATAAATCATTTTGTTACACAAATGAACAAACATTTGCAAATTTGAATAACAAATACAAATGAGAGAAAAATCAATTTTGTCTTGTTTAGTAGTATTTAAGGATAGTGTGCAGCTCTTTAGTACCAGTTCTCTTCATTGGAGTTCTTAATAATGTATAAGTTATCATTCTCTTGAGTGTATTCAGATATGACCTTTCTTCAAAAACCTTTTAAAATTCTAGAATGATTTGATTCTATAAGAATTTCCACAGTGGAAATCTAGATATAGATCTAAGATATTTTCATATTCTCAAGAATATTTATCCAATTGCAATAGCTGTAATTAGAGTACACGATAAGAATATTAATACTGAGAAGGTTATCTGACAGGGTAATTCAATATCTCCCACACTTCTTGTAGCAAATTACAAAAAGTATTGTGTGGATTAAAATGGGAAGCAAAGACAGTAAAAAAAAATTGAGATTTTTTTTAAGTCACTTTTTTTGCAGACCATATGGTTTTTTTTTTCAAATAATGCTTCAGATGTTCAGGAAGTGTGACAAGAGTTAACAGATGAAAAAAGTGTGACTAAAGAAAATAGATTTGAGTAATGTCCAATGAATATTTTCTGAAGAAGAAAACAAACATTGATAATAGTGAATTAGATAAAGTTAACAAATACAAATATTTTAATCAGATTATTAATTCAAGCAAAAACATAATGGATGAAATTAATCATAGAATTAAACTTGGTTTGATTGATTTGGTAGAAATAACATTAAAGAGAAATATGTGTATGATTTTGAAAATTAAACTGTTTAATGAATGTATTTTACCACTTATGGCTTATGAATCTGAGATTTGGTAACTTAACAAAAGAGCGATACAGATTCTTCAGACTAGATGGAAAATGATATACACGAATGAAAGAATAAATAGATATTACTGATATTATCACACAATTAAGAGACTGAGATGGAACTTAGCTAGAAATATTTCTAGAAAAAATGATAATAGATTGACAATTGAAGTCTTAAAATGGATCCTAAGAAATTGTTAAAGACTTAGAAAGTGACAATATTTGCAATGGATGGATTAAATAAGGCAATTTGATAGTTTGATGTGGAAAAGAGAGATTGGGTAACAGAGGAGCTGGATAATATTTGGCTAATCTTTGATCCTCCCCTGAGTGATTATGAGTAAAAATCATAATAATGATGAGCACTGGCCAATACTTTCACTGCGAACCACTTTTTTATTTATTGTGGAGTAATCTACATCAATCTAATATTAAAGCGCTGTAGCAATATTTTAATCTATGCCTACCAGAAAAAGTAAGAATCACATGACTAATAACCACCATGTAATTTTAGATAGTGTATCAGGAAGATATTTAAAACTGTATTGCTTGGCCTATCAAATAGCAATGACCCCACAAGACACTGACTTATTAACATCATTCTATTTATGATCACTTTATAGTAAAAAAAAAAGTTGATACTGAATGATTATTTACCCAATTTAACATCATTTCTTTTAGTTGAGTAATTTTTTTTTATATAAAGTAATGAGTATTTTGCTCTGGTTGAATGAGTGATTGAGAATTAAAGGGCCACTATCAAAGAATAATGTGTCACGTTTGGTATTTCAACATCACATGACTTTCACTGATTAACTATTTGATCATCTTTTAATAATTTCTGCATAATGATTAGTAAGATAATAAAGTGAAAAGTAGTTTTATCAAACTTTAACTGGTGTGGTTTATCATTATTCAGTACATGGAGCTGTACCCCCCCCCACAACTTTAATTATTTCTTTACATTATTGGAATGTTACAATGGTGGACTGGAGTTCCATGTCCATAGATTGTGTCCTAGTTCTGTTCTTTTCAGTGCTCAAACGGTTTATGAACTCCCAAACAATATACCTTTAAATTATTGGCTCTCTTATCTTTACAGATTTGTTTCAATTATTAAAGAAAAGTTAAATTATTTAATATAACTTTTAAATAATTTAAAATATTCTTTCCCCACACAGGCTGTATTCACATCAACACCTTTTCTAAAGCAGTTAATTAATTGATAATTAAAATATGAACATTTTTGGACAAGTTATATAACAAATGTTAGTAAAGAAGGTAAAAAGTTATTAGGAAAAAAGCATTGATTATTTTTTTTAATTAAACTTTTATTCAATCAATCAATCACTTTTGCCCTGATTGTGTAAAAGTCATAAAAAATTACAGAGATTTATATAATATTTTAATAAAGTTAATACTGATTAACACATGCATTATATGCATATTGGTAAGAACTCGTAATCTTCTATTCTCAATTTAAACTTTTGACAGATGTAATTGAAGACTGTAATCTATTGACAGATATCTCATGCAATGAAATTGTCTCAAAGATTTATATTATATTGTGTGTATATATATATATATATATTTGAAAGACGAATTATATTATATTGTGTGTATATATATATATATATATTTGAAATACGAACTCTAATGTATTTATATATTAGTTCACAGAGGGCAGTACTGGATTTCTTAATCATGTGGGATGATTTAATTGCTTAATATATATATATATAAGTGATTGAAAATTATATTTCAAAGAGCCAAATGTAAAATAAGTTATTAATTACCCTACAGTAGTTAATGTCTCAGCGATACATTTACTGAAAACCCTTGTTGCAAAAACTAAACTTCATCAGACATTTTTAAAATGGCCATAAACATTATATCAACCTTCCTGTTTTTATGAAAATTGGACCATGCTATAGCTACTAAAATTCCTAATTAATAGTAACTTTAGTAATATATGTTTTAATATACCTGTATATATGTTAATTTTCCCTTTGCTTAACTATGTAACTCTTTTACATACATTTCCTCCTATGCCTAACAAAGTAATTTTTTCTTTTCTTTATATCATATATCTGAGTGCACTTTCAGTCACCAGCGCCATAATCGTAACTCTTGTGTTAGCTGTTGTTAAATTTTTGCATATATATGTGTATACACTTCACAAAGTATATAACATTTAAAATAAACAACACTTCCAGTTTTTTTTCATATGTCATAGCATTGGCAGGGAGACGAACCCACAACAACCGTCTGCAACCAACTGCTTGCTTGGAAGATGGCTGTGCTGACCTCTCGGCTAACAACACTCAACACTTCCAGTTTTTGGATGACTTTAACATTATATATTTCATAAAGCATATGCACATATATGTGCACAAATTATTTACCTAAAATTTAATAAAGTTTATCATAAATATTATTTATCATGATTTATATATATATACTTAATATCACTGCTTCGTATATGGAAAAAATAATAAGAACATTACATATAACTTTAAGGCATTTTAGTATCCATTTATGTTTCTCTATATGTATTACCACTTGTTTTACAAGGGTGTGAATTGAATCAGCTGAAATATGTCTGATTCGGCATAAAATTTATCTTGAGGGTCATTTGTCATTCTCCTATGTTTTATTCGTTTCAATATTGTGTGCTGGAATTAGTTTTAAATATATATATATATATATGTGTGTGTGTGTGTGATTATATATGTGATAAAATGTGTGTGATTATATGTGTGTGTGATTATGTGCATGTAAATTACTAAGTTAACAATTAAAAATATACTATATGTCATTATTTAAGTTATAACAATGGTATAATTAAATAATAATAAAAATAATTTGCACATACAAAAATTAGATTAGTGGTGTGATGAGATGTGATGCATTGTGATTTCTCCTTATACAGAGATTAGGAATCTCTCAGCAACTATGCTTATAGAAATTTGTTAGCAACTTTATCTTTCCTTTCCATTCCCAACCTTACGTCTTCCCATATCCTGCTGCATGCCATTTCGACAACATAATCTTTGTCAATTCTATGGCCTTTATATTGAGATCCCCCTTATCTTTTTCTGAAATCCAGCATAAAAACCAGTAACCCACTTTTTGTATAATTACTTTGCTATATTTATTCTTCCATAACTTCATTATTTGTACCCTTTCTGCTATCAGGCATTTACATTCACTTTCTATGCTTTCCTTACACAACTTGCAGAATAAATCACCCACATTTTTCCATCTATGAATATAATCCCTTGTTACTAAAGATCCAATTTCAGCCTTAAACAGTAAACTACTTTCCTTGTTTTTATCATAAATTAACTTGCACCCAATATTCCGTTTACTTCTATATATATTTTAAACTCTTTTTACTATCCATATTAGTTCTCCATCTCTCCAACTCCCTATTCTTTATTAATGCATCTATTATTCTATCCCATTTCTTACCACTATAACATTCAACAATTTTCTTAACACAATTATCCCACCTTTTGTACAAGTATACTGACATAAATTCTTTATCCAAATCTTTTGCATACATCATTATCTTTCTCATCCATCTTGTTGCCTGTCCTTTATTCATAACTCAATTGAATACTATTTTGGCTATTATTTTATTATCCATAAACTGCAATCACAGAACATTTTTATTTTGTTGTTTGCATCTCTCATATAAAAACTTGACCATCTCATTTCTCCTTGAATTGCCTCCTTTGACATCCACATATCCACATCTAATGCATGTCTTCCTACTTCTTTTTGTACTTTTTCTAAGTAATCTAATACCCCTATACTAACACATAATGCATCATTACCATATGTTAACCCTGCTACCACCACTCCCTTCCCATACAATTCTAGCTATATCATATTTATTATATGAAAACACTGTTAATTTCTTTATCAATCTCCTTTGTTTTCGTTGCTTCATTTATCAATGTTTTCTGTCATTACTCCAAGAAATTTCCCTGTTTACCTAAGATGATTCCCAAATAGTTATATCTATTCACCACACTTAACTTTACATCCCCCAATAAAAATTCATTGTCTTCTCTTTCCCCAGTATTAATCATCATTACTTTTGATTTTTCTTTACTAAATTTAATCCCCACCACTTTACCTACTCTTGTGCATGTCCTCAGCACAACTTCTATATCTTCCCTTTTCTCTGTGCACAAAAAGACATCATCTGCAAATAAAAGTCCCAGCAATGTATATACTTCCTTCCCACCTATTAATGGTATCTCTATCCCTCTTTCTATTCTTTCTATTGCTTTCTCCATTTCTCTCAAATACAACAAAAACAAAGTAGGTGACATAGGGCATCCTTGCCTGAGACCCACCCCATTTTTAACTTTAACTGATTCTATGTCCCCTAATTGATACACATAGTAATTATTTTCATATAATTTTTTAATAATATCCACTAAAGCTCCATCCATTCCCAAATTTTCTAAACTTACTCATAATCGATTTTTATTTATTTTATCATATGCCTTCTTTATATCAATAAAAACCATATATAACTGTCTACCTATATTCCTACTCATATTTACAAATTGTGTAAATACAAATAAACTATCTCATATAGTGATTGAAAACCTCCTTACATTTCTCCACTATATTCTTTTCTTCCATCCATCTCACAACCCTTCCAGCCCACCTTCTTTGAGAAAACTTTATATAAAACTGATGTTGCTGCTATTGGTCTATAATTGTTTAACTTTCTATTATCCTTACCCTTTCCTTTAAATAGTACTCTTGTATTATTCCAACTATCCGGAAAATCTCTCTTCTGTGCCATCTTATTAAAAACTGATAATAATTTTGCTTTTGCCCTATGCCTTAAATTCATTACCATTTCTGTTGGTCATCCATCTAAACCTCTTGGACTTTCTACTTTTCACTTTCTTCCTTGCTTCATTCTGTTCATTTTCTGTAAACCTAATATTCCCATTACTATATGCTTTCAAGCTTGCCATCATTCTGTCCTTTACATCTAACATGTTTTTTATATCCATTACATATTTATTTAATATTATCTTTAATTCTTTGTTTCTCATCTGATCCTTCATGTCAGCCATGGGTGGTGCGATTTCTAATTAAAAACACATTAATATAACATTCCCGGGCCAGTGATTCTCTATTAATATTGACTTTTTTTTGTTTGTTTGTTTGTTTACAAAGTTTACTTTCTTTTGTTTCTGAATTATTTTTCCCAAATAATATTTTTGACGATGGTATAATAATAATTGTTTTTTTTTTAATTTTTATTGACAAGAGGGTTTTTTTTTGGTGTGTGTTCAAATAGTAATTTGTGGTTTTTTTTTAAAATAGTATTACTGTTTTTGTAAAATTGGATTGCCAAAATTTAAGAGAGAATGGGTTTTTTTTGGATGGATCTTTAAATAATAATTGACGTTACTTTGATAGGTTTCCATTCGATTGCCGACAACAATTAGTGGGAGAGGTGTTTTTGTGTACGATTAAATAATAATTTACATTACTTTTATAGGTTTACATTTGGTTGCCGATAACAATTATTGGGAGAAGTGTTTTTTTTTTTCGTGTGTGTGTGTATGTTTAAATAAAAATTAAAACCGTTACTTTTATCGGTTTACATTTGATTGACAATCGATTTGACTTCCTTTCATTTATAAATTAAGGTTTTGGTTCTACAAATAAATATTTTTGACAATGGGACAATAATAGTTGTTGTTTGTTTAATTTTTATTGACAATAGGGTGTTTTTTGGTGTAGGTTCAAATAGTAATTTGGGTTATGTTTAAATAATAAGTTATGGTCTTACTTTGATTGGTTTATATTTGATTGTCAACACTAATTATTGGGAGAAGGGGTGTTTTTTGTGTGTACGATTGTAGACAACAATTATAGAAGGGGTGGGTTAACCGTTTAAAGAATAGTAGTTTACGTTACTTTTAGTGGTGGTGTACATTTGATTGCTGACAATAATTAGTGAGAGGGGTGGGTGTTTTGGGGTGATGATTAAATACTAATTTACCTTCTTTTTATTTTACATTTGATTGCTGACAACAATTATTGGGAGAAAGGGTTTGTTTTTTTTGTGTATGTTTAAATCAAAATTGAAGTTACTTTTATCGCTTACATTTGATTGACAACCGATTTTAATTTTTTTTTTTTTCGTTTATAAATTATGGTTTTGGTTTCCACAAAACCTAATATTTTTTGACAATGGGACAATAATAGTTGCCATTGTTTCTTTTATTTTTATTGACAAGAGTGGGTCTTTTTTGGTGTATGTTCAAATAGTAATTTGGGTTTTGTTTAAAAAATAATTGGTTTACCTTACTTTTACTCCTTTACATTTGATTTCTGACAACAATTAGTGGGAGGGGTGGTTTTGTGTACGATTAAAGAATAATTGTACATTACTTTTATTTTTGACATTTGATTGCCGACATCAATTATTGGGAGAAAGGGTTTCACGTTTTATTTTTTGTTTGTGTGTATGTTTAAATCAAAAATTGAAGTGACTTTTATCGGTTACCATTTGATTGATGACCAATTTGTCTTTCTTTTTTTTTCATTTATAAATTATTTGGGTTTTCCCAAATAATATTCACTTTGACAATGGGACAATAATAGTTGTTGTTTCTTTCATTTTGATTGACAAGAGCGGGTCTTTTTCGGTGTATGTTCAAATAGTAATTTGGCTTATGTTTAACTAATAATTTACGGTCTTACTTTGATTGGTTTACATTTGATTGCGACAACAATTAGTGGGAGGGATCCCCCCCCATATGATTAAAGAATAATTAATGAAGTTCCTTTGATTTGACCATCTGATTGCTGATGACAACAATTATTGGGAGAAGAAGTGTTTTTTGGGCTATGTTTAAATAAAAATTTTAGTTACTTCTTTTATTTGACATTTGATTGCCGATGACAACAATTATTGGGAGAAGAAGGGATGTACATTTAAAATAAAAATTAAAGTTACTTCTTTTATTTTTGACATTTGACGAAGGCCATTTGGAATCCCTCAAACAAGCTTGCCTTTACAAAGTGAACATTTCCATTGTCGGCCACAACGAGACTTACAAATGAAAGTCGAAAGATGTTTTTGGACCTCAAATCTGCACATATTTGCCGCACAATCCAATCTTTTCTTTCAGCAGCAGGATGTTTTTTTTTTGCTGTAGAAATATTCCCACATCGGCTTCTGTGTCTGGAAATTCCCATCTCTTTTCAAGTTTTTCTGTTGTTTGAATTAGCCATCTTCTTGGTCTCAGAAAATTTCTCGCTAAAACGTTATTCAAAGCGTGATCGTTTAAAAATTTTGGTACACTAACCCATCCTAATCAGGAATTTAGGAGGCTTATAGCTTTACGAGGAACAATCACAACACTATTTAAATTGTTAAAAGGTAACAGTACATCAATTTGTCTTAAAAAAAAGGCCCCAATGAAAATTTAAATACTTTTGACACGATCAAATTAACACACCCTCGTACAATATTGTTACATCAAATACATAACACAGCATTACGATATAGTGCATGACACAAACAACTATGGCATTTTCCTCTGTTTTTAGCATTGGAAAAAGCCCCACCGTTAGCCGCTAAGCCAAGTTAACACTCTTTCTAGATTTTATCATAGAAAGAAAGACTTAACTCCTTCTTAACATTCTACCTTTTAGCATAGAAACAAGACTTAACTCCATGTTAACAATCTTTCTAGGATTTATTTTAGAAAGAATGCTTAAAGGCTTGGTCACAGCTGTGGAAACAGCATATTTCTAGAAATTTAGCTAGAAATCATGCCACCCACGGCTGACATACATATTTATTTAATATTATCTTTAATTCTTCTCTAGATCTACTCTTTACTCTCTCATCATCTAGAAGTACTATCTCTTTCTACCCTACATTTCTTCTTTTAATGTATTTCCAAAAAATTTTACTCTGATCTCTTCCACTTTTATCAATATCCTCCTACAATTTACTATTCAATTTCATTCTCTCTCTATAATTATCTATTTTAGCAACTTCTTTTTTCTAAGTACTTTTCTCATTTAACATTAAGATATTTTTCATTTTCTTTGTTCTTAATAGAACATGTATATTCTCTGCATGCTTTTACCCCTCTCTTTTACAATTTTACTAACTCTCACTTTTTATTATTTTTACTCTTCTAAATATTCTCACCTAACACCCTATTTGCCACTTTTTCTATTTCACCATACCAGACCTTATACTCACCCCCAACCAACTCTTCCATGGTTTCTTCAACTTTTATTTTATACTCTTCTAACTTATTCTTATAATTCACTCTCCAAACACATATTTCACTATCATTTCTACTTTTATTTCTATTTTTCATCACACCATTTCTGTTATAAAGAAGTTATTCTCTCATCGTTATAAAACACCTTAATTTTCTGTACTTTATTTATTTTCTCTTTCTCTGCTAATACATAATCCTGCTAACATTAAAATACAGGATTCATGTGATTTGAGTTGATAATATTTGCTTCTGTTTAGTTTTTTTAATTTAACGGCAGTTGAGGAAGGTTAAGAAACTAACTGAAAGTATTTTTTCCATTTGAAAGACTTATATTATAGTTTATTACCATTATATTTATTATTTTATTATTTTTTATATATATATATATATATGTGTGTGTGTGTGTGTGTGTATAATGAGAGCTATAAATCATAATTAACAACAGAATATTTACTCATTTATTTTATGTAAAATATAAATTACTATTTAGTACTAAATTTTTTTTGCCCTTAAACATATATTTTTATAATTTTATATACATATTTACAAGTTATTGTTTTTTTCATTTAAGGAGTATAGTGTTCAGATTACATTCCGAGAGCAATGGAATGATCATCGTCTACAATACGATGAAGAATATGAAGACATACTTCCATTCCTTGCACTTCCCGACCCAGATCGGTTGTGGAAGCCCGATTTATTTTTTATAAATGAAAAAGAGGGCCACTTTCACAACATAATCATGCCCAACGTGTTATTACGAATATATCCTAATGGAAATGTATTATATAGTGTGAGGTAAGTCTATTTAAATTTATTAATAACCATGTATGCAATAATATTTAGTTGAATTAGTAAGTTTGATGATTCAATTGAGTTAATATTATGATACATTTTACTTATAGAAAGTATAAATAAATTACACATTTCATTTATTTCTGATCATAATATTGTGAGATTAGGAAATCCTAATTTTTCTTTTTCATTCATTGCCTAGACCATGTATTTTCTATAATCCAAATGTTTGTATTGTCTGAAGAAATTTGACACCTTGTGCAATGAACTTATGGTTTATCCTGTGCTGCATGGATTACTGCAGTCATAGATGACAAAGTTTAGAAGTTTAGTTCATAGTTCATGGTGTCATCTGTTAGTTCTAGTGTTGAAATTTCTTTCCCCTTTTTTGCATTGATAAATTATATATATATAAACCATATACTTCTTAATCCAAGCAATTTTAATATAGAATTTGTTTCCTCTTGCTTACAGTTTCAACTGCCCTGCACTCATCATCAGGTCTACAACATTTAAACATATATAATTAATATATATATATATATATATATATATATACACACACACATATACATACAAATATATATATATATATATATATATATATATATATATACACACATATACTCATAAAAACACAAACACAATCTAAATAGCATCTTAAAAATCCATAATTTAAGATGCTATTTAGATTGTTGTTTGTGTTTTTATGAGTATATATATATATATGTGTGTGTGTGTGCGTGTGTGTGCATGTATATATGTTTGTATGTATATATGTGTATATATTGGCATATATATGTATGTGTGTAGAAAAGTATTACTTGTATATGTCTAAATGTTGTAGCTCTGATGATGACTGCAAGGCAGTTGAAACTGTAAGCAAGAGGAAGTAAGCCATATGTTAAAATTGCATTGTAACGTATGAATTAAGGCGTATATTATATATATAGTTATAGTATTCAAACTTGAACCCTTGAGCAATAAGGCCTTTCAATCATTATTTCATTGTTTGTTTTAAAATACTTTTAACAACCCAGTTTTATTCTATAATAATTTTACATTTTTATTACTTTCAAGTTTTTCTTTAACTAAGATTTCAGTTTTTTGACTACTATCAAACAACACAACATCTCATTATTGTGAATAAAAATATCCTCACAAGATTCCAATCAATTATTCTTCTAAAAAACCTTATCAATGTCAATATAATGTCATTTGTAAAATAACATGAATTTATTATCCTATAGATAAGAATTCTAAAATATCCAGGAACAGAAACTTTATTACTATAAAATGTATTTTGGTAACTTGGGGAGGAAGATGTGAAATTTAAGTCTAGCCAACACATATTTAAATCAGTGTATTAATCTAAAATTCTACCTACAAAACATAAGTATATATAATAAGGTATTTATTTATATAGTGTTATGTTAATAAATTGTAATTGTAAATTAGCGATCTGGCTAATGCACATGCACTTTACAGATTTTAAACTATACGTAAATGAATACTCTCATTCTCAAACACAAGATAAAGTCTTTATGAAAAGATAGAATGAATCCATCTATCTTTTCTACCCAAACACTTTAAGTATGAGCCAATCTTAAGTGTTTGGAGATGAGAGTGTGAAGATATTAAGCAGTCACTTTAAATTACTTTATTATGCTTGAATGAATGATGCTTGCAAAATTATTTAAACTTTACTATACATCATTCTTAATTGAAGTTAAACATAAGATAATAAGGTATTTATTTATATAGCACTATGTTAATAAATTGTAATTGTAAATTAGCAATTGGGCTAATGCACATGCGCTTTACAGATTTTAAACTATATGTAAATGAATACTCTCAGATTGGCCCATACTTAAATGTTTGGGTGGAAAAGATAGATGGATTAATTTTATCTTTTCATAAAAACTTTATCTTGTGTTTTAAAATGAGAGTATTCATTTACATATAGTTTAAAGTATGTAAAGTGCATTTGCATTAGCCTGAAATGTGTGTACATACATATGTATGTACAGATTGCCCCATACTTAAATGTTTGGGTGGAAAAGATAGATGAATTCATTCTATCTTTTCATAAAAACTTTATCTTGTGTTTGCGAATGAGAGTATTCATTTGCATATAGTTTAAAATCTGTAAAGCACATGTGCCTTAGCCTGATCACTAATTTACAATTACAATTTATTAACATAGTGCTATATAAATAAATACCTTATTATATATATGTTTAGCTGCAACTAAGAATGATGTATAGTAAATTTTAAATAATTTCACAAGCGACATTCATTCAAGCATAATAAAGTAATTTAAAGTGACTGCTTAATATCTTCACTTTCTCATCTCCAAACACTTAAGATTGGCTCATACTTAAACATTTGGGTGGAAAAGATAGATGAATTTATTCTAACTTTTCATAAAGATTTTATCTTATGTTTGAGAATGAGAATATTCATTTATGTATGTTTCAAATATCTGTAAAGTGCATGTGCATTAGCCAAAACATAAGTATATTAAACATCTATCATTACTGAATCTCACTTTTTTTATGTAAATATTTTTTTCAATGAAAATGAATCTTCTGTTGAAATATTAAAGCAAGTGTGTAAAAAAGTAATTGTGTTTTTATTTGTATTTTTACTTTTATTTATATTTTCTTTAGATAATCAATATATAAAATTAACCTATTCATTTAGTACACTGAATGTTTCCTATAGTAAATAGAGGTATTTGACCTTAGGATTTCCTCCACTTTATCTAAAACAATCAATATATTACCACACATGTGAAAAAGATAAATGATTCCCAATATACACATTTTGTGCAAAACCAGCACTCATCAGTTAGAACAGATCATAATTTCCAACACATATACTGGAGGTCCTTGACTTTCATACATACTACTTTTGTATAATTTTTTGTTTTGTATGACAGCAACAGTAAAAGATACCCCATGTTACAGAACTTACCAAGAAATGAAAAAGAAGCATACGATGTAACTATCTTTTGATAAATTTATAGAGAAAACACCAGATACTATTTATGTATATGTTAATACACTTCATTAAAAAATAAATATTTTTAAAACACTTTTTGATGGTTTTTTTATATTGCTCTATTTTTGTTCACTTCAACTTTCATACACATTTCATGAACCAATTAGATACAAAAGTCAAGTATCCCCTGTATATAATCAATGCGTGGCTTATATTAAAATTGCAATTCTTTGAAGTTTAATTGACAGGCTTCAATCTTTCCATCTGTCCAACAATTCAACCATCCATTTCATTGTAAAACCAATGATGGAATGCTCAAAGCCCTTATTGGATTTGATATTGAAGTCATGTCCATGTAGAGATTATATCAATCTAACTTCTTATATTGAATTTAAACAAGTGGTATATCAAATGAATAAGTTAATTATACATTGCCTTGGAAATAAGTTATATCATAGTATAAGTCCAATGCATCCCTCTCCTATTAATATAAATGTATATGTAAAGATCTGATAATATGAAGGGTTAGATTGATGTAATGTCTATGTGAACATCACTATAATATCAATTTGCCAAGGAATTTGAGTGTTTCATCATTAGTGTTTCAATGAAATGGATAGTTGAATTGGTAGAAGTAAGAAAATTGAAGCCTGTCTATTAAAGTTTAAAAAATTGCTATTTTAATATAAGCTGAGCATTCATATTGTATATAGGTGTGGGAGATTATGATCTGGCCCAACTGATGAATGTTGATTCTACACAAAATATGTTTATTGAGGATCATTTATCCTTTTCACATGTGTGTTGCCATATATATTGTAATGGAACGTACCTGCTGCATTCCATTTAAATTAAAGAATGAAGTCCCAAACATTAGGAAAGCCAAATATAATGGAATGTATCTTTATATGATCTCAAATGAAAATAAACATATGAACTTTTGCAACAATAATCATTAGTTAACCAAGCCCCTAACTTTGATACACCAAATGTAATGAATAATTAAACGAACATATTATGCTGACCACGTTGTGGTGTCCAAATGTAATGGAACATACTTTTACTCCATTATACCAATCATCAGTTAACTGGGACCAACAGTTTGTGGTGCCAAATGTAATGGACAATATATCATATAAACATATTATACCTCAAATGTAATGGAACATCAATATATGAGAAGAAAATAATGCTTCAAACATTGGATGATAAACGTAATGGAATATATATAATCTAAATGAATCCAATTGTTGAGAAAGCCTAATATAATAAATTGTATAATTTAAATGAAGAAAGACAAAATTATCCCAGTTATATTTAAATAAATTGTTTATATGCCCTTCCAACTAGCTATACATGAAATAAATCTAAAATCATACAGAGCAATGAGATCTATCATTATAATTTATTTTCAAGGTTGATATGACTAACTAATCAAATATATATATCAGAAACAAAGGGAATTCTATTAAATCCAATATACACATCTATTATGTAAATTTATGTATATCTAAACATATCAATGAATAATAATATGTGTAAGTGACCTAAAGACTAAACAATAAGTGAAATATGAAGTTATCCTCTATTAAATTGTGAATTCAATTAATTTCATAATGACTTTGGCACTAAAAGAAAAATAAGAATAAAATATTAATACTCTTTCAAATAAATTACAAAGGCATTACTTATAAAACAAATAGTACATCCTTTATTTTTATATTATGGTTTAATTTTAGGTAATATCAATGTTTTAAATACAAACCCAAATAATAAATATACATATATACTTGCAATAAGTATATATATTAAATATATAAAGACATATCTGTGCTTAACAAGTAGGTATTAATATAAATACAAATCCATATTTATATTTTTCAGATATTTAAAATAATAAAAAAAAAAAATATTATATACAGCAAATACATATAAATTATTGTTTTGGTATGCATAAGAATCATTATATAAAGTTAAAAAAAAAATGGAAATAAATTAATAATAAAACAATTTTTATAATAAAAATTTGCGAATATAAATTTACTTATTAAAATATACATAACAACTCATATGCAACCCAAACTTATAAGCCATACTTTAAGATTTTAAATTACTTAAGTGTTAATTTTGACACCTGTTAAACGTTTATTGCTGTTAGAAAACAAGACGCTTGAATTGAATATTTATAAAACGTTATATTTTTATAATGAAAAATAAAAGTAAACAAAAATATCGATCTCAAAAATATATTTATATATCATTTATACATATAAAATTATTGACTACCTTTCAAAGTTCACATGTCCAGTTTTCCTTCAAAAGTCAACTTATTCCATTGTTTTATTTCTTTATCCGTTTAATATTAGAATGCATTCTAGTTAAGGTGAAGAAACTATCACGTTAGAGAAAATTGTCAATTCTTGGATGTATGTATATTTTTATCCTTCTAAAATTTCTTTCCTTGAAAAATAAATAAATAAATTGAAATGTTAAATCCAATATATTAATTTTAGTTACCTCCAGATTATTATTAGATTGACCATTATAGATTCCAGATAGCTATGTCAAATTTCGGCTTCAAACGCGATGAAATATATGTATTGAAATTTTCTTAGTTTTTTCTTTTTAAACTGCCTTGGAATAAATGAAAGAAAATGGTGCAGCCTCTTGGCTGCGATATATCTCTATTAGCCTGTCATGATTTATGTATTTACCATAGAAATCTATCTTATTCCAATATTCTGAAGAATGGTAATTTCAAAGAAACAAAGTACAACAAAATTTTATCCTTCAGTTGGTTTTATTACTATCTTAATAATAATAATGGCCTCTTCTTGTTGTTGCTGTTGTTCCACGTGCTAGCAAATGCTGTTTTGAAAACCATTGTTACACATGTTTTATTTTAAACAATTAACATTAAAAAAAATAAAATATCAAGCATATATATATATAAAAATATTAAATTGAAAATTTATTTGACAGCTTTAAAAATATATATATACATAAATAATAATATTGCATTTTTTTAATAATCACTGCAAATAAAATAATTTTTTTATATAATCAACAATTTATATGTCTTTATTTATTTATAATAATTAAATATTCATAACGATGTACCATCAACATATAAATAAAATAATAACTTCAAACAATAACTATACCTAATAACCATAAACAATAATAATACTTCATATATAAACATCAACTCAAAGAGATTTTTTTTTTTTAATAACAAATGACAATTTTTAAAATATAGATAGACTTATCGATATTTACAATACCCTCTAATCCACCGAAAAAAAAAATGTCTTTGCAGATAACTAATGAATTATGAGATATCGAAAAACTTCTCAAATTTGTAATCTTTCTAAGGACTAACATGGTTTAAAGAATATTATTTTTCATATTAATAACCATATTCATTTATTTATATCTATCTTTCAGATCATCTAGATATTTGTCCAAGTTTTCTTTAAAAAAAAAAAAAAAATCAAAAGTGCCTTTTTAATTCTTCTTGAAAAGAATTTCCAGTATGTTGAACTTTGTGAAGAAGTTTGCTTTGATTTACAAGATTTTTATATAACGTTTTGGTATAATTCAATTGCTTTTGAATAATTTTGGGATCAGCATCTAAAGATTTTGCTATGAACTCCTTAGATTCTGCATCTATATCCTTTACATAAATAGTAACTTGATCATAAGCGCTAACATAATTCTTAACTTTATCAATAACAGTTGCTATTTTATCTGATAATCTTACCTTTCCTTTGACTATCTTTATAAACATCATCAACTTGAGTAAGTCTTTATTTTACTTCACTTGTTCTATGTTCAATTAAAAACAATTCTCTGGGCAATTTTGAATGGTATTCATTCAAATTTTCCAAATAATCCTTTAAAAATTGCAAATCAGATGGAAATATGATACAACTTCAACATGAAAGAATTCTTGAAAATCATTTTGTTTTACAACAATAACATTACTATATTAATTCTTTTCAGTTTAACTTTAGGTTTACTTAAATCTCTTTCCTTAGCTATATTTTCTCGAAGAAAATCTTTACTAATCACATCATCACTTCTCATTTTAAGTTTAATTTTGGCTTTGCCAATTTCTTTTTCTTTATCAATAATCTTTCTGCCAAGAATTAAATTAAATATCTTTTCATTTATTCTTTTAAATTTTACCTTTGCTTTCCCTACATCTCTTTCCTTGTCAATATTCTCTCTAAGAAAATCAATATTATTTATCTTTCCATCTATAACTTTAAGTTTAACTTTGGCTTTTCCAATATCTCTTTCTTTATTTACATTTTCTTTAAAAAAATCTATATTAATCAGATCATCTTCTATCATTTTAAGTTTGATCTTAGCTTTTCCAATTTCTTTTTCTACATCAATAATCTTTCTACCAATATTTAAATTGAATACCTTTTTATTTATTCCTTTAAATTTCACTTTAATCTTCCTCATATTTTTGTTATGATTAAGTATCTCCTTAAGAAAATCTATTTTAGTTTTCTCCTTATCTCTAAGTTTCAGTATTATTTTGGCTTTGCCTATGTCTCTATTTGGATCAATTTCTAATCTTATAAAATTTATTTTAGGCATTGCATTTTTAATTTTTGTAAATACTATTTCTTCAATAGAATTTTGACATTTTGCATTTATCCCTAACTGTTTTAGTGATCTCTCTCGTAATTCCCTCTTCTTCTTTATCTCCAATTTATGTTCCTCTAACACTTGACTATATCTCCGAATTTCTAATATCGTTTCATCTATCCTTTCTATTCGTTGTTGTGCCTCTATCTCCTTTGTCATTACTTCTTTTAACATAGTCTGAAAATCTAACTTTACCTCCACACAACTATGATCTTTCTTTTGTATCTCCACATTCACATCTATGTCTTTCTTAATCATTTCAATAGATTCTTTACGCTTTTTCATCTTTTCATCAACCGATTCAAGAATCTTTCTAATTAATTCTTCATTTTTAAAATTTTTTCCATTTACTAAATCTATCAATGGTTTATCTTTTTCTCTATCATCTATCAACTCAACAGATGGTATATTTGCTTCTAGTTTTTTAGTAACCAATTCAACAGATTCCTTTTGAATCTCTATTTCTTCATGAATTAACTCACTATCTGTACTAATTTTTTCAACAGATAACTGGGTTTCATCACTAGTTAATTTAATAAAAAATTTGTCTTTTCTTAAATCATCTTCTGCTATCTTATCAAATGATACATTATCATTTACATCCTTGTTAACTAATTTAAGAGAATCTTTGTTTTCTTCTGCCAAACTACTACATAAGTTAATATTTTCATTAACTATTTTAATTACTTCTGGATTTGCTTTTCTTATTATTTTAACAAGTTGTCTATTTTCTGCCATACTTTTACTAATTAAACTAATAGGTTCTTTACGCTTTTTCAAATCTGTACTAGTTACTTTAACAGATTTATCATTTACTTTGAAAGATACTTTATGATTTGCTATATCCTTATCAATTATCTCAACTGATGGCTTAGATTCAGTTTCTATACTTTTAGATTCAATATTTTGTGATTTATTATTCTCCTCTAATTTATTTTTCAAATTAGCATCTACTATTGTAACATCTTGACTAACTATCTCAACAGATGATTTACTATCTTCAACATTTTTATTAATAAATTGAGTTTCTTTCCACATCCTTTCTTCAATCAACCTCACGAACTCATGGATATATTTATCAATTATTTGGAATCTCTTATCAAATATACGATCTATAGATTCACACATATTATCTGTGTATTTATCAATTATTTGGTTTCTCTTCTCAAGTATATGATTTATATATTCATGCATACTATCTGTGTATTTATCAATTATTTGGTTTCTCTTCTCAAGTATACAATTTATAGATTCACACATACTATCTGTGTATTTATCAACTATCATTTCAATCTTCTTGTGAAGATTATCAGCAACTACTTCAGAAGTTATTGGTTTCTCCATTAAATTCCTTAAATAAAAATTACCACAGATCAAGGGCTCACCATCTCCAATCATTATCCCAACAAGCAATTACTCAACTAAGCAAAATACAAGCCTTTTAATTTTATTATTCATAGTAGCTATCCGACAATCTAAATTTCAGTTGTTTGAACTCATAAACTTATTGGCTTATAAAAAGTCTCTTCTATCACTATAACAATAATAAATTCCTCTAAAAAATATATATATATAGAGAGAGAAAAAAAGTAACAACTGAGATCACTAACTAACATTTATTTATATGTAATGATAATAAATATTCTACACTTATACAATATTGAAATGTGGAAATTTCATATCAAATTCAATATAACCTTGAAATATTTAAAATACAATAAAATGTTCACATGCCTTGAAAACAACTAATTCAATAATATAGTGAGACAACTTTCTCATTCAAAATAATGGTAGTTAAATATAAAATGCTTAAATTGATGCCTATAAATTTTCTGGACCTTAAAACTTAATACCATTTTATATACAAAAAAAAAAAATCAACTTCACTAATTATTAGCTTTTGTGCCCAAAACACTATTTTACTAAAATTGTACTAATGTAATTTATCATCAACAAATATTCACTAATTGAACTTCATGTTTAAAAGTCACTTATAATGGAAAATATAACATTGATATGTTTGTTTTCAAACCCTAATTGATAATCAATGTAATAGATTATTTGTTACCAACAATAATCAATTAACCAAGCCCTTAAGTTTGGTGTTATATATTTAAGTTATATACTTATCTATTCCTCCAAAGATCCGACAGATACTGACAGCCAAAAGATTGATTAGCACTTCACAACTTTGATATAGATAAAAGAATTCAATCATTACTCCTAAAGCATACAATGTTTCATGAACACTTAGATGATTATCACATTTCATTCTATCCAAGCTACTACAACCCATAATAATTTTCTGAAAACACTATTACACTGCCCTGCTTACATCCAAGTCTTAGGGGCTATTATTTATAAAATATTTCCTTGCTCATCTTTGGGAGACTTAGAGGCAAATATTATACATATATCAAAATAATTATACCTTACTCTCTCTGGAGTTTTAGAGGTAAAATCATGGCAGGACTACTGTTAACTGCTTCATGATAAATAATAATAAACATCAAAATTTGGGTTGGAGCAATAAATGAGATCAATCAATCACAAGTGACATGAATGCATCACATCCTCAAGACAATGACAAAAATTCCCCATCCAACATCAATACTTGCAACAGAACCAACCAAACTCCAACAATCAAATATCCAATCCAACCTTCAAAATTATAGATTTTCTACAACATAAACTTTCCAAATATGGACAAAATTATTACGCTATAATTTAACACCATCAATATAATTTTTAAATTGAAATTAAACTGCTTCATGACTATATTTATCTTTCATCATTAAAAAAAATACAATAACAGTAACCATCACCATCTAAACATAAGGCCAAAATATTTCCATTTATATAAAAAAAATTAAACACACAAAAATGCTTCTCTTTCTTTAAACTATACATCTCATATCAATATATATACTACACATCTCTCAGGTATGTGGGGTATTTCAAGCCCTAATTAGCTTATTTCGAGCCCTAGTTGTTGCGCCAAATGTAATGGAACGTACTTGCTGCATTCCATTTAAATTGAAGAAAGAAGGCCCCAAACATTGGGAAAGCCAAATATAATGGAATGTATCTTTATATGATCTCAAATGAAAATAAACATATGAACTTTTGCAACAATAATCATTAGTTAACCAAGCCCCTAACTTTGATACACCAAATGTAATGAATAATTAAACGAACATATTATGCTGACCACGTTGTGGTGTCCAAATGTAATGGAACATACTTTTACTCCATTATACCAATCATCAGTTAACTGGGACCAACAGTTTGTGGTGCCAAATGTAATGGACAATATATCATATAAACATATTATACCTCAAATGTAATGGAACATCAATATATGAGAAGAAAATAATGCTTCAAACATTGGATGATAAACGTAATGGAATATATATAATCTAAATGAATCCAATTGTTGAGAAAGCCTAATATAATAGATTGTATGATTTAAATGAAGAAAGACAAAATTATCCCAGTTATATTTAAATAAATTGTTTATATGCCCTTCCAACTAGCTATACATGAAATAAATCTAAAATCATACAGAGCAATGAGATCTATCATTATAATTTATTTTCAAGGTTGATATGACTAACTAATCAAATATATATATCAGAAACAAAGGGAATTCTATTAAATCCAATATACACATCTATTATGTAAATTTATGTATATCTAAACATATCAATGAATAATAATATGTGTAAGTGACCTAAAGACTAAACAATAAGTGAAATATGAAGTTATCCTCTATTAAATTGTGAATTCAATTAATTTCATAATGACTTTGGCACTAAAAGAAAAATAAGAATAAAATATTAATACTCTTTCAAATAAATTACAAAGGCATTACTTATAAAACAAATAGTACATCCTTTATTTTTATATTATGGTTTAATTTTAGGTAATATCAATGTTTTAAATACAAACCCAAATAATAAATATACATATATACTTGCAATAAGTATATATATTAAATATATAAAGACATATCTGTGCTTAACAAGTAGGTATTAATATAAATACAAATCCATATTTATATTTTTCAGATATTTAAAATAATAAATAAAAAAATATTATATACAGCAAATACATATAAATTATTGTTTTGGTATGCATAAGAATCATTATATAAAGTTAAAAAAAAAATGGAAATAAATTAATAATAAAACAATTTTTTATAATAAAAAATTTGCGAATATAAATTTACTTATTAAAATATACATAACAACTCATATGCAACCCAAACTTATAAGCCATACTTTAAGATTTTAAATTACTTAAGTGTTAATTTTGACACCTGTTAAACGTTTATTGCTGTTAGAAAACAAGACGCTTGAATTGAATATTTATAAAACGTTATATTTTTATAATGAAAAATAAAAGTAAACAAAAATATCGATCTCAAAAATATATTTATATATCATTTATACATATAAAATTATTTACTACCTTTCAAAGTTCACATGTCCAGTTTTCCTTCAAAAGTCAACTTATTCCATTGTTTTATTTCTTTATCCGTTTAATATTAGAATGCATTCTAGTTAAAGTGAAGAAACTATCACGTTAGAGAAAATTGTCAATTCTTGGATGTATGTATATTTTTATCCTTCTAAAATTTCTTTCCTTGAAAAATAAATAAATAAATTGAAATGTTAAATCCAATATATTAATTTTAGTTACCTCCAGATTATTATTAGATTGACCATTATAGATTCCAGATAGCTATGTCAAATTTCGGCTTCAAACGCGATGAAAACATTTTGAATTTGCTTAGTTTTTTCTTTTTAAACTGCCTTGGAATAAATGAAAGAAAATGGTGCAGCCTCTTGGCTGCGATATATCTCTATTAGCCTGTCATGATTTATGTATTTACCATAGAAATCTATCTTATTCCAATATTCTGAAGAATGGTAATTTCAAAGAAACAAAGTACAACAAAATTTTATCCTTCAGTTGGTTTTATTACTATCTTAATAATAATAATGGCCTCTTCTTTTTGTTGTTGCTGTTGTTCCACGTGCTAGCAAATGCTGTTTTGAAAACCATTGTTACACATGTTTTATTTTAAACAATTAACATTAAAAAAATAAAATATCAAGCATATATATAAAAAATATTAAATTGAAAATTTATTTGACAGCTTTAAAAATATATATATACATAAATAATAATATTGCATTTTTTTAATAATCACTGCAAATAAAATAATTTTTTTATATAATCAACAATTTATATGTCTTTATTTATTTATAATAATTAAATATTCATAACGATGTACCATCAACATATAAATAAAATAATAACTTCAAACAATAACTATACCTAATAACCATAAACAATAATAATACTTCATATATAAACATCAACTCAAAGAGATTTTTTTTTTAATAACAAATGACAATTTTTAAAATATAGATAGACTTATCGATATTTACAATATATATATATATTGTGCCCTTATCTATAGGTCATAATAAGGTAGAATGGTCAATTACTAAAAAAATTTAAATTTTAAGATATGTTTGTATGATATATAAATAATAGTAGGATAATTAGATCTTATAGTACAATTTAAGGTTGAAAATACCTGGTATATAAAAGTGTAATGGATTATTTTAAAAGGAACAGTTAAATAAAGCTTAAAGATATCCTTGCTTATGGTTGTAAAAGCTGGCCATATAAAATAACACAGCTATAAATAGTTAAAAATATATTAATAATTCGAGTATGATGTTTTAAAACTAATAAATTAAATAAATGCTATATGTAATGTTATAATTATAATTAATATTCAAATTTAATCTAATATATTTTAAGATAAACTTTAGAATGGTGAGAATTATATTTGGTTCTACATTTTTAAATTATTTTCCAAATTTTTATAAAATATATCAGTTTTGGTAATTTAGACCGAGACGTAAATTAAAAAATCATCTGATAAAGTTAGTAATCATGTGACTGTACATTATATACCTTCACACACATGCTTGTTAGAATAATAATAAAGTTTGTGAATCATGGAACTAAATGCAATTGCTGTCTATCGTTGAAATAAAAGTTGAAATATTAAATGTTATTTTAATAATTGTTTTAAAATTTAAATGATTTTGATTAAACTATAATTGAGTTTAAAAATACTATTCTAAGTAATATTTTAAATCATTACATCATAAATGTCTTATTTGAAAAATCTAGTCTATTATAAAACTTAAAATGTGTAAATTTGTTCGCGCTAAAAAAAGTCATTAACCAATCAACGGAGGTAATTTAGCAGACGGAAAATAAGAATTAGACGGAGCGGGAGAAAGTAATGTGTAAGTGAAGGAGGGAGTAACATATTTTTTTAGCTGGATAAGATCGTAAGCTAGAAAAGGGATATAATTTTAAAATTTTGTATTATTTTAAAAGTTTTTTTTAAGTAATGTTATTTTGAACTGCCTTTACATGAAGGGCTAATTTTAAAAGTTTTCTTGCCAGTAATTTTATTCAAGTTTAGCCAAAACCTTGCAGTAAAAATGGAAGTACTAAAGGAAAAAATACCTAAAAATATTGCTAAAGGAAAAATATTTGTAAAGTGCCTCGATACAGCTTTATTTATGCTCAACCAGAAACTTATTATTGTAACTCAGAGGAATATAATTTGGACGCTATATGAAAACTTAAAAGAGAAGTTACTTGCTGTCAGGAAAATTATGACGCACAAATTTATAAGGCTACTCTAAAGTTTTTTTTTATTCTTCTCTATGGGAAAATTAAGATGCTGTATATTATAAAGAATTATGTAAAAGTTATAATGAGAAAAAAATGTTTGTCCCTTTATAAAGGAAACATTACAAAG
This sequence comes from Epiperipatus broadwayi, assembly GCA_028023455.1. Lineage (NCBI taxonomy): Eukaryota > Metazoa > Onychophora > Udeonychophora > Euonychophora > Peripatidae > Epiperipatus > Epiperipatus broadwayi. The sequence goes on from JAQFVV010012513.1 coordinate 3,461,891, forward strand.
TATATAGTTACCAGAATTTTAAAAGAAGGAAAAAAAATTACCGAATAATGATGTGAAAGAGCTATTGTGTTTTTATAGAAAAGGAACAGAAAAACTTTATCTAAGAAGAATTAAAAAAATATTAGAAAGTGTTCATTGGAGAAATGCTTGATTTAGAAAATATAAATTTAAATTACTTAATGAAAATGGATCCAGGGAAACAGAAAAATTTTATTGAATATTTAAATCAAAGTACCTAGAAGATGCATCATAAAAGTCGCGCGGGAAAATCTTAGCAGAAAATATTAGAAGAGAATATGTAGACGTTTTCTTTACGGGATTAACTAATATCATAATTAATAATTGTATTAAATATTATGAAAAACCAAGGATTGTCGTCTATGAATATTTATTAAACAGAGCAATAATTGTTTTGCCTTAAAATAGAACATTAAGTGACTGAAGAAGAAATAATAAACATTTTTTTTTTAGCTTTAATATGAATGGTTTTCAAGAAAGTTTGATAAAGAAGTACAGTAAATATAGTTTAAATATTTTTTACTAATTTGTTTTAAATATAAAATGTTATGTGAGATTAGGGAAAACATATAAACATAAATTTAGTAATATTGAGATTTAAATATAATAGCTTGATAAAATTATAGAAATATTGTTTAAAAATAAAGTGTATGTATGTGAGTCTTATATCTACAAGAATCAATGGAATGGTGAAGCCTACGGAACGCGATCGAGAAGATAAAGATCGTTTGGTAATATTGATATTTATTTATAATGCATAATGTATTTTTTTTAGATCATCTATTGATTAAGAATGAAGTGTGAAAGTTTAAATTATATGTACACATTTTATACAACATTTTTAACATATAATGAGATAGGAGTAATTCGGAATATGCATGCAATAATTTATTTAAAGTATATTAATAATATAATTTAACAGAACAATTGTGTGATTCTTTTGAACTTTCATGTGATAAAGTATTCAGATATTTAAGTAGTTTATATATGATTAAATATACGAGGAAAGTAGTAAAAGATTTTCTTATAGAACAGTGGAATAGTTTTAAAATAAATGAATTTTATTATTGTTAGTAATGCAGATATGTATTTGTCGATGTACAGTATAGAAAAATCTTGAGAAATAAGATCGGATAGTGACTTGAAAGTACTAGTGGAAAGGAAACCAAGATGATGTTTTTTTTTTAAGAAATAGGAAAATAAAGGATTTGGATCATATTTAGTTTGTGTGATTTCAGTATAGTTAACTAAGCCCTATGACTGAACACATATAGTTTGGACAGTGTTTTTGCATATCTTTAAAATTTTGATGTTATAATAAAGCTGAAGAAATAGCTTTAGCATCGTTCCTATAATAGAGGTGGGTAGACAGGTAAAGGTCACTCCTCTATAGTGTCTTTTAATTCACTGTGCCATGATTGTCAAGATATATGACGAGTAATATTCTAGTTATATTTTGATCTTATGCATCTACCTTCGCTATCCTTATTTTGTGAATCTGCATCGGTCAGAAAGATATTTTCAAAGAAATAATGAATAAAATAGAACTGAAGATATGTTATCGTTTGTGTAAGAATAGTTTATTTGCTGGAATGTATAAAATTGTGTAACTTTAAAATTGAAAGTCCAAAATATCATAAAGAGAGAAAGAATCATATAATACATTGTAAAATTAATTCGGAAATGAATATAAGATTTTTTGAAAAGAAATATAAACCAAGTATTTAAAAGTGATAATAAAATTTGAATAAATTTTTTGTTAAAATAATATTTAGAAAATAAGTATTGCATATTTATTAAGAAAATAGTTCAATAAGGTATAATAAACATATACTTGTGCATGGTATGTTAATAGTTGTAATTATATCATCCGAAGTAAGGCTTGAATGAGAATATTAGGATTAATAAACATCGGATAATGAACAATAAAAAACCTAATACCGAATGTAGAATAATGTTTTGACTTTGTAAGATTCCATACAACCAATATAAAACTAGAATTTTATTGTTTTGTAGAATTTTTACTACGAATGTAAATTTTGTAAAAAATATAATTTTAATAATATTAGGGATGCAAAGTGTTTGTGATAAGCATATAAAAAATGCATTTTGTAGCAAGCTAACCATAATAATAAATCAAGTAATAATACTGTATTTTCTTAAGTGTTAAAAAGATAAGATTTAACTAAGAAAAATAAATAGTATTTTGGTTTCATTTTATAAACTAATAAACTAAGTTGAGATAGGAGAGTAAGGGATATCCAATGTATATAGTGTAAAAATATTGTTAATTTATTTATGTTGTTAATAAACTTTGTTTTAAATTTATTTTAAAGTTTTATGTCCGCGTTGTTATTTCTCCACATGGATGCATGAAATCACGGTACATTTATAATTGAAACAGACATATAGTTTTGCAAAAAAAAAGGTAAACATAAAAGTGTTATAATAATTTTGAGAATTTATTGGTATGTTAAAATTAAAAGATCATAAGTTTATATTATTTATTGGTCATAAGTCGGTTGCCACAATATTACATTAAATTATATGCTAATGTTGCCACACGTATTCTGTTGTCAGATTATTAAAAATACTACCACGTACATATTTATTTATTTCATTTAGGAAGAAATAAGATTATATTATATTATTATTGTTATTATATTTATGAACCTGAGATTTCATTTTATTTTACTTCATTTTATTTAATCAAGCTAGATTCGTGTTATAAAGAAGATTGAGATATGATTATTATTTTAATCGTAGTGTATAGAGCTTAGAAAGTCGTAAAAATACTATGAGTTAGTTATTTGGTATAGTAAAGAGGGGGAATAGTGTTCTTATGCCATTGAGGTAGTATCGTGTGGATAATGTCTCAATGTAGTCTATCTCGTTCCCCGTATTGTCACTCCATGTCTCATGAAAATAGTAAATGTTTGCTAATTCATTTTAAAATTGAACCGTATTTGTATTTAGAAATTAGAGCTAGTAATCATTTTAATCAATGCTGAATATTTCATTTATTTATTTGTTAACTGAGCTAGAACCCGGAATATTCGTAATAAACAGTATGTTTTGGGGTGAGAATGCGCGGGGGGAGGTTAGAATATATATATATATATATCAGTTGTTTGAGGTGGAATTGAGGAGAAATATAGACTAAAAATCCTAAGTTCAAATTCCTCTATTCATTGTATATATATATATAATCGGTCACCAGTAGCTAACACCAATCTTTTTATCAAAGAAATCTTGGACTCCATAATTATATAAAGGTTATCTTGATAATGATGGGGATATTTTATTGATTTATTAAGCTTTGGCTGTTGTATATATATACACATCATTTTTCTTCTAAGTAAACTTGAGACAAAAAACTCATTATAGGTTTCTAGATAATTGATGGTTTTCTAGAAACATCTAGTTATTATTATCTCTGATTGTTTACATGTCTATAATTCACCAATTTCCTTTGGGTACATCATAAGCATTTAACATATATAAATATATCCTCTTAGTGTAATTAATGAAAATTATATCTCTAGTCTAGTTCTTGGTGATTATTCTTTTTTTCAAGTATTGTATTGAACATCTTATTTTAGTGGTAGATTAATAGTCTTGGAAGACTAAAAGTTCCTGAATCAAAATTTACCATGTCATTTATGGTGCTTGAGTATTATATTTCCTGATGAATAACTGACCATTCAATTATTACTACTATGACCAGCAAACTTTTTGGTTATTATAATGATTTGTTGGAGAAAATATCAGAAATGATTCCATTTCATAAAGATATCTGACATGGGTAAATGATTCCAAGATACATTTCATGCCAAACCAGTCCTTTCAGTCAGCCCATCTCACAATCTCACATGTCTTTATTAACTTCATCCATATTATCCATCAAGAATATTGAAGATGTGTTAAAGATTGTGATCTAGCTCAATTGAAGAGTACAAGTTTGGCATGAAATACATCATAGGGATCGTTTACTTTTTTTCAAGACATTATTCTTAGAAAAAAATGAGAAAGGTGTTAAATAAATTCATCCATGAGCTTAAATTTAATAATAATAGATATCATCATCATCATCATCATGATCAACCATTATCAATTAACTGCAAGATGAAGGTCTTTCCAAGTTTAATCCATCTTCTCTGAACTTTAGCTTTTCTTCTCCACATCATCCCTGCACACTTTCTTATTTCATCCATCCATCTCACATGGGTCTCTTTCTGGGTCTTTTACAATCTCTTGGAATCCAGTTTAAGATTTCAATTATCCATCTATTATCATCTCTTCTAGAAATATGTCCAGCCCAACTCCACTTCAATCTTTTAATTTTTTCAGTGAGGTCAGTAACACCTGTTTGTTCTCTTACCCATACATTGCGTTTTCGATCTCTTCTTGTTACTCCCAACATGCATTTCTCCATACTTCTTTGAGTGGTCTGGAGTCTCTATATTGCTCTTCTATTAAGTGTCCAAGTCTCAGATCCATAAGTAAGAACTGGTAAAACACATTTGTTAAAAACCTTTCTTTTCAAACACATAGGCATAATGTATATATCTAGGCTAAAAATGACATGATAATTTCTAGTTTAATAAGTGAACAGAAACTATTTTTGGAAGAATGTTTTTATAATTTTACGGTCAATGATTTCACAACTTTCACATTAAAATATAAGAATTTGATGTTGGTATAATACTGACTAAGTATAATAAAAGTGTTAAATATTATGACTTGGGCCAATTGGTATATGATTGTTTAATATGAAATGCATCTTGGGAGGCATTTATATTGTTTAGTATTTTTGTTCATATGATTAATGTCTATATTGTGTATTTGTATAATTATAAATAGATGAAAATATAATAGACTTGATAGATATATTTACTTGGCTTAATAAATGATTTAGAAATAATTAAGATATCTATCTGGGAGAGTGGTGTCACAGTTGTGGGTACATTCAATTTGGTACTTTTGGATTGAATAGTAATATATGTACACTATAAATACCGTTATAAATATACTATATGAAAGTTCCAAATAATTTTAACGGTAAAAATAATAAAATATATATCTTAATTAATCGGTAGTGCTTTTTGATTACGTAGCAATCCTTATCAACTTAAAATCATGTGATATAAACTTCCGTATTGCTTTACAGTTGTTAAGGATTACTACGTAATCAAAACACTATTTATTAAGATATATATTTTATTATTTTAGCGTTAAATTAATATGTATGATTAAATATTATACTTGTATATAAATGTATTACATCTCCACCGTACGTAATTACACATCTGTATTTATTTCAAAATATTACATCTTTCTCACTCTTTGTAATTATACATCTGCGTGTATTTTAAAATGTCTTTGGAGACAGTAAATTTTAATAAGCTCTTAAAACGTCTCCATCTTTCTCATTTCTGAGATAGTTTTAGATTTTAACAAATATTGTTGAAAGCTTTAGTTACATCTGCAAATTTCTTTAAAAGCACTAATTAATTATTGATTTAATTTGACTCAATTCATTTTATTACATCAGATTGATATAGCCAAAGAAACCAGCGATTTTACTAATTGAAATAAATAAAAATATATTTAACATATCCTGGGGGTTTGTTATGACTTTTTAATTAAAACAAAAATTCTCTGCTCTCCGTAAATAGAAATTAAAGAATGCAACTCGAAGCAGTAGTATATATTTATACAGTATGTATATATCTATAATCAATTGAGTAATGTGTCTTCCATAAATTTGTAACCAATCAAATCTTTTAGATTTACAGCACATTTCTCGTTATCTTGCTATAAATTATGAGGAATTACCCAGTGTTAAATTTTTCCAAACCAGTTACTCACACCTTGCATTTATTTCGCAAAAATCTAACAAGTGAAGATTGTTTCCATGAGGTACATATATAGTATGAATAATGTTTGCACTGAACTATGGTTCACAGTGTGATAACAAACTAAAGAGAAATGCCCATTGTAAATCTCAAATATTTGATTAGTTACAAGTATTATACCTTAGGAACGTTATTATATTTATTACATATGTATTTTTTATAGTTTAATATTACTGTTGTATTGGAAGCTATAATGGGGGTATAAATTATCTTCATCTTTTATGTAATATATATGGTATTATATTAATAGTTTAATTACTATTTATTCACAGTATATAGATTAGATAGGTAGATAGATAGATAGATAGTCAGGCAGACAAACAGACTAGTCAACAATCAGATGGATAGATAGATAGATAGATAGATAGATAGATAGATAGATAGATAGATAGATAGATAGATAGATAGATAGATAGATAGATAGATAGATAGATAGATAGATAGATAGATAGATAGATAGATAGATAGATAGATAGATAGATAGATAGATAGATAAATGGATTGATGGATAGATAAATAGATAGATAGATAGATAGATAGATAGATAGATAGATAGATAGATAGATAGATAGACCGACGGATAGACAGACAGACAGACAGACAGACAGACAGATAGATAGATAGATAGATAGATAGATAGATAGATAGATAGATAGATAGATAGATAGATAGATAGATAGATAGATAGATAGATAGATAGATAGATAGATAGATAGATAGATAGATAGATAGATAGATAGATAGATAGATAGATAGATAGATAGATAGATAGATATTTCCCTCAGATTGTAAATAACACTCTGCTGACAAAGCATAAAGAGTAGAATGATCTTATTCTTTAAGCCTTTAATATGTATAAGTTTATTTTTGCTAATGTTGTAGAAATCAGAGTAAATTCTAATATATCAGTCAGATGGAGTTATGGCATTAATAGCTATTAAATGAATAATAAAATATAAGGGGATGGAGACTGTATTTTACTTTTAATAATTTTGTTTTATTAATCAAATAGAAGTTAATAATTGTAAACTTTATATATATATATATATATATATATATATATATATATATATATATATGCATGTAAACATTAAAAGCATAAAGCTAAACTAGTCAATAAATAATCAAAATTACACCAAATTCACAACTCAAACAGAGTAGCCAAGAAAATAATCTCTTAAACACCCCCAACAAACAGACTTCTCTAGTGTAAAAAACTACAAAATGGCAACATATTTAAACTAAAACATTACCCACAATACCACTTAGTTTCAATACACTCTTAATATTAAAAGAACTTTTAAATAAGTTAACTGTTTCAGAATCATAAAATTTTAATAATAAAGATTCTTTAATTATTTTTATTTCATTTCACTCAAAGCAGCCAACCTTAGCTTCATCAAATTAATAACACAACCTGTATCTTTTACATGAATATATAAGGCAGAACTAAGTTATTTATTTCTAACCCTATTTTTATGTACCTTTCTTGAGTTTAAATGAAAGAATAAAGGTACATAAAAGTAGAGTTAGAAATAACTAAATATTTGTCAAGCGTTGTTAGCCGAGAGGTCATCGCACCTGCCTTGCAAGCAAGTAGTTGGTTGCAGACGGGTGTGGGTTCACATCCCAGCTGATGCTATGGCATATGAGAAAAAAAAACTAAATAATTATCCATGTAAAAGATACTGGTCACATTATTAATTTTGATGAAGCTAAGATTGTCTTCTTTGAGAAATGAAATAAAAGGAAAAATTAAAGGATCTTTATTATTCCAAATTTGTGATTCTAAAGCAGTTAACTTATTTAAAAGATCTTTTAATATTAAGGGTGTACGGGAAATAAGTTGAATTGTGGGTAATGTTTAGTTTAAATATGTTGTTATTTTGTAGTTTTTTCTACTTGAGAAGTTTGCTTACAGCAGTGAAATTATTGATAATATTTTAGATTTTATTTTCTTGGCTAATCTGGTTGAGTTGTGAATTTGGTGTAAATTTGATTAATATGCATATATATTAAACTAAAAGTGTCAATAGAAAACTGATAATTATTTGATAATTACATCACTATGTGTTATCAAGCAACATGACTATTAAGTAGTTACTTACTGCCTTCTTGATTTCTTAAACATAATAAATGTGGGGAAGTAAATTATGTACATCTATGTCTGATTACAAAAACATTTATTCTTTATAACCAAATATCTCATAATCAAGATTTATACTAAAACAAAAGATGTGAAATGAGTTCAAATTAAAAAAAAGACAAAATTAGTCATATTAATGAACTGATTAACAGCTGCAGAATGTTATGACATATTTTGCCAGATTTAGTGCTATTTTACTGCTATTATGCTCATTTGATGATAAAATCTGTCATGTAAAAGTGTTTCTTCCTGAATTGTTTAAATACTATTTCTATATCTAATTGAAACTGTACAGTGTATCCTATTCTTTCCCATATCTTCCCAAAGAAAACAATCAACAATGCATCTGTTCAGAATGGTTTTGAAATAATCCTTAAAATCATCAAAAATGGATTTGAAAGTCCATTATGCTGTTTTATCATATAAATTATAAAAATATCATATGTAATGGCATTTATAGAAACTATATATTAATAATGATATTAAATATTCTTTTTGATATATAATTTTATGGCCTTATTAAATGTTAAACATGTGTTTTAATGATTATGTGGTGTGATGTACTGTGGCTTCTCCTTAAATGGAGTCAAAAATCTCTCAGGAATTATGCCCAGAGAAACCTGTTAGCCACATTATTTTCCATTCCCCACTCTAAGTTTTCCCATATTCTGCTCCATTCCATTTCCACAGCATAGTCTTTGTCAACTCTATGACCTTTATATCTAAATCCCCCTTATCTTTTCCCAAACCCAGAATAAAACCAATAATCCACTTTTTGTATAATCATTTTTTTCATATTTATTCTTTCATAATTTCATTATATGTACCCTTTCTGTTTTATTACATTTACATTTAATTAAGATGCCTAATATGTTCTATTCCTTCCTTACACAATTTACAGACTAAATCAACCATATTTTTTCCAATTACATGTATATTCTCTTGTTACTAAAGATCCCATTCAAACCTTAAATAATAAACTACTTTCCTTACTATTATCATATATTAACTCGCATCTAATATTCTGCTAGTAGCAGGCTCTAATATATATATATATATATATATATATATATATATATATATATATATATATATATATATATATATATATATATATATATATATATATATGTAAACTATTTTTTACTTTTTATACTAGTTTGCATTTCTCTAACTCCCTATTTTTTATTAATAAATCTATTCTTTTATCCTATTCCTTACCACTATAATACTCAACAATCCTCCTAACACAATCATCCCATCTTTTGTACAAAGATACTGGTTTAAATTCTTTATCCAAAACTTTTGCATACCGCATTACCTTTCTCACCCATCTTGTTGCCTGCCCTTTACTCGTAACCCAATTAAATATTATTTTGGCTATTCTTTTATTATGCATAAGCTGCAATCTACCTATCATTTTCATTTTACTTTTTGCATCTCTCATATAAAAAGTCGACCATCCCATTTCTCAATGAATTGCCTCCCTTGCTGTTCATGCATTGATTATTGTTTACAGAGTGCCATCTATTATTTTACAATAGAAGTAAAATAACAATAGACAAACAAAACCAATAAAAAATAAATCTATGATATAGCAATCCATATAAAGTGTTTTCCTGGAGGTGTGATGATAGTGTTTTAATTGTATTTTTATATTGGACTATTTTCATCATCCAATATGAGTATTGAATGTCTTTAGAAAAATTTAACTTTATTTAAATATTTCAAATGCATTCAACTGTTAGTAATAGCACACAGGAAAGTCTATGCACAATGTTTTGAAAGGTATTATTCTTTCCTGATCTTCAGGTGTTTCTGGCCTGACCATTAACAGTACTAGCATGGGAATCAAACTTGGACCCTTAGATTCTTTAGTATTGAATTTTAAGAGGAATGATCGAGCCAACTGAGCCATCTTGCCAAAGACAACAGTCAGTAAAAATTTCTCATACTCATTTATGAGTTTCCTTCTGATTTCTCCACTTTTCCCTATAACAAAGTTGATTGGTTATATAGAGAAGAAAACGGACAAAGAAGAAAATTTAGAGAAGCTGCTCACATGACAAGGACAAACAGTCCCATCAGTTAACCTAGTGTAACTATACATAATGTATAGAAAGCACTAATTAACTTTACTCTTAAGAAAAAAGTGGAGAAATCAGAAGGAACTGTATAGATAAGTATATAAAATTTCTACTGACTGTTGCCTTTGGCAGGATGGCTCAGTTGGTTAGAATGTTATCTTAAAATTCAACATTCAAAATCTAAGAGTCTACGTTTGAGTCCCATGCTAGTATTGTTACTGGTCAGACCAGCAACACCTGAAGGAGAGTGAAGAATAATACCTCTTAAAATGTAGTGCATATACTAACCTGTGTGATATTACTAACAGTTGAATATATTTGGAATATTTAAATAAAGTTAATTTTTTCTAATGACATTCAGTACTCATATTATATGGTGGAAATATTTCAATATATAAATACAACCAATCCATATAGACATTAAAACAAATTAACGATATAGCATAACAATGCAAAGAATAGATAAGGCAATACATATAAAACTATATAAGATATTTTTATCTATTCTGTATATTGTTTTGTTATATAGTTAATTTGTGTCATCTAGTATTAAATCTCTAACAATCTGGAATGTCATATATTTTTTTATTCATCTTCTGTTTTGTTTATTATTTCTGTTATTTTACTTCTACTATAAAACAGCAGATGGTACTCTGAATGAAAGAATTGGTTAACGGGTAAAACAGATGTTAAACATTTGACAAGGGCATAAAATTATATGCTGAAAAATGCTTTCTGTTTATTAATATTTATTTTTATTATAGCTTTTGTATATGATATTTTTATTATTTTTTATAATCCTTATAATATAAATATAATATACCTCTCCCAAAACATGAAACTCTTTTAGAAAACATTATATTATTTAATAAATGTCCATTTAAGGTGCTATTTTGCAAAGACAAGTCTGAAAAATTATGTCCGCTAAATTAAATAATATATTAATTGGCTTTATGATCTTGCCATTGCATTTTTAAAATTAGAGCATTTTTAAATGAAACTTTTCTAAACCATTTATGTGGCTGTAGGTTATTCATGTGTCATTTCTATACAACAAATTAGATAGAATGTTAGCTCTATCTGCAACAAAATCAGTTAAAAATTATTTAAAACCGGAAGTCCAAGCTTGTAGTGGTTCAGCTGGACAGAGCGGGGGCCTTCGATACAGTCAGAACAAACCACCTCATTCACCTTATTGGTGGATATGAAATCCCCTCCACAATCATAAATATAATAAGTAACCTATTAAATAATAGAGAAATAGCAATAACATTAAATGGAAAGATCTCAGACTCTTTTATACCCTCAAAATCAATCCCCCAGGGATCACCCCTAAGTACACTACTGTTTGCAATCTATATCAACCCATTGCTTTAAGACAGTGTATGAAAACCTCCCAGGACTCTTTATCCCAGAGATTGGCAAAAGCATAACACATATTGCATACATGGATGACCTGGCTGTGTTTCTACCCTCGGTCAAATTTATACCAAATCTAATTAAAATCATGGGAAAATTCTTAAAAGAATCAAGACTCTCCTTTAATTTGAACAAGTCATCAATGTGGAGACTTTCTTCAGGGAAAACAGTGACATCACAATTCTCAGCAAAGCCTCAGAAATACCTAGGAATCCCTATGTACCCCCTTCACATGAAAAAAGAAATACAAGAAGCCATGATGGAGACAGTAAATAAGATAACAAAATCATTAGCAAAAATATATCTATCATTACATGCCAAAACCACTCTCATGAATATGTTGGTTTTCCCTAGAATAGCATATTACATTCAATTCTTCAAGTACACCAATATATTCATAGCTAAAATCAACTCACTTTGCTCCCATCTATTCTGGAAAGGGAAGACGGTTGCAATAATCCTTTCCAAGATGCAAAGACATGCCAAATCGAATGGATTGTCTTTGCATTCTATCAAAACAATGAGGTATCAATAAACATATAACCTAATACATAAATTAAGTAGAGTCATCCCTTAAATTAACCCATATAGTAATATAAGTCCCATGGATACACTGCTATCTTTGACAATAGAATGGATAACAAAACTAAAGGCAGAAATAGCAAAAGTCACTCAACCCCCTTCAGAATAACACAACAAAAATAACCTACTGTGAAGCATATTGCTTTACTAACAAAATATTTGATCCAGAGCCCACGTTGTTGAACATCACCAATCACTGACTGCTAAAGAAATTCAAAAGATGGTCCCTTGAACCTAAATTCTATGATTTCCTAGTCAAAATAAACTTGGAGGCTTTACCTACTAATTGGTTTCTGGTATATCACAGAGTCTTTAAAATTATAGATCCTATTTGCCTGCTATGCAAGAGAGAAGAGGATACCTTAACCCATATTTTAGAATGATGTAGTTCCCTTCAGGATTGCAGAAACACTATCCAAATAATATACCAAATCAAGCAACCACTAACCTCCCTGTTCAGACATGCCATCAATAATGGAGACCTCACCACTATGAGAAGCTCAACCTTCCTTGCTTTCAACCTGTGGCTTACAAGATGTGAAGCAGTATATAACCCCAACAGCATGGCTCTATTCCAATCTTATAGGAAGAAACTAAACAAAACAAGAACTCATGACCAATTCCATGCACCCCAGATGACCTTCAGGTTGACATGGGAAATGATTGATCTAAATAAATAAAATATGAAAGAGGGTAATCTCTTGCCAACAAATATGACAATAACTATGTAGATTTTAGCATTAATAGTAGCTAGAGCAACATAGATGGAGACATCCAAAAACAATTAGCTAATGAACAAAAGAAAAGCTGAGCGAGCAGTGATTGTAAGGTTGAATTTTAATAATCATCACATAGAAAAGATGCCAAGACTATTTTTATACAATGGACAATCTTTATTACTACTTTTGTATCAATGCATCACTCATAAACATTTGTAACAATAATAAGTCATTACATTAATAAAAAATAAAAATAACTATAAAAAAATTGAAATAGATAACTCACTATAAATTAAAATATTATTTAATACATCAATCCAACTTTCATTCATTAATGGAACCTTTTCAAGATGTTTCTGTTTACACAATCACATGACCAATTACCCTACAGAAACTCCCCCAACGGACATTATTGATATTACAGTACAATAAATATGCTTATTAGATTACATACATTAATTATAATTAGTAAAATATGCATATTTACATAACAATGAGTAAACTTATTATAGTCCTTTTTTCCATAATATATATATGTATATTAAAAAATAATCTATAAAAAAACGATAATAATAATCTCTTCTATTTTTAAAAATTATAACTAAAGTTTTCAATCATTTAACACTGCTTTTTTTAATAGTTATTTACCTGTGATGAAATATCCCATCTTTTAAGTTGTTAAACTCGCAGCAGAATATTGGAGTCTGTGTTGAACCATAATATGAAATTTCACCTTTTCATTCATAAAACTACCAAGATATTTAAATTGGTTTGCATTCTCAAGTTAATAACTATTCAAAGTAATAATTGTGGAATTTTTTTTTATGATGGAGTAATAAAGTATCTGGATTTTTGAACATTTACTGCTAAATTAAATTAGTCTTTAGATGTTACATTCCAAACATTAAATACATTTTGTAATTTGTTCTTCTGAACTGACAAAATAGTGCAATCATCAGTAAACAGTAATCCAGAATCAACAAAGATAACAGATTTGCTTTTGCTTTAAATTGATTAATATTAAATATTTCATTTCAAATTTGTATTGGATCTTGATCTCCATTTTATTAAGCTGCTTATAAATGGTTTCAAAGACCACTGCCACAATATTAAAAATGATAAAATAACTGTATAGCTTTGCCTAACACATGTTTTCATTTCAAATACCCTATGATTCCATCTGTAGTAAGAACATTTTGTCTGTTTACTTACTTTAGTACAATTAGGTTCAAGTAATCCATATACCTTTATGATTAACTAAGTCAAATGCCTTAACTAAATCATTTTTTGTACTCAATATTTTTTCCTTGAAATTTTCTTATCAGCAAAACCATGAGAGTCCCTAACATCCATTTATCTATAAACAGAAATAATCTTCTCAATAAAATTTTTAAAAGTATCTATTATTGATATTCTATGATAATTACAGCAATCTTGCCTACTCTCTTTATTTTAAAAAAGTAAAACAGTAGAACCATCCTTGTAATCAGGTAGCATAACTCAATAAAGTCCCTTATTCCTAAATATTACACGATCACCATTCTTATGCTTACACAAGCCATTTTTCACAGAGGCAAAACTCTCCATACAATAGTGCCATTCGCTGCAACACAGAATAATCAATGGATGCAGGAAGGTTTGTGCATAAAATCTCTATCTAGTGCCAACTCATCTAATATTCCAGACTAGTTTCTGATTGTGGCTTTCATCAGTGAAGAGTCTTGGATCTGGGAGAATTGCACCTAGAACTTAGGATCTAATGCAACCCTCCAGCAGCCATCTTTAATTTTTTTATCTAACAATAAAGCTTTAGTACAAAATAAAAACACAATAATGTTATCAAATGAAGCTCATTACCTTGTATAGTTATATAGATCTGACCTCAATTTAGCATCAATACTTTTGGTGTCTTTAGTTGTTTAGTAACCACAGTTACCATAATCCTATTGGGCAAGATTGGTATTAAACCATTAAACATCACACGACCATCATTCTTATGCTTACACAAGGTGTTTTTCACAGAGGCAAACTCCCCATAGAGTAGCCCCACTCAGTGCAAACCAGAGTAATCAATGGATGCAGGAAGGTCTGTGCATAAAATCACTATCCAGCACCTACACATCCAATGGCTTGTGTAAATGTAAGAGTGGTGATCATGTGGTGTTTGATGGTTTTATACCAATCTTGCCCAATAGAATTATGGTGACTGTGATTCTTAAAGAACCAAACACACCAAAAAATATAGATGCTGAATTGAGTTCAGACATATACAATTGTAGAAGCTAATGAGCTTAGTTTGAAAACATTATTGTGTTTTCATTTTGGAGTTAAAGCTTTATAGTTAATTAAAAACATAAAAGGTGTTTGTTGGATGGTTGCATTAGATCATAATATCTAGGGCATGCTCAGATCCAAAGCTCCTTGGTGATGAAAGCCACAAGCTAGAAACTAGTCTGGGGATATTGGGTGAATAGGCACTAGATAGGGATTGTATGCACAAACTTTCCTGCATCCATTGATTATTCCGGCTTGCAAGGAGTGGTACTACTATATGGAGAGTTTGCCTCTGTGAAAAACAGCTTGTGTAAGCATTAGAATGGACTTTGTGTGATGTTTTATGGTTTAATACAAATTCTGCTAATAGGATTATGGTGACTGTGGTCATTAAAGAACCAGTGACACCAAAAAGTGTGGATGCTGTATTGATTTCAGATTTATACAACTATATAAGCTAATGAGCTTAGTTTGAAAACACTAGGTGGTGGCTGGAGGATTGTGTTAATTACTAAGAACTAGGTGCAGTGATCTCAGATCCATTGTTCCTCACTGATGAAAGTCACAAGTCAGAATGTCTGGGGATATTGAGAAGTAGGCATTTTTATGCACAAATCTTCTTGGATCCATTGATTACTCTGATGGAAAGTTTTGCCTCTGTAAAATTCCTAAATATTCAAATATTCTTGGAGCTAACATAACACCACCCTATTTTTAAAACTTCTACACATATATTTTTTAGATTATAAAGAGCTTCACTAAGTTAAATGTCATTGTCTAAATCTGAATGAGAAAATAAAAAGATAAATCATTAAAACTCATCGTTTCAATTCTTGTATCATCATAAAAAATAAAAACTTAATTAATCTATATTATTTTATTTTTTGAGTTTCCCATTTTAATAGTGAAACATTTCTTCCACAATTAACTGCTGTAAGAAGTTTTGGGAATTTAGAATCCCCCTATCATAGTAGTAATCGAATGACTATCATTACATTATGATAAATATTATTCAAATTTTAATATTATTCTTAATATATGACTTTATGTTATAAAATATTAATCACCACGAGAAATAACTTTTAATTCCTTTTCACAATCTTCAATCTAATGTAAAATGGTCTCTGGGCCAACTGAGGAGTGTTGCTTCAGCAAGAAATATAGATCTTGTGGATCATACATCTTTTTCACATGTCTTTGGTTATATTTTTATGATTGCATCTATCCAGAAGGTGTTAAAAGTGGATAGAAACCAGTTGATACTTTGCATAATTGTGATATAATAAAAATTATATTACAGAAATATTATTCATCAAGCGGATAATCATTAGTCTAATGGATGACTAATACAAATTATAATCATGATCATCATCAACCATTATCAATCCACTGCAGAATAATGCACTCTCCAAGTTCAATCCATTTTTCTCTGATCTTTAGCTTCTCTTCTCCACATCACCTCTACACACTTCATCCATCCATTTCACATGTGGTCTCTTTCTGAATCTAATCTCTTGGAATCCAGGTTAAGATTTCAATTGACCATCTATTATCATCTCTTGTAGCAATATGTCCATCCCAATTCTACCTTAGTCTTTAAATTTTTTCAATGATGTCAGTAACACCTGTTTGTTCTCTTACCCATATATTGCATTTTTGATCTTTTCTTGTTACTCCTAGCATGCACGTCTCCATAATTTTTTGAGTGGTCTAAAGTCTCTTCTATTAAGTGTCCACATCTCAGATCCATAAGTAAGAACTAGTAAAACACATTTATTAAAAAACTTCCTTTTCAAACATATAGGCATATTTCCTTTTAGTATCATGTTATTTCTACCAAAAACACTCCAACAAAGAGTAATTCTATGATTAATTTCGTCCATTATGTTTTCATCTGTATTAATAATCTGACAAAGGTATTTTTAGCTGTTAACTTCTTCTAACTCATCATAATCAATCTTTATTTCATATTTTGAGAAAATCCATTGAACATTACTTTACTCTTTTTAATGTTTAACTCCTGCAACATTTCCTGCAGCACTACATCATCTGCAAAATCTAAATGACTTAAATAATATCCATTTACTTTCACTTTTTTAGCTTCCCATTTTAAACCACAAAATATTTCTTGCAGCACTGCTGTAAAAAGTTTTGGAGATATGGAGTCACCCTGTCTTATACCATTCTCAATGTTGACTTTCCCAGTATCATTATGTAATCTAATTGTTGCTGTTGCATTTTTATAAATATTCTTTAAAATATGAAAATATCCTGGATCTATACCTTGATGATCTAATGCTTTAATCACTGAACAAATGTTTATAGAATCAAATGCATTTTCATAATCTGCAAATACAAAACATAATGGTAATTCATATTCATTTATCCTTTCTATAACTTCTCTCAGTACCTGGATATGATCTACTGTACTAAAACCACTTTTAAATCCAGCTTGTTCTCTTGGTTGGTGGAAATCCTATGTTCTCTGTAAATGAGTTGTAATTATCTTGGTAAAAATTTAGTATAAAACTGATAAAAGGCTGATAGGTCTGTAATTTCTAATAACTTCTTTATTACCTTTTTTTCGATAGGTCTGTAATTTCTAATAACTTCTTTATTACCTTTTTTAAATATTAATATTAATACTACATTCTTCCAATCATCTGGTACATCTTTATCATTTAGATATTTGGTATATAACTTTGTTAATTTTTTTTTTATTTCTTCACCTGCTTCTTTTAATATACCAATTATATTTAGAAATTATGATTTACTTCCATTAAAGTAGTTTGTGCCAAAGTTGTGAGAGCAGTAAGGTTGGCACTCATCAGTTAAACTGTAGTTATTGTCTATCTATATATAGTAAACTAAGCAATTGTGCACCGGATCAACATATGAGTACTGGTTCAGCACAAAATCTGCATCTCAATAGTCATATATTTATTTCATCTCTTTGGTCATATGTTTATTATTACACTTCTCAACAAGTTGTTAAAAGTGGATAGAAATCAGTTTCTACTTTGTTGGAGCATGTTGTGTGAAAATTACACTACAGAAATATTAATCATTCAGTGGATAATCTCTAATCTAATGAATGACTAATAAAAACTATAGTATATTTCTATCACATGGTGACTAATACTCATTGCTTTCTTTCTGATATTTTTTTAATACTTGTATATGATCTAAGGTGCTTCAATTATTTTTAATCTTGGCCTTCTTTTAATTACTTGAGTTTAGATGTTTTTGGAATATAATAATTTCAGTAAAAATCATTTATAAAACTTGGAATTACTAATAACTTTTCCTCCCCCTTTTATAATTTCAATTTAGATACATTATCTATTACATTTGTGTCTTCTAGAAATTTGATATATAGCTTGGTTTCTAGTACTTCTATTTTTATCATCTGTGTTTTTAGCCTTTTCATTCATCATAGATTTAACAGCATCTTTCGGTTCATCATTTAAATATTTGTCACTTTTATATATGATGTAAAAAAGTGCTACTTTGTTTTTTTTTAATTTTTTTTCTTACTGTATAGTTTTTATATAACTCTTTAAACACTTAATGTGTGATGGTGTTTTTTTTTGTTCATTTTTGTAATAATGCCAATGTCTTATGCCAAGTTGTTTATATATCTAAAACTTTTCTGCTCTTTTATAAATTTTTTCTAATTTACAGCTTTATTATTTAATAATACTTTTTAACTACAATTCCCAATCTTTTTTTCTTTAAATGCATCTCTTTTTTTTATTCCTTTTTCTTTTGTATGTTAACTTGTCTGGTTTAAAATTTTTGGCTAAATTTCATTTTATGTATGTACTACTTTTTGTATAATAGTTCTTAGACTGGACCAGGTGGCTTGCCAACCAATGATAGAAAAAAATATCAAATTTGAATTGTTTGGTTATCAGCATACGAATAAGAATAAATTTAAATTCTTTGTTAACCTTTCAAATAATAAAGAGGCTGAAATGTTAAGATGCAGCCCACTATTAATTATGTTACTGCTTTATTTTTTTACTATCAAATAAAAGTATATATCATAGTAATTACAATTCATTATCAAGGTGTTAAACTTACTTTATTTACAATTGTGATACTATCTTCTCCAAATCAATAATTTAATGATTATTACTAATCATTTGTAGACTTGAAAATTACCATAATATTTCTAGTCCAAATCATCATCATCATTTTCAATTATTATTGATTTTTTGTAGGACAAAGGTCTCCAAATTTTAATCCATTTTCTCCAATCTTTTCTACTTCGCACTAACACTTTCATATTTCATCCATCCATCTCATGTGTGGTCTTTTTCTAGGTCTTTTACAATATCTTGGAATCCAGTTCATGGTTTTAACTGTCCATCTGTTATCATCTCTTTTAGAAATATATCCAGCACAATTCCATATCAGTTTTTTAATTGTTTCAATGGTAGCAGTAATACTTGTTTTTTTCTCTTGCCAATGTATTTCATTTTTGATCTCTTTTGTTACTTCTAATATGCATCTCTCCATACTTCATTGTGTGGTCTGAAGTATCTTTATTGCTCTTTTAATTTTAATTTAAAATGAGTATATTTATAACTTCATCCACATGGAATAATCATTTCAACTCCATTCCACTTTGTTTCTATCTGAAATAATATAGTGCAACTTGTTTTTGTCTCAAAAATATATTTATTAATTACTTTGTGTACAACTTGGAAAGGATGTATACAAAGTTAAATGAGGTTATGCTAAGTTCTGAGAGTTCTTGTTGAATGGTTTAGTAGGCCGGCATGTTTGTCGTTCTGTTTGTATTAGTTGGGAAGGGGGAATAGGTTCCAAATATCTTCAAAGGATTTTTTGGGAGAGGTTAGCTCATCTCTTTTCATTATTTTTTTTTATTGTTTTGCAAATCAACAGACCTGGGTCTAGATGGGGTAGTTCCATTATCAACTTGCAGCATATTACCCAGATTGAGTAGAGGATGAAAATGGATAGTCTAATAATTGTGAATGTTCCAGTGTGGATTGTTTTTATGGGTGAGAAAATTAGATCCGGTCTGATATTGGAGTTGGCAAAGACTATATCTCTGACTGTTTTAAGGTTTGGACAATGATATATGAAGTGCTCAATGGTTTTCTCTTCATGAGAACATAAACTGCAGGTCAGATTAATGTTGGAGTTTCCTCTTTGGTAAAACAGGAACCAGTTTGTGGGAAGCACACCAAGATTAATTTTGATGATGAAGTCCAGATACTTGGGCTCCAGACACCATCTTTTAAAGTGGGTGATTAATTTTTGGTTTGTGAGGTTGAGGCTACTTTTAGAAGGTTGTAGGGGAGGGTTGATAGTGTAACTTTCACTTCATTACATATACTTTAATCACATAATAAAGAAATCTGAAAATGTCCACAATAAATTTGAATAATTTGTTATTGATAAGTCCCATGCAACTTTAATAAATATATGTAAAAGATTGTCAACTGGGCCAACTAATAACTTACATTTTAGTGTGCACTGCATTTTAAGGATCATTTGCATTTTCCAAAAAAATTTTATTCACCTATATGTGGTAAAATGGAAGGGTTAACATAGTATAGATACATAACTACACCAAGGATATTAGTTGTATATAGTATTATTATTTTTCTAACTTTACTATATGGAGATAAAATGTGGACTTATAATGATTTTACATAGAAATGGCTTTAATATTCAAAGAATATAATTTCATGATACTATATTACTTAATTATATGCCTACATTATAGTCAACAAAAAGTTATTAAAAATATATTTTATAATGAATTTCAGGATGGTTTTTGTAGAAAAAATGAATTTCACTTCATTTTAAATAATATAAAGATACTATTATTGGTTGTGTTTAAATATAGCCATAACCATAACATAAGTAGAAATTAAAATTAATTAAAGTGCTAAAAATATTTAGAATTAAAACCAATAAACATCACATATTCATCATTTTTTATGCTTGCTTATAACTATTATTAAAACAGGCAAAACTCTCCATACAGTATTGCCACTCAGTGCAAGCCAAAATAATCAATGGATGCATGAAGGTTTGTGCATAAAATTCTGATCTAGTGCCTATTTATCCAATATCCCCAGACTAGTTTCTGGCTTGTGACCATCAGTGAGGAGCCATGGATCTGATAGTCAAAAATGCTCTTACATGATGATTATATTTTTTGTATTTTTGAAAACTTTTGAGTACTGTATTTACTATTATTTAATTATCATCATCATCATCAACCATTATCATTCCACTGCAGGATGAAGGTCTCTCCAAGTTTAATCCATCTTTTCCGATCTTTAGCTTCTCTTCTCCACAACACCCCTGCACACTTTCTTATTTCATCCATCCATCTCACATGTGGTATTTTTCTGGGTCTTTTACAATCTCCTGGAAGCCAGTTTAAGATGTCAATTGTCCATCTATTATCATCTCTTCTGGCAATATGTCCAGCCCAACTCTACATTAGTCTTTTAATTTTTTCAATGAGGTTGGTAACACCTGTTTGTTCTCTTACCCATATATTGCATTTTCGATCTCTTCTTCTTACTCCCAACATGTATCTTTCCATACTTCTTTGCATGGTCTGAAGTTTCTGTATTGCCCTTCTATTAAGTGTCCAAGTCTCAGATCCATAAGTAAGAACTGGTAAAACACATTTATAAAAAAACCTTCCTTTTCAAACACATAGGCATATTTTCTTTTAGTATCAAGTTATTTCTACCAAAAGCACTTCAACCAAATTTAATTCTATGATTAATTTCATCCATTATGTTTCCATCTGTATTAATAATCTGACCAAGGTATTTGTAACTGTTAATTTTTTCTAACTCATCATAATCAATCTTTATTTTCATATTTTTGAGAAAATCGATTAAACATTACTTTAGTCTTTTTAACATTTATCTTTAGTCCTACTTACCTACTTTCATCTGATAACTCTTGTAACCTTTCCTGCAGCTCTAAAGCATTATTTACAAAACCAGCTACATCATCTGCAAAATCTAATTGACTTAAATAATCTCCATTTACTTTCATTCCTTTAGCTTTTCATTTTAATCGACAAAATACTCTTGTAGCACTGCTGTAAAAAAATTTGGAGATATGGAGTTACTCTGTCTTACACCCTTCTCAATGTTGACTTCCCTAGTATCATTATGTAATCTAATTGTTGATATTGCATTTTTATAAATATTCTTTATAATATGACAATATCCTGGATATATACCTTGATGATCCAATGCTTTAATCACTGAAGAAATGTTTATAGAATCAAATGCCTTTTCATAATCTACAAATCCAAAGCATAACGGCAACTCATATTCATTTGTCCTTTCTATAACTTCTCTCAATACCTGGATATGATCTATTGTACTAAAACGACTTTTAAATCCAGCTTGCTCTCTTGATTGGTGGAAATCCATCATTCTATGTAGACGAGTTGTAATTATCTTGGTAAAAATTTTGTATAAAACTGATAAAAGTCTGATATGTCTGTAATTTCGAATATCTTCTTTATCACCTTTTTTAAATAATAATATTAAAACTGCACTCTTCCAATCAACTGGTACATCTTTATCATTTAGACATTTGGTATATAACTTTGCTAAAAAAAATTATATTTCTTCACTTGCTTCTTTTAATATATCAATTATAATTCCGTCACTAGCTGGAGCCGTTCCTTTCTTCATACATTTAATTGCATATCTCACTTCTTCATTTAAAATTCATCCCATATATATTTTGACATATTATTAGCATGCACACAAAATCAACAAGTTTGGTTATTTATCATTTCATTGGTAATGTGGAATATATATATATAAGTGAGAAGTTGGATGATAAAATTTAAATAAGTTAAAACTTTTTTTCCCCCCTCAACCTTCTATATGAGGTGGAAATTGTTTCTAAATAATTTGTAAAAGTTCTTCTGATTTTAAAATACTTTCATACACCTCCCACAGTTTTTTTTTCATTAAATGTTTTTTTTTTTTTTTTTTGAAGAGAGAGAAAGAGATTACATTGCCATCAAATTTAACTAAACTCTAAATTCATTTTTTATAACTCCACTAAGAAAGATGTTCATATCATTTCTATATATGCGTCTGTTTAATTTATTGATTTTTTTTTAAGAAAGTACCTCCAATTATTATTTTTATATGTATATTTAAATCAGATATGCCTATTAAATAATTATATATTGGAAGATGCATTATATAA
This sequence comes from Epiperipatus broadwayi, assembly GCA_028023455.1. Lineage (NCBI taxonomy): Eukaryota > Metazoa > Onychophora > Udeonychophora > Euonychophora > Peripatidae > Epiperipatus > Epiperipatus broadwayi. The sequence goes on from JAQFVV010012513.1 coordinate 3,485,301, forward strand.
GTGTCTATTATTTTAATAATTTGTAATAGATGGATACATTGTGATTCTTTTCACATATTTATATATTTAATATTCATCAAACCTATGTGCAATAAATTAGTTAAATAATGATAATTAATCATGCTACAAATAAAATGCTGGTATAATACCCACATATAAGTTAATTCCGTGACTTTAAAAGGATGGGTTTTTAGTATTGTATAATGGATTTCCTAGCATTGTAATATATGGGATCGTTTAATTAATGTTAATAAAGCTTTAATACTTATGGTTGTTTGACCATATGCCCAATACTATGTTACTTGATAATTATATCATGTCTCTACATTCTTTTATTGCTTTTTTGAATTACTTCATCTAGCCAGCTCATGAATACTGGATATATCAGTTACCTGGAATAGTGAATCCTGTTAAAGGGCAGTGAGGAGAAATCGAAACTAAACTAATCAAAGACACTTCTTTCCTGAACCCAGGTCATGCTTAGGGGAACAGGTTCCATTCTCTAATATTCAATTAAAGGCGAAGTAGCTGTCCATTAATCAAATTGGCGAAATGATAAAGATTTTACTATATTTTAGAGAGACAGGCATTTAAATATATATATATGATCACTGAGTACAACACTGAATCTTATCCTTTTGCTTAAAATTGTGCCTGTTAACATATGATCTATGTGCATTACTATGCAAATTTATTGTTAAAGATTCGCTAGAGTTTTATATATGTGTGTGTGCATAATTGAGGCTATGTTTAAGTCAGCCTTCAGCTTGTTTAGCTAATTAAGACGTGTTCCATGTTCTCACGCCAATAGATCCATGTCCACACTTCCTCTCTACCTAATCAAATTCATCTCTATGTTTAATAATTTATATCATATGTTTTGTTTTCTTCTATTTTAAAATTATAAGTTACAATTGAATCTTATATACATATGCCGGTACTTTCTCAAATTATTTGTAAGTAATTACACTAAATGAAATATAGACAATCTTATACTAACAATAAACTATAATTTATAATAATAACAAAGATGTAAATATCCATTATTTCAAATGTTTAAATCTAATTATCACATACTAGGATTCCTAGGAGTTCTGTCTCTACCTGACCACCAGGCTGCATTAAGAAAATTAACTGTTGTGAGGTTAAGGGAATGAGTCACTTAGATATGATCTATTAGAAGTGGGCAAGGTTCGAACCGCCTTTACCCATGTCTCTGGGTTGGGTTAAAGCAACTATACTTTCTGACTGTTACATATATATATATAAAATTTGTGAGTGTATTTGTAGTTCATGGATAGTTTGTTGTATGTGGTTGTACAATCATTGGAAAACTCATCTCTTGTACATATATATATTTTTTTATCATTTTATGTTTCATCATCAACACCAATTGGAATTAGAATTCCACATTTATTTGTAAGTGGATGATGATGATAAATTAAGTCAAGTGACCTGCATACATTCATGCAGTGATGGAATATAGACACTGGATCTAAAAATCGTTACTCCAATTCTGTCCCAGCCAATGGTCTGAAATTTTTATGAACTCCAAAGCAACAAATCATTTGATTCTTTTTTAATTAGTTTGAATATTTGTTTGTGTCACAGTTAATTATGATAATAGTGATTAAAATAGGGTCTTAAGCAGTTTTGCATTGTGGTAGAGTAATAGATAGATTCACGACGTTAAAACTCATGAAACCAAAGTAGCCTGTCAACTTCTGGCGGTCATGTGAGTATATTATAAACAATTAAAAGTCTCTTCTTTTTTATTAAAATAAAAGAAATAATGTTAGAAATATTTGTTTTTCAAAAATGAAATATATGGCACCCCAAAAAATTTTAAACGACAAAAAAAAAAACTTATAGCTAAAATAGAAGTTGTTTTAACTACTGTTTTTTCTAGTTTAACATTAATAGAAGACAAGTTTTCAAGAAAAAGCATATCGGTTTGAACTTAATTGACTTTGAAGACCTTTACATTTCCTCTGTGTTGCTGATTACTGGAACATTTAAAGAGTTTTTTTGTCACGCTTCTTCTTGAAATAGTTTATTTTTAAAAGCGAATATCTTAAATTACTTTTAAATGCCATATTTTTTTTTTTTTAAAAAAGGCATATACGCAGCACATATAGTTATCAGAGGCCGTATAGTCGATTTTATTTTTAACTGTCATGGAACAAAAAAAGGCGTATACATAGACACATATTTAAATATTAAAAATTAAATACTGCCTAACGTCTATACTTGTAATTATAAACTAAAGAAGAAAGTATATAATATTACTATACTAGCCAAATCATGGTTTCATCAATTAACAAATAGATCTTTTTAAGTGAAATTAAACAAAACATAATCTAACACAATCATGGTTTCATCTCATTTTTCACAATTCAAAGATTGACTGTTATAAAATACTCTCAATAAAAGACTCCATCCAGAATAAACACTTCCCAATTATTAGACTGTCTATTTTTCTGACTCACACCATCTGGAGTATTCGATGCAAGAGAGTTTTCACCACTTCACCTCCTAATCCAGACCTCATATTTATCAACCTCATCAACAAGATTAGAAATAAAGACTTAATACTCTCATCGAAATTTCTATATGATGAAACCTGGAAATTATTCCAAATGCCGAAACCAACCAAAACATATCAAGTTACAGATCAAACTGATTCATAAACCTCATCACCAAAATGACTTATAACTATTGACCTTAAAAACAATATGTACCTAAATACCTAATATATCATATACAATGTAATTCATTAATAAATTTCTTTTGAAAGCAAAGTGAAATTCAACAAAACATATAATATATATGTATACAAAACAAAATAGCCTTCCCATTATTCACTTCATCAACCAATACTCGCCAAAAAACAATTTTTTACTAAAATTCTTCTACAACCATGGTTTCAGCTATTAACAAAGAGACCTTTTTAAGTGAAATTTAACAATGTATAATCTTGCACAATTATGGTTTCATCTATCAACAAATAGTCCTTTTAAGTGAAACTCAATAAAACATGCAACATATATATATGTCAACAGATGGCGTTCTACCAAAAACACCGTCAAGCGTTTGTTTACATAAAGGTCAGAGCATGCATTCACTATCTCTAACTTTAATTCCACTTTCAGATCATGATTTCAAGCTATTTGCTATCATCAGTGAAAGACAGGAATTTTAGAAACTAGATCTAAACACAAACTCTGAGCGTTTATGAAACAGTTTCTATTCAGCTTGCAAGCGTGAAACTTTTAGACACGTAATGTCTTCAAAATCAGCAAGCCAGATAGCTACATGGGTCTGATCTCAGTTCAGCATCACCATATAGTAGAAGCCTCTGCAATATATATCATTTCTAAAAAGACCTCAAAGGTACATTTATGAAAAACAAGAAACAAGTTAAAAACTTGCTAACGCTTGTATTTATGTCAACAGATGGTGTTCTACCAAAAACACCATCAAGCGTTTGTTTACATAAACATCAGAGCATGCATTCACTATCTCTAACTTTAATTCCACTTCACTTTCAGATCATGATTTCAAGCTATTTTCATGCTGATTTTGAAGACATTACATGTCTAAAAGATTCACGCTTGCAAGCTGAATAGAAACTGTTTCATAAACGCTCAGAGTTTGAGTTTAGATCTAGTTTCTAAAATTCCTGTCTTTCACTGATGATAGCAAATAGCTTGAAATCATGATCTGAAAGTGGAATTAAAGTTAGAGATAGTGAATGCATGCTCTGATGTTTATGTAAACAAACGCTTGATGGTGTTTTTGGTAGAACGCCATCTGTTGACATAAATACATGCGTTAGCAAGTTTTTAACTTGTTTTTTGTTTTTCATATATATATATACAAAACAAAGTAGCATGCCCATTATTCATTTCAACAACCAACCTCCTTTAACATCAAAGGAAGTTTTATTGAGGCTAATGGTCTAAGAATCAAAAAATTTACCATCATCAACTTTGATGATAAAATTTATTGATTCTAAGGCCACCAATCTCATGAGGACACCCTTTGATATTAAAGAAAATTGGTTGTTGAAGTGACTCATGGAAAGAAGATTTTGTTTTGTATAAAAAATAAATCCCAGATATAATAAAATATCTTTATCTAACAACAAAATGATATATAACAATAGTTGTAATATAGTCATGTAATCATAACACATAAAAATAACATATAAAAGCTCTTTTCGGCAAATTTTAAATTTTTGCCCTTTTCAATATGTTTTAATTACAAAAATAAGCCTATAATTACACTTAAATATTTTTATAATAACACATATTATACAACCCTCCATTCATTTTCCATTATCCAATTATTAGTTAAATTAATTGACGTTTTATAAATGTTCATACAATTATTTGTTATAATTAATGTAATTTGTTTCATATATCTTCCTTCTATTTATTTCTTTAATATAATATAATTGTGTATATATATGCTGTATGTTTTGTTGAATTTTACTTGAAAAGATCTATTTGTTCACAAATCAAATCATAATTGTGGAAGAGTTTTAATAAAATTTGTGTTTTGTCAAGTAATGTAATATTGTACAAATTTCTATTTTTATTATATATATATATATATATATATATATATATATATAATATATATATATATATATATATATATCAGATGCCCTATAGTCCATTCTTGGCAATATTGTGATGGTATTTGTTTCAAAATGATTAATCAATTTGTTCACCACATTTATATCTCTCTTTGACTTGCTGCAAAACCCTAGATTTACTTCTATTTTGGTGTCATTGGGGGTAGAGTGACAGATTTTGATACTCCCTGTTTATAAAATTCTATCACTTTCAGGGCTCGAACTTAATGAATTCTTAAGCAGTAAAATCATTCAATAACCATTAATTTATTATAGTGTATTGTTTTTGTTTCCTTATTAAAATATTCATATGGTTTGTTATTTATTTTCTATTTATATTTTTATATTTTTATGCACATGGAGATCATGAAAGATATTTATTTATATTAGGCTACATTACATATTTATTTTAAACATTGATAACTAAGTTAAAATTGTCTTACTTTTAAGATGTTAAGAAACAATCGAATTTATTAAAAAAGTGTAAATGCAGAAATATTAGAAGGAAAAAAAAAGCATATTTGTAAAGACTCCACATTGCTAAACAAAAGTCTTTTTGACTGTGTATAAACAAATCATTTCTATTTAGGCAAACAATAACAATTACAAATACAATAACATGCCATCCATCTTCTTTTCACCTTACAATAAGTGTTAAAAATCAATGATAGTTGCCAAATGATAGTACTTATTAAAACCCTATCCTATTCTTTACTATCATAAATCCTTACAATAGTTCCAAGCTTATGACTTTTATCAGTGAAATACTTTGAACGTTGGAACAGTGCAACTAGACCTTAGGAGCTAATGCAACTTTCCCCCAGATTCTATCATGTACTTCAATGTTATGATATTAGTTGGAGGAAAGCTGCATTAGATTGTAATGCTGAGAACCAAATCTCTTCATTGGTGAAAGCCATAGGCTTAAATACTAATTGGGTATTTTGGATAGGGTAGCATAGGGTAGAGATTTATTAAGCATTGTTATCTGGAAACTCTCTTTTCCAAGAAAATGGAAAGTATATTATTAAAACAGCAATGTCTGCAAATAAAACATAACCCTGATTATATGTAACTAAACAGAAAGTAAGTAAAGCTTCCAGTGAGATGTGTAATGTAAATAAATCTTCAAAGAATAGACAAACATACTATTGCTTTTGAGAGCATTCAAAAGTGGCATTTTTGCAGTTGTTAGAATGGCTGTTTTCATCTTTTTCTCAATTTGGCTCACAAGGTGCATAATGGTGTTCAAACCAAGGCAAAACTCCCCATATGTGATGTTTGATGGTGTTTAAACCAATTGACCTCAACCCCTGGACAGTTTATCTGTGGATCATGAAGAAGCACAGGAGCAGAGACTGACTTATGACTCCAGAAAGACTGCATAGAAAAATCTGTTCACAACACAATCTCCTGGATGATGAGTAATAAACTCAGATACTTCCCACTCCAGTTCATGTTTATAATATGTATAAAAATTCAATGCAACTTCAACAAATTTCATGAATAAATTCATTTTTTCTTAAGAAAAAAAAGAGTAGATAATATTACCTGTGTTTTAGCATATATCTTACATATGCTTAGTTTATTTACATAATTTTAAATCAGGGAGTAAATTCGATCTATTGATTATACACACACACACACACACATTTATTGAATAAATGTTATGAATCACCATTTTAACATTAAAGAATCAACATCAAGCTTAAGTTTAAACAACTTCTAAACATGAAAAAGGTAAAGCAAAACTCTATATAGTAGTGCCACCTGTGCTAAACAGAGTAATCAATGGATGCCAGAAGGCTTGTGCATAAAATCCCTATCTAATGCCTACTCATCCAATATCCCCAGACTAGTTTCTGGCTTGTGATCATGTGATGCTTGCTGGTTTTTCTAAACATGAAATGAAAACTCACTTTTAATATCTGCATAATAAATAATTTAGATTATATGTAACTGAACAGAAAGTAATATATATATAATCTATTATTTACAGATATTAAAACTGTCTTTTCATCTGATGTTTAGAGATTGCTTAACTCCGTTTTGGTCCTTTAAATATTTAAACCAGGATTCTTATCATTTATTCTATAAATATATGTGATCAATAGATCAAAGTCACTCCCTCATTTAAAGTTATATAAATAAACTAAGTTATATGTAAGAGCAAATGCTAGGGATAGGTAGTATTGTCTGTCTTTGAAGAGTTTATGTTGTTAACTCACTGGAAGCTTCAGTTATTTCCTATTTAGTTAAAACGGCAATTTGTAAGCTAAAGACATGTGATAGATGTCTTGCATTGGTGGTCGAGAGGTCAGCGTGACTGCCTTGCACTTGCAGGCGGTTGCCCAGGTTGTGGGTTCGCATTCCGGCCGATGCTATGACCCTTAAAAAAAAAGACATGTGATAGATCATGTGATGTTTTATTGGCATAAAAATAATTTCATTCTTGTGAATGGCATGTGATATGATTTAGTAATAACAGCTGCAATGAAAAGAATGTATGCCCTCAAAGAGGAATCAAAGGGTCTCCTTCCAGTTGACAATGAACTTTCTGTAACCAAAAGTCATAGTAGAATATATGCATGTGTTTTATCAAATAGCGACAGTTAAATTATATAATATAATAAATGAAATACATCAGTTCATAAGTTCATCACAAGCAAAATTAAATTACAAATTTATTCCAATACTTTCCTTGCTAAGATAGTTTTGATTGTATTTCTTTGTATTTAAAAAGTTTGCTACGTCAAAGGAACCATTAGTAATGAATGTGTAGCATAGTTTGGTTAGTGATTTAATTGTCAATTGATATCTTTGATTTATTACATGTACTCAAGTCTTGATTAAGAAACCAAATACTGTTGGTGAACCATTCATCACCTCCACTTGACTAGCTTATTCAATTAATGCAATGACCAATCGAATTGAAGTGGGGATGCTGACCTATTTTTTAGTAACATTTGTTTCATTGGTCAAGACATGGAGTTTACATATGAAGGTAAAAATTATTCTACATGAATAAAGCATGATAAGCAGAAAAGCCAAAAATGCAAAAACATAAATGACTGTGTGTTTGTGGAAAGTCATATATAGGTGAATCTCAATGTACATTGGAGAAAAGATCAAAGGAGCATTGGTTGTTATATAAACGAGTACAAAAATCAAGACAAGAGAATTTTAGAAATGATGACATATCACCTTCAGTATTTTTGATCATAATGTAACATATATATATATATATAGGTGAATCTTGATGTACATTGGAGAAAAGATCAAAGGAGCATTGATTGTTATACAAACGAGTGCAAAAATCAAGACATGAGAATGTTAGAAATGATGACGTATCACCTTCAGTATTTTTTGATCATAATGTAACATGTAATTATGGTTTTGATTTTGAATTTAATAAAATTAAGATTTTGTGTATTGAAAAAAATAATAATAAACGTAAAATTAAAGAAGCTATGTTAATAAAAAATGAAAAGCAACATTTGATAAATAGACAGGCTGCTAATATAAAAATTAATGAATTGTGGGAAAATTCATGTGGGATGTAATTCTTTTTGTATACATTTGTAACGTTTTTTTGTAATACAATTTGAATCTAGTTGATAATGACTACATAGATAGTCGAAAGTACTTCTATTAAATTATGGTATATATTTGTTTTTAAAATATTTTTTACTGTATTAATTATTGTATTGTTTTGAATTATTATATATATTTTATTATAACTGGAATACAGACATTGATTAATAATTTATAAATATATATATATATATATAATTACCACAGCTCTCATGGTTTGTGCTTCACTTCTTAAACATTCTTTTGTGTCCAACTTTAACTTTACTTTTATATTTGTAATTGTTTGATAGCAAAAACTAAAAGTAAAATATATTGATTTATTAATTCAAATAAATCTGAGGATGTTAGCATTTTATAGAGATTTTTTTCCTATTAAAATGTGCTTCTAAAACACCCATACTATTACTAAGTGGTAATTTCTAATCATCTCAGTACAATAATTCTTGTAATAGATTTTGAAGTATTCATTTTGTTGTTAGACTTTGAAAATGAAAACATAATTTTTTTACATTTTGCTTACATATTTATAATTATTTTTTCAAAATATATGTTTGATATTTATTTTATTACAAAAATAGTATAATTAGTTTGAGTTCTCACTGGAAAGTAATTTATTTTGGAAGAAGACAAATGAAAGGAAATTACAAATGTTCATCCACAACTTGTAATTGGCTGAGAAGTAATGCTTTCATTTTTACCATGGCTGATAAATTTTTGTCATTTTTCTAAAATTATAAATAAGACTCTAACCTTTAAATAGAATTTGATTAACTTTAAGGAATCTGAGACATGGTTTGTTCAGGATTTTGAAAGTAGATAGACAACTTCCATGTATCTCCATTCTTTTTTATTTCATATAAATAAAGATTTTGAAAGTAAATTAAAATAACTATTTTTTTAAAATTTAATATTATTATTATCAGCAATAGAGAATATCCAATAACAAAATGCTTATTGTTTTTAGTAATCTTTGTACATATTTAACTTTAATATGATGTTCTCTATTTCATTTGTAAACATATATTTCAAGTGAATAACTCAAAATTTCTGGAAATATAATAAAGAATGAAGATAAATTTGATGGAATAAAATTTTGGAATTTAATTGAATTTTATAGCCAGAATTCCTAACATAATTATGCAACAAAAGATTAAACACATTAGTAAAATATTAGTAATATATTCTTAATTAGTCAATAAATGGAATACATTTTCTTTCTAATTGTAGTGTTGCCATGACAAAAAATTGCTGATATTCTATTGGTTCATTTAGGTATGATGGTTGTAATGATATAATGTACTTATGTAATTGGTGGAATCAGTATCCATGGATAGAAATATGCAATCATGAAAAACATAGTGGATAGTATATAGTATATGTGCCTACTGTTATTAATGTTATAATTCAAATCCAAACGGAGCTTGAAAATGTTTTAAATATGTGAAAATTTCCCTAATCATACAGATTATTATCATCAGGTATTGGAATTCCCATCATATATTGTCATTCCATTATTAGTTTCTAAATGATTATTTACTATGTCCTAGATACCAGGCTTTTATTACCAATGAGTATTCTAAGGATCCATTCAGTGCTATATGCAATAATAAGCTTGGTGGTTAAAACAGATGTTTAACATTTGATAATGGAGTAAAATCATGTGCTCCAAAATGTTTTTATATATAATTAATAATATGCAAATATGTGTGTGTATTGTTATGTAGAATATTTTAATAAATTTTATACAGTTATTTTAGGTTAATATTACAGATTATTAAAAATAAAATAAATTCTTTGACCTGTAATTTATAGAATAATTTCAAAATGATTTTTAACCGTATTTAAAATATAACTGATAGATAATAACAATCTTTAATTTCCAACAATACCAACAAATATTCATGTAAATACACTAAAACTTTAAAGAATAGATGGCCATCCTATTTTTCATTAATATTTATTAATGTATAAGTATTATTTATCAATGACTCTCAGAAAGTGGTTATGTCCATTTTCTTATATATATGTGCATATATACTGTACTGTTTTTTTGGTAGATTAGCACTATAATGTGTTAGTTAACCAAACTATTAAAAGAAAAATATTCAATTCAGGTATGAATTCAGATATTTCAAGAATATAATTATATTTCCTGATTAACTGACATAATATTGTATTACGATTTGAATTGTTGGTGCAATCAGTGTTTTATTTATTTAAGAGGGTGCCAGAGTCTATAGACCCACCGATCTCATCCCATCATCAATTCAAACAAATAACTGAAATGTAATATTTTAGAAAGTTCACTTTCTAAAGGAATATCTTATATTACTTTCCCTGGGCTTTGATTATTAAATAAGTATATTGACATTGGGAATTTATATATTTCTCAAACAATTATTTAAAATCTAATAAATTAAAATTAAGAATGTAGAATGAAAGGTTTATATTAATGGTAAAAGTTTTATTAAGATATTTATAAATATTTAGACAATTATCATGAATTATTTACAAAACTGGAAAAAACACACACACGTAGTCGGATAATAATATTAATCAATTAATTCAATCAGTTTACTTTGAGGAATGAAACAGCAAATGTCTCTCCTTTTTTTATTACAAATTTATCAGTTAAGTTTAGTTTTCAAACACATTGAGTCAGGCATGAGTTATGATATGGCTAATAACTTACTGGTAAATTCCTGAGTTTACATAGATTATTGTACTAAGAATGGTTCTTTTATGAAGGGCTTCATAGGAATTTATTAACATTTTCATGTTTCTGATTCATACTAAGGTAAGGTTAGACTTGAAGCTCTTGGTGACTTTTGAGAGAGAAGGTTTCAGTGAATGCTCTGTTTTCTATTCACACATGATGACTGGATTCAGCATAGTATGTGTGTATGGAAGCATTTTATTATGACTTTAGAAAAACACATCTCTTGTCCTTTTGCTCTACTCAGCACACAAGAAACGGCCAGAAAAACAAAGAAAAGACCTTTTGCTAAAGTTGTCCACCTCTTTTATACCTATGCCCAGTTTGAAATCTCCATGCATACTATCTTTTTATCTTTTGTTTTTTTATAAGTTGATAACCTTGTATATTCATTTTTTCTTTCTCATTACAAAAGTTCCTTTTCTATAAATCCCTTGGTGCCATCTTTAATTATCATTATAAGAACATTTCTTTGATTTTAATCACTTTCTTTTATTTATCTGGGTTAACAATCTGTGTGTGTTTCTATTCTTTCCAATTTTAACTTTACTTTAAAAGAGATAATATCAAACTTAAATAACTTTCATTGTATGTATCTAAAAAAAATAATTTACACTAACAGCGATTTTTTTTATAAATTTTACTACTTTTAGCTTTTAAATGTTAACAAATGCCAACACACTTGTACCATATATATATATATATAAATGGTACAATACATATATTAGAATGAATTTAAACTCAGATCTTCGAGCTTCCTACAGCTATCTACTTCATCTTATACAACCAATACACATGACAACATGAAAAAGATAAATGATTTCCAATGTATGTATTTCCTGCTGAACAAGCACTCATCAACTGGTTCCAATCATCATCTCCCCATATATATATAATCTGTGCTCATTTTATATTAAGATGGCAAATCTTCAAACTTTAATGGACATGCTTCTGTCTTCTCCACCCTCTAACTCTTCAGCCATCCTTTCATTGAATCTCTGATGATGGAATGTTCAAAGCCCTAGTTGATGCCAATCTTATTGTGGGTAGATAGTGAGCTGAACCAACTGTGGACCAACTGATGAGTATTGGTTCAGCATGAAATATGTATATTGAAGATAATTTATCTTTTCCATCTGTATGTGGTCATGTGTATTGGTTGTATAAGATGGAGTAGTAAACTGTAGGCAGGTAGAAAATCTGATTTCAAATCCCTTCTAATTACATTAACTTTAGTAAAGAAAATATACTTGTATTTATATATATATATATATATATATAGAGAGTTTATATATATATATATATATATATATATATATAAACTCTCTACAGACTGAAAACTTTTTTGCAACACTAATTATATTTAGATCAGAAGAGAATTTTGTAAATTAGTTCATATTTTTAGATTATTTTATTTAAATTTTATGGACAAAATATTGTGGCTTGGAACCAATTATAAATTGAAATATCATAAAGTTAACTTTGTGTAAACAGAAAGTTTTATGGTAACTGATTAAAAAAAACTAAACATTATGGCCTACAGTAGCACATCCATTTGCAGTAGTGATACTTAGGATTCGAATCCCAGACAACTGAAATTCTTTTCAAAAGACATCATTTTTCTCTTGAATATCTGATCCATAGTCAATCCATTTAATCCTCTAACATTAATAAGTAAATGAGTATCTAACTATTATCAGCTAGAAGTAAAACAAGGATGAAAAATGCTCAAATTCTCCTTATCGGCCTGGTAGGTACAAATTTTTCTCCGTTCCTATATGAGGGCTCGTATAGAGATCTTTGACCTGCAGTTTTACTTTTTTGTTACGTGGGTAATAACTTTTCAAGTTGCTTATTTTATGAAATTATTCATGTTTCATGATTAATTTTCATCACTTCTTTGATGATGATTTATTTCACGTTGCATATTTTATTTTATTTTCTATCATTGTCTTTTTTTCTGATAAACAACAAAACTGATTAAACTTATAATTACTGTTCCCTTCTGTAATCTGGATGTTTTTCAATCTAGCAAGTTTATTTCAAAAATTGCATTAATTATTAATTTTCAAACTTAGCCGAAGGCAAAATAAATTTCACTAAGTAACTACTTTTAGCTGTTATCTGTTGCGAAGAATAAAGAATTTTTATCAACTCTTCGATCAGCATTTCGTTTCTAGAAATTAAATTCCATCCTAACTTTTGCTTTGGGATGTTGAAGAGGTTTTATCTGCCAGAAGAAATATAGGGAGAAAAAAAATCAACAATAATTAGAAATTAAATGTATATTTAAATTTTGCTATTTTTGCGAATATAATTGAAGTTATAAGAAAAAATATAGAAAGAAAAGTGATTGGTTAATTTTAATTGCTTTGAGATTTATCTTGTTTACGATTTAATTGGCTTTATTTAAATTTATATTTTCACATTATTCAAAATTTCCTAAGCTGATTAACACAATATAAGTAGTTACTTTGTTTTGTCGTTACTTATTTTTTTAAATAAAAAATAACTCTACGACAACAGTATTAATAACTTCACTTTTTTTTTATGTCTTGGACTTTTTGTTACGAATAATAAAACATGGAAAGCAAAGATAGTATGAAAAAAACATGACATTCTAGAAAATAAGTGATAAATTAAAATACGAAATGCAAACAATAAACAAGATTTTAATAAAAGAAAAACAATATTACTTGTTTAATAAAATTAGCATTAACAAAAAGGTATATGTTTTAGATATATACAAGACTTCTGGTTTACACATATATTTTATTTATGTGATTAGCATGTCTAAAAAAAGATAAGTAAATTTCATGTTGGATTTCCCACAATCCCCTGCATGTATCAACATTTGTGTTTGATATTTATCATTATGAAATTAATAAATATACTGTGCCGAATTTTCTGCACATATATTTATTTATTTCAGTGACTTTATTCATATGTTTAAAGTATATGCAGTAAAATAAAAGTTAGAAACATTTTTTAATTAGTTGAAAGAACTCTGAAGAAGTCTGCTAAATAGTTGAAACTATAAGCTATTTTTGAAAATTTGGATATAGTAAAATGTTGTATTTTCATTGCATTAATTACATAGAAGAGTATACTGTTAATGATTGTTTATATTAGAAAATGCAAAGTTTAAGTATATCTAAAATATTCCACATAGGAAAAAGGAATGTAGTAGGTTAAATGATCTCATGTGGCTATGCTTAATAAGAATAGATATTTAAAATTATAATTAAGTTTAAAATTCAGGATAAGTCATTCCATGTGATTATAATTATGCAAAACAAAATACATACAAATGTATACTAAGAAAAGGTTGTTTAATACTTTAATACAACAGTATTCTTAGCATGCTTTCAACCAACTGGTAGTGATTATGCACATAGCTATAGTTCTCCAAGAAAATAGTGAGATTTATAGAAGAATGATGAAAGTGAAGATTTACATAAATTTGAATTTAAAATGTAAATACACTGAGTTGAATTATGATGCATAATTTTTTCTTATTGATTGCATGTCTGTTGTTGACAAAGGCCTCTTTAACTTTAATATTTGGCTTTGTTTCTTTCAGAGCAGACAATACTGGCAGACATAGGTTCAAAACTATGAACATATTTAACCTCATGTTTGAGAAAAATAGATTTAACACCCAATGTAAGTCTTAGCATGATTGTATTAGTATCTGTGCTGTTCGATTCTTGCAGAAAGATTAGCATGAGATTCTTCATAATAAACCATGTGTTGCAATTTGTTTTGTTGCATAAAATTTTATACATAATTTGGGAAATCTGCTGGGAAATCAGCTTATTTTTTGTATCATTAATTAGGTGATTCAGTCAGGAGGGGTCAAGTCTGTACATTCAGCACAGATTTTGTTTATAATGTGGGTAGCCCCTGTATGTATGGAAGTGATATCCAGGGTTTTGCAACTGGTTGAATAGATCTGTTCCTAATTATGGCGTAGAATATTTTAATGATATAAATCAGAGTTGAATCTTTGTATCTAATATTATGTAAATCATTGGTGTATATTTTAATAGTTTTTCACTCAGATTCAAATTTGCAAAGATTATAACTTCTATCCAAAAACACTTTAAGGCCTGCAAATTTATGACCATTCACTGCTAATGATTTGGAATATATAACCTCTCATACTTTTATGGGTTTAATTAACATTTTGTAATTTAATAGAATGCTTTCATGCTAAATACATAAATCTAAAAACTTTGTGCTTTTGAGATTATCTTCATTTTTATAGTCCATTTTAATGAAGAGCATATGTGTAAGATCATGCTGTATTTCTTTAATTTGTGCTTCTGGGACACAAATAACAATATTGTCAATATATTGTATGTATAAGAGGAATGGGATTTCAATTAACTATTTAGAAGTAACCTCTATTTCAAATTTATTTAATATTATACTAGTTATTATGCCACTCATAGAAAGACTCATGGGCCACCCCTCATCCATTTTGTAATATTCACCAATAAATAAGGCTGTAATATCTTCATGAATCCAATTCAGGCATTCAATAATAAATTCAGGTTTTGAGCAGTTTACTATTTATTTAAAAGCAATGTCTTTCAAAAAAATGTAAATCTGTTCCCATGTTGCATTTCACCTGAACCAATCATTTCAAATGGCACAGAGATTAATCTTAGCTCAAATATCCTTGGGCATTTACTCAACTATCTAAACAAGCTTTGATTTAGTAAATTACAAATGTCACATTTTCAAAAAACAACTATTAAATAGCTTAGTTATCAACATAATTGGCAAAATAAACTTAGAAAATGTTGATATATAGATGAAATATAAAAATTCATAAAATTTGATATGTAACTTTCAGTTCTTTTTAAAGATTAAATATATATTAATTTTACTCACACCAATTTTTTCTCACATGCAGTGTATTTTGAACTTTTTTACACTCATGTACACAAATAATAAATTTTATTATTAAATTAAATATACATACAACTACTTTTTATAATTACTAGGAATTTATTCCAAAAACCAGATGCAACCTCATAAAGGGCCTAGGGTTTTTTTAATTGATTGTTCTAACAAATTTTTTTTAAGATTTAATGTAAATTAAACAAAAGGGTTTTTTCTCATGTGTCATAGCATCAGCCAGGAAGCAAACCCGCTAACTCGGGACAACTGCTTATAAAGCAGCCATCACTGACCTCTCGACCACCAATGCTTGACAACAAAAGTTTTTAAATGTGAAAATTGTACATCGATCTGAAAACTCATTGTCATGGTTGAAAAAAGCCTACCACTTTTGTAATAATTGATTGTTTAACAATTTTTTTTTTTAATTTTGTGTAAATTAAATGAAACATATTAATATTATATAAATAAATTTCCAAATTTTAATACAGCTGAATTAAATTTTAGATTTTTAAATATATCTATATTAGATTTGCTAACTTTAGGCTTCAAATCCATATTTACTGGAGGGCCCTCTGAATAAAAAAATATTTTTTCCCAATAGTTGGTTATGACTAATTGCAAGTTTTTTTTTTTTTAGCTTTATAAATCATTACTGTTTATTAATGTCAGAATGCAAAAACATCAATCATTTTTGTAATATTTTTTTATTAAATATATTTGTAATATTTTTTTAATTGGTTGCTTTAACTATTGTTTTTAAGATTTAATGTAAATATCCGTATTTTTATATTGGACTATTTCCATCATCTAATATGTGTGTTGAATGTCTTTAGAAAAGTTTAATTTTAGTTAAATATTCCAAATGCATTCAACTGTTAGTAATATCACAGCAAACAGGTTAGTATATGCACTAACATTTGTTTGCTGTGATATTACTAACAGTAGGTGCATATACTAACCTGTTTGCTGTGATATTACTAACAGTTGAATGGATTTGGAATATTTAAATAAAATTAATGTTTTCTAAAGACATTCAACACACATATTAGATGATGGAAATAGTCCAATATAAAAATACAGCTAGAACACCATCATCACAAACCTTCAGAAAAACATTAATGTAAATATGTTTTTTTAATTAAATAGATGCATTTGGCCTTATAAAGGCCAGTGTTTTTTTAAATTGATTCTAACAATTTTTTTAAGATTCAATATAAAGTAAATAAAGGATTTTCTGAAAAATCATTGTTAAGGTGGAATACAAAAACACTAGATTTTCAGTTCATCATTTTTATAATAATCGGTTGTCTTAACAATCTTTTTTAAAGATTTAATGTAAATTAAACAAAAAAATTTAATATTATGTAAATAAATTTACAAATTTTAATAAAGCTAAATTACAATTTATAATTTTAAATATATGTTATATTTGCTAGCTTTACAGTTAAATATATGTGATGTGATGTACCGTGACTTCTCCTTAAATGAAGTCAGGAATCTCTCAGCAACTATGCCCGAAGAAACATGTTAGCCACTTTACCTTCCCCTTCCATTCCCCACCCTAAGCTTTCCCATAATCTGCCCTATCCCATTTCCACAACATAATCTTTGCCAACTCTATGGCCTTTATATCTAAATCCCCCTTATCTTTTCTCAAACCCAGCATAAAAACCAATAACCCACTTCCTGTATAATTACTTTGTTCATATTTATTCTCTCATAACTTTTTTATTTGTACCCTTTTTGCTTTCAAGCATTTACATTCAATCAACAGATGCCTAATATTTTCTATATCTTCCTTACACAATTTGCAGACTAAATCACCCATATTTTCCATTTACATGTACATTCTCTTGTTGCTAAAGATCCTGTTCGAGCCTTAAACAAAAAGCTACTTTCCTTACTATTATCATAAATTAACTCACACCCAATGTTCCGTTTACTTCTATATATATTTAAACTCTTTTACTCTCCATGCTAGTTCTCCATCTCTCCAACTCCCTATTCTTTATTAATGCATCTATTCTCTTATCCCATTCCTTACCACTATAACACTCAACAATCCTCCTAACACAATCATCCCACCTTTTATACATGTATACTGATATAAATTCTTTATCCAAATCCTTTGCATACCACATTACCTTTCTCACCCATCTTGTTGCCTGCCCTTTACTCATAACCCAGTTAAATACTATTTTGGCTATTCTTTTATCATCCATAAACTGCAATCTACCAAACATTTTCATTTTACTTTTTGCATCTCTCATATAAAAACTTGACCATTCCATTTCTCCTTGAATTGCCTCCTTTGCTGTCCATACCTCTGCATCTAATGCATGTCTTCCTACTTCCCTTTGTACTTTCTCTAAGTAATCTAATATCCTTTTACTAACACATAATGCATCATTACCATATGTTAACCCTGCTACTACAACTCCCTTCCATACAATTCTAGCTACATTATACTTATATGAAAACACTGTATACTTATTATATGAAAACACTGTTAATTTTTTTACTAAACCCTTTCATTTCTTTGCTTCATTTACAATTTTTTCTCCCATTCAACTAAGCAATTTTCCTGATTACTATTCATATATCGTTTTGTATAGTGACATCTATATTTAAAAAAACCACAACATAAGCTCAGAAAGTCACCCACCCCCCATACAGGTTAACATATATCTTAATAAAAGTTAAATAACACATTCAATTTTTAAAAGTTGTTTTTAGCTGTTTTAAATACGCCCACATCTTTTATTTTTTTACCATTCTATAAACGCAAAAGATTTTATGAAGAAGCATCCAAGCGGTTATATTATACAAATATATGTATATATTAACACTAGTTACTAACAAAGAATGAGAGTTAAATTTAAGATTTAAATACTATTGTAAAGAATATGATGAAAAAGAAAACAAAAAGAAATGATTATAGGGGGGGGGGGGGGATTCACGCTAAAACATTATATACTTATATAAAGAGAATATAAGATGTAGGTAGCCCACTAAAATAACTAAAATACAATAAATTAAAAGTACAACAACAAAATATAGTAGAATAAAATCGTTTTCAAAACGAAAAGAAATTAAAAATTAATTAGATGTTCGATAGTTGTAACCTGTTGTTATGGTCAGCTAACTTAACTGGAAACAAAACAACATTCTTTTAAAACAAAAGAATATATATGATGATGATGTGATGTGATGTATTATGGCTTCTCCTTAAACGAAGTCAAGAATATCTCAGCAATTATGCCCAGATAAACCTGTTAGCCACTCTATTTTATATATATATTTACTGGAGCGCCCTCTAAATAAAAATAATAATTTTATTTTTCTAAAATTCAGTCAATAGTTACCATTTCATAATGTTGGAATACAAAAACCTCATTTTTGTAATATTTTTTTATGAAATATAATATTTGTAATATTTTTAAATTGGTTGCTTTTACAACTTTTTTTAAGATTTAATGTATTTATTAAATATTGCTCATTTACAAAAGTTTGTTAAACATTGATAAGTATGTCATTCATCTGAACTATATTAAGGAATTGACAGACCATGAAAGTACATGACACCTTAATGTCAAATTACAAAGTGGCATTTGGATGTTTCTGCAGTTAGATAGAAATCTTTACCATGAAATATATACTATAAACAATGAGGATTTCCTCAACAAGCTTTGTGTAAATGCTTAGCCAGAGAAAGCATTTAAAATATCTCTGTCAGGAACCCCCAACCATGGTTTCGTGCTTTGGCACTCCTCAGAGAGATGTCAGGATAGGTTGAGACATTAGATTTAAAAATACCAACCCAAAGCCAGCATTTAATTAAAAGTTATATATACTATGTTTCTGTAGCTAAAAGCACTCACACTGTTTTTCCCAACCATTTTTTTTTAATGTCAGAATTTCTTTCTTCACATAAACATAAAAGTGCAAATTTAACATATGACATCACGCAAACATTAATTCTCCAATCAAACAATAGAGAAAATACAGATTTTATATATAAGATAGTGTAAAATGTAAATATTTCCCTTAAGACATATTTCAACTGAATTTGTTTTATAAGTTGCTCATACATCAATTACATCTCAAATATACTTAGATAATTGCTCTACATAATAAACCATATTATATCCATTAAATTACTAACGATCATTCTTTTAAACAAAATGTAATTTAGATATTAACATAACTGATAATATAAAATTTGAAAACTGTTTTAAACTATTCCCATTCTTTAAAAAATATATTATTTTTGATAATAGATTGTTTGTAATAGCATGTAGGTTAATGGAAAATACATCTTTGGTATTATCTCTGCATTTTTTCTGTTTTTGGTCTGACCAATGACAGTAGTACTAAAATAGGAATTGTCCAGTCGTGGTTTTAAGATTCATGGATAGTAAATTTAAAACAATGCTCAAAACTACTAGGTTATCCTATTGAGAGTAATGATCATTATTTTTATATCCTCATCTATGGGATTCTTCTTAATTTCCTATTTATTCTTTATTAAGAATTAGGTTAATGAGAAAATTCCAAATATTATGGATTAGCATTCTAAATTTATTAATGTGGTGATTTGCCAGGGTTTTGTGCTCAGCTTGTTTGATATTTATTTGACAAATATATTTGTGTTTTAGTAATCAAAATGCATGAATACGGATGTAGCAGAATTTTAATTTTAGATTTATCTGTCTATTTTTTTTTTTAATCATTAAATTGTAATCGATGGGTTAACAGTCAATTTTTGTGATAGTATTATCACAGGTCAGATTAGCAGTGCCTGAAGAAGAAACAAAAGTAATATTTTAAAATATTAACCTCTGTACTTACCAACATGCTGAATATATTTTGACAAGTATGAATATAGTTTTTTTATATAAAATATCTAACATTTTACTTAGATCATAAAAATAGTTCACTTTACAACTACAATTGAAATACCACAATTACAGAATACAGAATATACTTATTTTTACAGCAGCTCACTGTTCTAATGGTCACAATTAAAACACATCAAAATAATAGCTTTATGATTACTAATTAATTTTGTTTTTAAATTATTTAATTCAGCTCTTCATTTGACAATTTAATGCAATTATTTTTTATAAATGTAAGACTTTGAAAACGTATTTACTTTTTTTCAGTGGTTTATGCAATCCTCCTCAACTTAGAGGTTGGGGTAATCTTTTTTAAAAATTAACTAGAATAGATATAAATTAAATGTAGTTATTGCATTAAGATGGAAAAATAGGGAAATGGTATTATTTAGCCATCATCCCATTTCACCTACTATGTTCCATAGTAGTATATTTTTCCTTAGTTTAAACACATCCCAGTCCACATATTTAAGTTTCTAATAATTTATTTCATATGTAATAGAATATATTTATGTGTGTGTATTTGTATAGGTGTGCACATCCAATAATCATATTAATGTTTGTATGTGTATAATGCATACACATCTATAAATTTAAAATTTAATAAAATATCATTTAATTAAGTGCATGAATATTATTATATGTGTGTAATTACCTACATATATATGCGAAAGAAGCTGTAATGCAATAGATTTAAAAGCATTACAACTTTTTTAAATTAATTTAAATTTGTGTTATTTTTAGTTAAAAACTCTTTATTTAAAGACTTTCATATATAAAATTCAATTCATGTGGTGGTCCCACATACATATATATTAAAATGTTTACAAACTTAAACTCTTTTTAAAAAAAGTTAGCTGTTTTTATAAAAATTTGTAATTTTTAGAAAACGATCTGCAAGTAATTAATCAACCTTGGAGACAAAATTTTAATATCTTTTAAAATAAAAACTAAGAACAAAAAGAGACCTGTTTGACCATTATTGTTTTAGCTAAAGAAATGACCAAAGGTTTCCATTTTTTATGCATTTTAAATTACTTATGAAAACTTTGTAAAAGTTGTAAACAGATCACTTGAATTAGATTTTTCTAGTACAAATAACTTTAAGTTTTGCTAAGAGTGATTCACTCGTTAAATTTTTACAATGAAAACTTTTGTGTAAAGCAACCACTGTCTCTTTCTTCAGGAGAAATTGGTCAATGCTCAAGCCGGAGTTCAAACCCCACCAGCCTGCATAAGCAATGGATCATCCCAGCTGAGAATGATGGTGATCAACTACTGGAGCCTCAATAAAGAAGATGCAGTAACAATTTTTTTCTGCAGAGCTCTTTAAAAAATAACTCTATTAAATTTATAAACGAATCTGTAAAATTTAAGCTAGTTAGTCTATAAACATGCACAAACTTTTAACTCTAAACTGTAAAATGTCTTAATAAATTAAAAGCTGGTTTAAACTGTAAAATATCATTTAAATTTATGTTAAAAATTAATATCTGTAAACTTGCCTATTTCTTTATAAAACTCTAAATGATTGCTAATATTAACTTATTTAGTTATTATTCTATCTTTTAATCTGCGGTCATGCCTTTCATATTTGTCTTATACATATTTATTTTATAATTTATGCTATGCCCAGTTCAGAATGGAGATTGATTCTATGAATAAAGTTTGGAGGGGAGAAATGATTAGAGGCTCTCTCTCTTGATTAAGTAATGTTGCTCTTTAATACACACACACACACAAATCTCTGCTCTGAAAACCTAAATATTTTCATTAAGCTATTATATTTAGCTTACTATTGTTATTGTTATAATCATTAGGTTTGTAAGTTAGTAAAATAATTAGTTAATATATGTAAGAATAAGTTATAAAGCATATTATACATATTGCTTAAGGCCCAGCTATGCTTTAGCCCTCTTTTTAGTTATATTATAAACTGTGCAGATTGATTAAGAAATTAGATTACTTTTAAGTATACCTTTTTTAGCATGTTTTAAGAATGCTAATTAATGAACTTGCATATGGTAGTTTCGCTGAACGAAACTATAGAATTTTGTGTGTCTTTAGTTATTGAATAATATTATGTTTAGCCTGGCAAATGTGTCTTTAGGAAGCATATACACACATATATGCTTTGTGTATGCTTTAATATGAATGGGCCTCTGGTTTTAGGGTCACTCTATCTTCTTATTTTGGACAGCTTTTATAGAACTGAAACATGAGGATCCAGATTGTTTTTATACGCTGCTCCAATCACCAAACTATGTGTTCATTTTATTCGCAGCAAGTCATACAGTCCACAGAAACTGAGTACTTGGTACAGAATCCCCTGATTAACTACACAATCATGGTGCACATCTCTTGTAATATATATGCCATAGTATCTGAAGTCATACTACAAAGCTCCAGTTCAGCCCTCCATAATATAATCTTTCAGCATTGATCTGAACTTGTAATCTAAGTCGTACATATATGATCTGCATAGAGAGCTTATTGCAGCTCATCAAGTATTATTAAATGATTTCTATCAAATGTTGTAATGATAAATAATCATTCTTGCACCGACTTAACAATTGCAAGCCTAATAGGTCAGGCGTAATAAAATTAAGGCATGATTAAAAACTGTAGATAATTAAAATTGTAACAAAATCTTAAATTATAGTGCATCAGTGAGATTATATTCTTAAATTTGCTCATCATTGTTTACACCTGCATGTGTTGTTCAATGCACTCTTGTGTTTTATTTATATTTATTAATTAAAATATATTAAATGATAATAACTGTGTTGCGTATCATTCGCAATTAATCTCTAAATCTTGGTTAAGTTTCGTAAAATTAGTGTTAATTATTAATATATGCATTATCTAGCCAGCCATAAATGTGTGTGTTTAAAATAATAGTAATTTAATTAATATTCTCTGAGTCTCTTGCTCCACCCTTTGCTACTGCCAGCACATGAACTAAGAAATTCCCAGTGTAGCCTCATATATGTCATTCATAGGGTAGCAAGTCATGGAGTGTTGGTGGAGGAGCTGAAGTGTGATCAGATTTGAGGTCTCAACACCTCATCTAGATTGGCTATAGTGTAATTTGTCAAAACTCTGGATTTTGTTGCGTGAATGTACAAATCTGACCATTACAATAGACAGGTGACTATAACTAGGCTTATTAATTCATATGTATTTATGGAATGTTTCCTTTAATTGATTTTTGTTTGAATATAAATACACTTCATCATATTCAATTTTAATCATTATTGTTCCATGGCAAGATGAAGGTATTTTCAAATTTAATCGAGTTTTTCCAATCTCTAGCCTCTCTTCTTTACATAACCCCAGCACACTTCATTTTTTTATCCATGGATCTCACATATGGTCTTTTTCTAGGTCTTCTATACACACTTGAATATGAAAAATATAACCAAGACATGTGCCAAAACATTCTGAATATATGTAATAAAATTGGTTAAGCAAATTGAATCTGAATATGTGAATGAGCTGTTAATCACTCATATCAGTCCTGAGAAAAAAATCATTCATCATTTTCTCTCTATATAGTATTTCATCACAGAACAGGGGTCTTAGCAGATGATCAAAGAAATGTAACATCACTGTTCTCACATCCCAACATTGTTATAATTGTAATATATGTAAATATTTTAAAGAGTTTTATTTTTTTTCTTTTCGTTGAATAGAATATCCTGCATGGTTTAGTATAGCGGTACGGTGTCTGATTCGGGAGCATAAGATCCTTGGATCAATTTCAGTTCTGTCACTTCTAGCACTTAAACTTCTTATGAACTCCTGAGCAAATTATTTATTTTATTTATATATTTAATGAACCGCCCATGTCTAATTTAAGAATTAAGTTATCATGTCAGTGTATGGGAGGAACTGGTGCTAATTTTGAGGCTTCCTAGGTAACAGTGACTGTTGGCTTGCTTTGTGGATTGATATGGTTACCAGCTATTTATGATTTTATACATTAGTGTATAGTTTGTTTAATAAACTTTGTTTAATTCTTCATATTTGTCTGAGACTTGATGCTAATGGTATAGTAATTATATGTTGAACCAATTCCATCATCTAATAATAAACTTTATTTAAACTTTTTAAATACATTCAATTGTTATTAATAAATGAATGGGTTGTATATAACACAATGTTTGAAGACAGTATTATTTTCCAATCTTATTGCTGATCTGAGCAGTGTGAATGCTAGCATAGAAATCAATCCAGAGAGTTTTAAGGTCATGAATATTGAATTTCAATGTGGAAGATCTAGTCACTTAGGCTATTGCATCAAAAACAACAGTCCACATTTGATATACCTATCTATAAGGGTCCTCCTGATTTCCCCACTTTTTGCTCAATATTAATGAATAAATTATAGGCATTATGAATTATTAAAATCAACCTAATGTGGTGGTTCATAAGGATTCATAATTTTTGATGCTATTCATTAATTTTGCACTTGTGAAAAAGTGAAGAATTGATGTGAAATTTCATAGCTAAAGGTATGATATATCTATTGGTTGTTGCTTCTGGCAAAATAGTGTTATTGATTAGAGTTATACCTTAAATTTAGTATTCATGATTATAAAAGTCCTGTAAAAAATAATATTTCTGTAGTGTAATTTTCACTACACCACCCATGCAAGGTAATGACTGGATTCTATTGATTTTTAACACTTTGTAGAGGAATGTAATCATAAATATATAACCAAAGACATGTGAAAAAAAATCTATGATTTCCAAAATGCACATATCATGTTGAACTAGCACTTACGTATCTTTATCATTGTTCAACACATATATAGATAACAATTTTTTACAGTTTAATTAATGTGCCAAATATGCAGACCTCACAACTTTGACACACATCACTTTATGAAAGTATATTAATATTTTTATTAGTCATTCATTAGACTAGAGGCTATCCAATAATGAATAATATTTCTATAGTGTAAATTTTCACTACATATGTGCTGAACAATGATAAAGATACGGTAAGAGATTGTGGCTTGGGCCAACTGATGAGTACTAATTCAACATATGTGCATCTTCGGTATCTTTTTTACATGTCTTTGGTCATGTGTTTATGATTACATCCTTCCATAATTCAGTTGCTACCTGGCATGGGTGGAGAATTTAGCAAGCCTGTGTAAACAGCTTGTGTAAGAATAAAAAATTGGTAATCATGTGATGTTTAGCGGTTTAATACCAATCCTGCCAAACAGGATTATGGTGTCTGTGATTATTAAAGAACCAAAGATACCCAAATGTATGAATGTTGAACAGAGTTCAGATCTATACAACTATATGAGCTTGAATTGAAAACATTAGTATGTTTTTATTTTGGATTCAAAATTTTATAGTTAGCTATTATAAAAAATGGTTTGGAGGGCAGGGGGCACCAACCCCAAAAAAAAAAAAAAAATAAGTGGGGGGGGGTGGGGGGGGGGGGGGGAGATAGGGATTTTGTGCACAAACCTTACTGCATTCATTGATTACTCTGGCTGGCATTGAGTGGTGCTAATGTATGGAGAGTTTAGCCCCTCTGAAAATTACATTAAAGAAATATTATTCATTATTGGATAATCTCTAGTCTAATGAATGACTAATTAAATGGTATTAATATAAAAGTACAGGTTTGATTTCTATGCTACTACTGTCATTGATCAAGTAAGCAACACCTGAAAAACACCGGGAAAAGGAAGAATAATAACAGTTGAATGTATTTGAAAAGTTTAAAAAAGTTTGAATTTTTTATAGATATTCTATAATAAATATTAGATAATAATAATAGTGTGACTTGTATTTATTATTTTTTAATTCTGTTTGTAAATCTGTAAACAAGTTATTTATTGTCAATTATTAAATGTCATCTTTCAAATTTAGTTTGAATAATATATTTTTGAACAATGATTTTTCAGATTAATGGTTTTCTACTTGTAATTATTAATCTATGAGAAAATACTTCTTACATTAGTTCATTAATATTATAATAGAACTGTAAATTAAAGACTATACATCACTACAATATCAAAATTTATTTTCTACATATGAGGCAAATAAAATAATTAACATGATTTACATTTATAAACTAAAAGGTGTTTTATGGGATTTCTTCCATTATTAACTGATAAACAAACTTTTTTAACATTAGAAAAACTTGTTACAATTTTTGAAGCATCAGAATCTTCTCCAAATGTGATACTCACCCCTGAAAAAAATCAGAGAAGCCATCAAAAATCCTTAAGTATAAACAACAGCAAATGTGATGATACATAGTAAATTATTATTCATTTTGAAAAAAATGTAAAGATCTTTAATTAGAGAATTAGTTGATTTTATATTGCTTTGCTTATCTACTTTCATTCTTCCCTTTTGTATTTAAAATTTTTTATTTTTGTTTTTTATTGGTTGAACAACATTCCACTAACAGCTATGCTCTGTATAAAACATCGGTACAATAATACTGTCATTTATGCATGATGAACCCAAGTAATGTACTTTTTGTATATGTTGACCATTGTGGTGAACTTACCGACAATGCACATGAAAATCATATATATATAATAAAGTATGCGAGTTCAACTTCCTCGCTGTGCATATAGGCCAGCAACTCCTAAAAAGAGTTTTTACATGGATGAACCCACAAAATATGTCTTATATATACAGTATATGGAAATACAAGTAACAACAAGCATGAAAATCTTCATTTCATTATATATATATATATTATTTAAATACATGTATATTGTAACGGTCAGAAAACATGTGACTCGTAAACATAGTGCAGAATTTGACCACCATACAGAACAGCAGTACCATCGAGTAGCGAAGCCACCCATGGTACTGAGTTTGAACATAGTTTATCGGTTCCACAATACAATCCACGAAACAATGCATCTGATGCGACATTAGTAAATATTTCCTTAGGCACGGTGATCAGGGATATGCAAGAGACTCATGATTTTATTCTCGAATTAGCCAATAATCAAACTAATATTAATTAAACATTCATATTTACATAATCGAGGAAATAGTATATAGAATGGGTATCGAATGAATGAAACATAACTGCAGACGTATAGTTTAAAATTATTTATTAATACATTTTAATAAGATCATTTACTAACAATATTTTGTGGATTTAAAGCTTCAGTAGCAGGATTTGCGACATGATTATATTTTAAAGAATACATTTATTTATTTAGACATTATTTTATATTGAGGATTTCAGTAGCGGTATTTCCGATACTGTAATGTTTACAAAAGGAATACATTTATTTGAAGGCGTAATCTAGCTACCTAAAATTCTCAAGTAAGTATTTCTAATGCATGCCTTAGGGAATTTATACCTTTGCGATGCAAGAGTCTAAAGTAAGATTTAAGAGTGGCAGCGGACATATATTTATTTAATTAAACTATTTATTTTATGACTAAGGGCAACATTTATTTGAGAGTGAATTATGAAGATAATGCAGAGGTGGAGTGATATATAGAATAATAAAACTAAGTAAAGGAACACGTGGTACGCTTTAGAAAGGCGATATGGAATGGCAGTATATCGAAACTGCAAGGCCGCAAATAGGTTTATAAGAATGTCGGGCTGGTCTCTGCCATGGCCCGATGAAGTAAGGTGTCACATAAGCATAACCAGGGACAAGCGGTATGTGGCGCAATTTGCCGGCTGGCTGCATGACATTGTCAAATCCTACGGGAGCACCCATTATGCCCGCTTGTGTAGGACGACTGGGGTTAATTTCAACCCTGAAGAATCCAGAAATTTCACGGCGGAATGGGTCATCGCATCTCTAAAACATAACATATGTATAATGTACAAACGATTAGGATGAGATTTAGATAGATTTCTAATTCGGCCCTACATTATCAACATTTACTAAAGAATGTTGGCGACTCTCAAAGAAATGTAATTTGATGGAATTATTCATTAAGATTTAATATATACAAAACATATCTAAACTGGGAATGATTACAACTAATATGCCCTCCATTTGCGAAGTTGTAGACCCCTGCATTCCAATAAATGAAGCATTGAATGCGTGTCGATTTATATGAAAGTTAAGTTATTTAGGAAAGCAAATATTAATGAAATTTTGACACGCATTCATTGTTTTAAGCGATCATAGATTTAAACTTTGAAAATTGAGATAATTATGAACATGCAATAATTAAATAATAACTATAGATAGAAATCTAGATTATAGAAATATGCACCCAAGATAGAATGAGGTAAGCTAGATTAGTAGAGAATTTTACACATTAAATTAATTATTCAATTTTAGTTATACAAATGATAGTTCTTACATTTTACAATTTAGATAAGTAGTATGAAGAAAAGCTATAGCATATTATTAGAGTACTCTAGAGTTTGAACACAGACAGGTACCTGTTTTATAAGAAGTTTTCCGAGTCCATTGGTTAAGTAGCAAATAGTTCATGAGTGGCAATTCTTTCTGGTATTTAGACGTTTCATTTTACTTTCACAGCAGCAGCAGCTTTCTCATTTATTTCAGGCAGCAGATCTTCATGGTGAATTTATGATGGGCAATGGAAAGTTCGACATCCGATAGGCCATCTCCCAATGGAGAATAATCTAGGTGCTTTACTCGGTCATACCTTGGCAGGAACAAATTATTTTTATTATTTTTGGAGACTCTCAGTGATCGAGAGCAAAGCTAAAGTTTAAGTGTATGTCTCCAGCAAGTCTAAGATGGCCTCTTTTCTTATCTTGATCTTTCACATTTTGTTAAGATATTTTTAGGTTCTACTTAATCTGCCCTGAGGATAATCAATGCATTTAGTTGGTTTTTAATTAAAGAAAGCTGCTGTTCTATTGTTTACATTTTACATTTACTAATTAATTTTGGGGAATTTTTCTTTAATTAATCTATTATCTATCACTGACCGATGCTTTTAAATTTCAAAGACAACAAGGGAACATAAGATTATTTTAACTTTTAATTAAATATTACATCAGATTTTTTTAGAATTATTATTAAACGAAATTTAAACAAAGCAATAAATACGAACTTTATAATCCAAAATAAATGATTAAAATTATACAAAATTATATAACTAAAAGAAATCTAAATTATACTATTTTATCCCTATTTATTGCCTTTAATTTGAGATCGAAATGTGTGCGTGTTTATGCTGAATTCTACATATATTTATACATTTTTAATATTGTTACACACACAATTCGATATCAAAAAGTTTAAATTTGGGCAGGATAGACCGGTCAGTGAGAGACGACAGAAAAAGGTGAAACTTAAGATTTGAATATGAATCTTACTGTTTCAATATTGTCTATACTAAATTTAATGTAATTATAAAGGATTTGAACTCAGACTTTCAAACTCCCAACAGCTATCTAATCCTTCTTATATAACCAATATGCACAATTACATACATGTGAAAAAGAATCTCCAATATATGTATTCCATGCTGAACCAGCATTCACCAGTTGCCCAAATCACCATCTCCAACATGTATATACAATCATCACTCTGTTTATATTAAGATAGCAAATCTTCAAACTTTAATGGACAAACATCAGTCTTCTCCACTCTCCATTTCATCCTCAGATTTTCAATGATGTGGATGGCTGAAGAGTTGTAGGGTAGAGAAGAATGAAGTTTGTCTATTACAGTTTGAAGATTTGTTATCTTAATATAAACTGAGCAGTGATTGTATATATGTGTTGGAGGTAGTGATCTGAGCCAACTGATGAGTGCTGGTTCAGCATAGAATATGTATATTGGAGAACATTTATTTTTTTCACCTGAGTGTGGTGTTGTGTGTATCATTTGTATAAGAAAGATTGGATAGCTGTGGGGAGTTTGAAAGTCTGAGTTCAAGTCCTTTATAATTATATTAAATTTAGTATAGACAATATTCATGTATTTAAATATTATATATTCAGTCTGTATTCTGCCCATCCCTCTTCTGTATAAATAAATGGACATATTAAGCTCCTATCTGTGAGGGGTCAGATTGACTTAAGGTCAACATGGGTATGATAATAATATTGGCATCATCAAGGGCTTTGAGCATTTCATCCTCATATTTTCAATGATATGGGTGGCTGAAGAGTTGGAGAGTAGAGAAGATTGAACTTTGTCCATTAAAGTTTGAATATTTGCTATCTTAATATAAACTGAGCAGTGATTGTATATATGTGTTGAAGATGGTGATCTGGACCAACTGATGAGCACTGGTTAAGCATGGAATACATATATTGGAGATCATTTATTTTTTTCACATGTATGTAATCATGTTTATCGGTTGTATAAGATGTATTGGATAGTTGTGGTGAGTTTGAAAGTCTGAGTTCAAGTCCCTTTATATATATATACATTTGAAAGTCTGAGTTCAAGTCCCTTTATATATATAAACAAAACAAGTTATAAAATTCGTAACTTGCTCATAGCTTGCATTTTATGATCAGTAGATGGAGCTTTACCAATAGCTCACTAACAAGCTTAGTTTACATAAACGCTGAGAGAGATTGAATTCAATATCTCTTTCATTGTCTCCAACCTTTAAACCATGGTTTCGAGCTAGTTGGATCATGTCAGTAAAAGGTAGGAAGAAACCATGGTTTTGAGCTAGTTGGCTCACGTCAATAAAGGGTAGGAAAACTAGTCTTCCTACCCTTTACTGACATGAGCCAACTAGCTCGAAACCATGGTTTAAAGGTAAAGGTTAGCTAGTCTTTATTGATGTGAGCCAACTAGCTCGAAACCATGGTTTAAAAGTTGGAGACAATGAAAGAGATATTGAATTCTATCTCTCTCAGCGTTTATGTAAACTAAACTTTTTAGTGAGCTATTAGTGAAGCTCCATCTAGTGATCATATATATATATATATATATATATATACCAGTACAAATAATAACAAACATGAATATATATATATATAAATAATATTCAATGTAGTAATTATGTTGGAATAAGTAACATACACTTCCACTTAGCATTGGCAATAAATATAACAAGAGAGAAGATCATTGTTTTACTAAGTTTTTTTAGTTATAAAGAAGACTGAATAGAAAAATATCATACAATAGGTATCTAAATTGACTAAGACGCATTTATCTAACTTTAGTGGTTCGTGACAATCTTCTTTATAACCAAAAAGAATTTAATAAAAAATGATTCGCTCTATAATGTATGTGTCGTGAAATGCTCAGTGAGAGAGCAGATCTTTATACTATAACAGCATTTATTATTTAAATAACTGTTTTAAACCGTATGCATATATATAAAATTAGACAGATTAATACCATAGGTATCGTCATTTTTATTTACTTATTTATTTGGATATATATATATTTACCTAATTTCATTACTAATATAAATTTTTAAAGAATTCTTTACTTAGGAATTGATGTTTTAAATTTTTCAGTGTTCATTTTAACATTGTTTTTGATTTTGTTGGTGTGGTTTTAGTTAACCCTTTTTTTATGTGTTTTGTGTAGTTTATTAATCATTATTTTGTAATAGACAATTCGTACAGTAAATGTTAGTTCATATTAAAAAAATCTGCTGTTTTCATTTACATATGATTTTATGCGCATCTAATGATGAAATGTGTTTTTCATTGGTAACAGATGGACGAATGATTGCTTTGTAATCACACTGGAGAAGAACTAATTTAAATGAAATTTTTCTTTATAAAAAATAAAATAAAATAAATCAAATAATAAAATTTTAATATCACTTCTGTAAAAAAAAAAAAAAGTCAATTGCTTTTATTGTAATTTTAATATATATAAATATAAACTTCCCAACAGTTAATATATAATACATCGAGATTAATACTCCAACACTGATTTATTAAGTAAATGAAATACTCTCAATCCAAAGCACAAGAATACCTTGTACTTTGGTTTGAGAGTATTTCATTTACTTAATAAACTAGGGTTGGAGTGTTAATCTCAATGTCTTAAACATACGTATTATAAAAATTATTTAATTTCCAACCAATAGTCGGTAATGTGGAGCATTTCTCCAGTGACTTGACTAAAAAATGATTGATCTTACTATATATATAATAATATATATATAATGCAGCTCAACAATATGTACATTGGAGTCAAATACAGTTTCCTGATTCAAAATTACATTGGTTCTACAGAGTAGTATTTAATTGCGATATTATTTGTCAATCACTTATTACTCAAGCTTATATAGATGACACTCAAACTGAGATCTGCTTTTGTTTATATCATTATTTATTCTAAAGAATCAAACCAAAACTTATTGATATATGTGTGTGTAATTCATAAATTTTACAGTCGTTTAGGCTGCCCTCTTTATCCCACCTAAATGTATTAGATCATAAATTGTCAGCATTTGGATCCCATTTCCTATACAGGCTTCAGATCTATATGACTATACAAATAAATGAGCCTAGATTAAAAACATTATTGTGTTTTGATTAGACTCACATCTTTATACTTAACTAAATAATTAAAAGATGGCTGTTGGAAGGCTATATTAGATTCTAAGATCTAGTTGCAGTGTTTTCACGTTTAAGGCTTCTTACTGATGAAAGCTATGACCTAGAAGCTAGTCTGGGGATATTGGATGAATAGACACTAATTAGGAAATTTATGCCCTTGCAATAATTGATTACTAAACTTGCACTAGGTGGCACTACTATATGGATAGTTTATCACTGTTTTAACAGCTTGTTTTATTGGTTAAATACTGAAAAGACAATGACACTGTTTAGATTCTCAGTTTTTAAATTTAAATACAAATTATTACAAAAATGCAGTTGCAAAATATCTGAATGCTAAAACATAAAAAGGGATGTATATAATATTTTGTAAAGTCACTTTTATTTAATTTGATGAGTAATGCATCCAAACAACAAATACTTTTTTTTCTTCAAATACAATTTTAGTTATTTGTAAGTTTAAGTAAAAATGCGGAGTGCCCAAAAATTATTATGATCACTAGTGATTAGTGATTGAATTACTTATTTTATGGCCTCCCTAAGCTTTGATTTCAAGTTGCATAGAAAGCTAAAATTGTGACTTAAAAAAAATATATATTTTTTTTTATTTTTTTTTCATATGTCATAGCATCTGCCGGGATGCAAACCCACACCCGCCTGCAACCAACTACTTGCTTGCAAGGCGGGTGCAATGACCTCTTATTTTTTATTGCATTATTCATCAATTTAAATAAGTTATATATATATATTGCTTTTTTTTTTTCTTTGAATAAGCTTAGAAAAAAATATACTTTTATTGAGCATGGTGAAAAAAGTGATTATACAGAAAGTGGATTATTGGCTTTTATTCTGGGTTTGGAAAAAGATAAGGGGGATTTAGATATAAAGGCCATAGAGTTGACAAACATTATGTTGTGGAAATGGGGCAGAGCAGAATATGGGAAAACTTAGATTGGAGAATGTAAAATAAAGTAGCTAACAGGTTTCTCTGGGCATAATTGCTGAGATTCTTGACGTCATTTAAGGAGAAGCTACAGTACATCACATCATATCACAAGGTTTAGATAGATGGGCAGCAGAGAGGTAATGAATTTAGGTCATAGGGCAAAAGTAAAGTTATTATCCTGTTTCAATAAGATGGCACAGGAGGGAGTTTTTCTGGGTAGTTGGAGTAATACAAGAGTGAGATTATTATTTAAAGGAAAGGGTAAGGACCATAGAAAGTTAAACAACTATAGACCGATGGCGGTAACATCAGTTTTATATAAAGTTTTCTCATATATGGTGGCTGGAAGAGTTGCAAAATAAATGGAAGAGAATAATGTAGTGGGGGAAATGCAAGGAGGTTTTAGATCAGATAGGCATATAGGAGATAGTTTATTTGTAGCTACACAACTTATGGATATGAGCAGAAATTCAGGTAGACAGTTATATATGAGTGTTATACATTTAGAGAAGGTATATGATAGAGTAAATAGAAATAGATTATGGGTAAGGTTTGTAAATTTGGGAATGAATGGAGCTTTAATGGATATTATTAAAAAATTATATGAAAATAATTACTATACATATCAATTAGGGGATATAGAATCAATTAAAGTTAAAAATGGGGTGGGTCTAAGGCAAGGATGCTGTATGTCACTTATTTTGTTTCTGTTGTATTTGAGTGAAATGGAGTGAGCAATAGAAAGACTAGAAAGAGGGATAGAGATACCATTAATAGAGGGCAAGGAAGGTCTTTTTTGTGGATGATGTATTTTTGTATGCAGAAAAAAGAGAAGATACGGAAGTTATGCTGAAGATATGCACAAGGGTGGATAAAGAGATGGGGATTACATTTAGTGAAGAAAAGTCAAATATAATGATGGTTAATACTGGGGGAAAAGAAGACAGAATTCTTATTGGGGAATATAAAGTTAAGTGTGGTGAATAGATATAGTTATTTGGGAATCATCTTAAGTAATCAGAAAAATTGCTTGTATGAATGGGAGAAAAAATTGATAAATGAAATAAAGAAAAGAAAGGGATTGATAAAGAAATTAACAGTGTTTTTTCATATAATAAATATGATGTAGCTAGAATTGTATGGAAGGAACTTGCAGTAGCAGGGTTAACATATAGTAATGATGTGTTATGTGTTAGTAAAGAGGTATTAGATTATCTAGAAAAAGGACAAATGGAAATAGAAAGAGATGCATTAGATGCAGATGTGTGGACAGCAAAGGAGGCAATTCAAGGAGAAATGGGTTGGTCGAGTTTTTATGAGAGATGAAAAAAATAAAATGAAAATGTTTGTTAGGATCCAGTTTATGAATAATAAAAAAATAGCCAAAACAGTATTTAATTGGATTATGAGTAAAGGGCAGGCAACAAGATGGGTGAGAAAGGTAATGCAGTATGCAGAAGATTTGGATAAAAAATTTATATCAGTATACTTGTACAAAAGATGGGATGATTATGTTAAGAGGATTATTGAGTGTTATTGTGGTGAGGAGTGGTATACAAGAATGGATGCATTAATAAAGAATAGAGAGTTGGAGAGATGGAGTATTATTATGGAGAGCAAAAAGAATGTAAATATATATAGATGTAAATGGAACATTGGGTGTGAGTTAATTTATGATAATAGCAAGGAAAGTAGTTTATTGTATAAGGCTCAAATGGGATCTTTAGCAACAAGAGAATATACAGGTAAATAAAAAAATATGGGAGATTTAGTTTGTAAATTGTGTAAGGAAGGCATAGAAAGTATTAGGTATCTGTTAATTAAATGTAAATGCGTGAAAGCAGAAAGGGTACAAATAATGAAATTATGGAAGAATAAATATGAACAAAGTGATTATACAGAAAGTGGGTTATTGTTTTTTATGCTGGGTTTTGGGAAAAGATAAGGGGGATTTAGATATAAAGGCCATTAGAATTGACAAAGATTATGTAGTGGAAATGGGAAAGAGAAGATTATGGGAAAACTTAGGGTGGGGAATGGAAAGGGAAGGTAAAGTGGCTAACATATTTCTCTGGTCATAGTTGGTGAGAGATTCCTGACTCCATTTAAGGAGAAGTCACAATGCATAATATCACATCATATCACCCAACAAGCTTTTTTACTGGAATAATGAGATATATAATTTAAGAAATTCTATCTTTTTGCAGTAACTCTCTTCTATATTTTTTTTAATATTGTACCGGTCGAAAAACACACATCGATCCAACAAACCCCTGAATACAGGTAAAGTACCTCGAGACCGACCATGTACAAGATAGATAAATCAGGTACATCGTGAATTCTGCCCTATTTACCTATATCCCCAGGTTAAAGATCTAATCAATAGCCTTTCTTGACGATACGATCGAATTCCTTTATTTTCACTGGGTCTTAAAGCATGAGATTCGATTTTATTATATTTAAATGAGAACTTGGGTGATTGGTTGATAGCTATGTTTAAAAATCAAAATTTATTTAAAATAAAAGTAAATAAAATGATTCGAGAATACTGGAAGTTTGTTTTAGTTATATATATATTTAAAATTATTGGACATTCTACATTAGTTGTTTTACATTAGTTTAAACTCAAGCTCAAAAAAAAAAAAAAATACATTTTTTAAATTAACTTCATAATTATATGAGTTCCTGACGACTTTATTTTTATTAGCGGTCAGCATTGACATGATTGGGTTTGTACAATTTATTTTATTAAGTTTATACATCTTTAATTTTGTTTACATTTATTCTCGTTTTTTAAAATAGCAAAATTTATTTCATAATTAAATGACCACGGATTTCCAAATTCCCCGTGCACATTTATTACAAGCTTGTAATATAGCGGTAGGTTTAAACATCTGCCTAACGCACATATATAAAAATAACTATTTTAATGAATTCTTTATATAAGATTTAAAAATAAACATTTTTATTGAAAAAGATATGAATTAAATAGACGATTGTAGTAAGACTAATTTGACGTCTTACTCCACTAACAGATAAAAAACTTGATTTCATTTCTTTTTATAAAATTAATAATTTGGATTGTCAATAACTAATGTGTTATGACATTAGTGGACCTTGCTGGCATAGCTTATAAATAACTTTAAAACTGTAAGCGGTTATAATAAAAAATCTATTTAATTATCAAGCAAACAAGCCACTTTAATTGGACTTACAACTAAAATCAAACCTATAAGAATTATATAACGTGAATTAGCCAAAACCAAACGATTTTAACTAATTACGCAAACGAACAAAAGAGTCGATTACTCAGGTCGAAGATTCTTTCAGTAGAATCATTTCCCTATGACTTACGTATTAGATAGGCAAAATAAAAGCAAAACAATGTCAGGTTAATAAATATACGAATGCACAGGAGAGAAGAAACGTAAGTAAGAACATATGGGCCGGATTATGGACACTCGTATGCCTTTTCCAACGAAGAATAGAAAGGAAAATCGATACATCCACATGTCGTGTCCATGTATCGATAGGAGATAGGAATTACAGAGAGCCCTCATATTCGCCTCTACGAATTCTGCTGACAAATCAACTCTATCTCAAACACGCTGTCCGTTTCACAGGCGTATGCGAAGAACGGAAGCTAACTCCAAATCACCAAATCTATGACCGTTTTAGGTCTGTTCATGAGACTCCAAGCATTCTTTATTAACCCGAGATATTATAATTATTAAATAGGAACTGGTTATAATTAAATAGCCTTAAAATGATCTAATACTGCATAGAGAACAACCTGCGTAAACAACTACTTTATATAAATATTTAACTTACAAGAAAAAACCATACATGTAGAAATAACGGAATTTAATTCACGAAAAAATCCCCCCTTCCCTCTTTCCTAACTTAAAAAAATGCATGATAATTAACTGACACTATCCAGCGGCATTGTTACTAGGTCAAAAATCTATAACATATTTTATACTGTTTTGAATTGCAGAAATATAAAATAATAGAATCCCATTCTGGGAAATCTCTAATAAAACTGTTTAAAGAAATTACAGCATGTTTATTTTGAAATATATATATTCGACATAACTTCACTTGCGAAATAAAAATAGATCAAAATTATTTTATTTTAAAATTAAATCGTTCTTTCCCAAACACCTCTAATAAAACATAATTTGCTCTCTTAGCAAATTACTCTGAGCCCCCGCGAGTGAAGCTTGTCGAAATACAAAAAAAAATCAAAGCATGAAATAATCTCATGCTAAAAATTAATATAAAACAAATAAATAAATTCATAGTCAACAATTAAAATATCAAAAATTATTGTGAGCTTGAGTTATTAAAAAGAAAAAACATTATAAATAATTTAAAAGAAAAGGTTAAAAAGAGACAGTTAAAAGAGTATCAATAAACAATAACTTTAAACATTTTAAAGCTTTATGAAATTATATTTACATTCTAGTAATAACCTTGTAAAATCTGGATGACTATTTTGGTGTTCCCTGGGATGAGTTCTACGGGCGAATGTTGATGGCTTGTGGCATTTGATGGCATGGTTCTAGCAGCATAATGGAAGATTTTCAGGTCTCAGGAAGGAAAGGGCAGTGATTTACCCTTTTTTACTCCTCGATCATCATAGTGTGCTTTCTACAACTCTGTCTCTTCTCTGTCTCGTTCTCTGGTCACTCTCTGTCTGGTCTCTCTCTTGTCTAAAAAGGGCCACTCTTTATTACTTCCTACTGCCTCAGGTGATCTTTTAGAAACAAAAGAAATTATTCTCTTATTCTAATTTTAGAAAGTTTGTACCTCGATAAGGATTAATATATTTCAATCTAATTTTATATTAGTTTTTAATTTAGATAACAATGTAGAATCTCTACTAATTAATGAATAGAGATTCCACAGTGAATGGATTTTGGTAATTTATCTATTCTTTTAATTTAAACATTTATTTTAAACTTCTTATTGAGGTACAAATCTTTTCAAAAAGGCCATCTTGGATTCTTATACTGAAAAAATAAAACATTTTAAACATATATATCTAAACTATATAAAAAAATTCAAAGTTAATTATTTGAATTCTTTTTTCTTTTAATAATAAATAGAATAACAGTGTGTTAGTATAATTATATGATCCAAAATAAATTTTAGGATTTATTCAGGATGGTTACAAAATGTTAAAATATTTTTTTTAGAATAATAATAAAAAAAGCAAATGTTAGTAAAATAAATAATTAGGTGGGTCAGACTGTGAAACAGCAAATGTGAATCAGATTTACCATTTCAATATACTGCTTCATAGTTTTGGACACTTGTAATGATCATTATCTTTCAAAAGATTGTTAGTTGTTAAAAATAATGATAATGATTATGGGATGCATCATTTTTAATATGTTCAGTCATTGCCCATTCATTATAGAATGACGATCTCTTTGAATGTAATCTAATTTTTCCAAATGTATAAATTATTTTTCTATTTTGCTTCATAAAGCACCCTTATTGTATTTATATTTCTTACATGTAGACTTTTTCTAATTCTTTACTAACTTTATTCAGTACAGTTTAAAACTTCAATTGACTTGCTTTTTCTAATGGTATTTGCAGATTAGTTCTATTCTTGCTGCTTAATTTTTTCAAAAAATGTTAATAATATCTCTTAGTTCTCTCAACCATGTACACCTGGGTCTCTTTTTACATGGATTTATTTAATGTGATTTTGAAGTTACGCGATTCACTTTCTCTGGAAGTCGAACTCTGATAATGCGCTATTACTTTAAATAATAAATTTTGCGCACTTACGTCATATTGAAAGTAATAGCACATTATTGGAATTCGACTTTCATCTTAGTAATTTCAATATTTTCAGTGCTTTATAATAGTAAGATTTTATGCAATAATGAAATTAAAATCATGATTTCCACATTTTATGTATACACACATTAAATTTTACAAGATTATAATGTAAATTTGTTCAAACATTGTGCGTGTTAATTTTGCATTTTAAATCACATTCTGTTTTTGCTTTTTAAAAAAGAATGTAATCAATTATTAATCATTTAGTGTCCACAAGTTTATTTTTAAAAGGTGAGTAATAGCAGTGGGCACAATTAAAATTGAAAATTAAAAAATTAAAGACAAAAATAAGAATTTAATTTTTAGTTGTTAGATTAATTACTAATTACGTTGTCACCAGAAAACCATTAACACAACATGAGAGTGACGTTGGTGCTAGTTGTATTTCCTCTTGTAAAGAATCTGATTTTTTACCAGTTTGCAAACGAACCTGTTTATCGGCAAATAGCAATAATAATTAAAACCTGTATAAGAAAATGTAAATTACTGTAAATTATGCATAAAAATATATTGTTTTGAATAAAATTAAATATTATAGTTAAAAAAAAGTTTGTCTTATATCAATTTTTTTCAAATTTGAAATTTTTTATTAGTCATATTTTATTTCCTTATTTTTTTGCGCGCGAATTTTAAAGTAATTTTACGTTGGTGCTTCGCTTTTATGCGATTTTTGAAAAATCACAGTTTGTATACCCCCTTTTTCAAGGTAAGTTACGTCTATTTTTGCACGATTTCATTTGCACATGTTTTCTGAGGAACCTATCTATTGTGTAAAATGAGACCCAGGTGTATTTAGTTTTAGTTTTTGATTCCTCAATTGTTAGTTTAACTTAATATCTTAATATTGTATATTTTCAGCCTTTGCATTAGTGCTTTATTAAAAGTCCACATCTCAGATTCATAATTATCACTGATAAATTTAAACCATTAAAACTTTACATGACCACCATTTTTTGTGCTTACCCAATGTCAAAACAGTACCAATTATCTCCATATAGTAGTGTCATTTAGTGCAGTCTATAGCAATCAATGGATGATTATACAAGTGAGTTATTTTGGCTTAAAAAATATC
The DNA here is from genome assembly GCA_028023455.1 of Epiperipatus broadwayi. NCBI lineage: Eukaryota > Metazoa > Onychophora > Udeonychophora > Euonychophora > Peripatidae > Epiperipatus > Epiperipatus broadwayi. The sequence continues at coordinate 3,526,444 of JAQFVV010012513.1, forward strand.
ATAGTATTTTCAACTTGGGCACATAGCTTTATAATTAACCAAATGGGTAACAAGTTTCTGCTGGAGAGTTGCAATATATCCAAAGATCTAGATGCAGTGCTCCTAATCCAGGATTCCTCACTAATGAAAATTATAAGTTAGAACTAGTCTGGGAAAGCTGGATGAGTAGACATGAGATTATAATTTTGATGCATAAACCATCTAGCATTTATTGAATTACTATAGGTTGCATTAGGTGGCATTTTTGTAGAGAAAATTTTTGCTATTAAATATGTTTATTAAAACTTTCCTTTTAAAGCACAAGGACAGATTTTTATATATGTTATTTCTACTTTTCAGATATTATCAAAACCAATAAATAAGATGTTATTCAACTAGCTGGTTGCAGATAGCACTAATAATAATAAAAATATAATGAGGAGAAGAAAATGAGGAAGAGGAGGAGGGTCATTATTTATAACTTGAGTGCTACTTTACTATTGCATCAAATAATGCAGAGTAACATGTAAATGTAAAAGAATTTTTAAGCAAAAATAGTAAACAAGTTCAAAAAGGTTAATTACACTTGTACTGATTTGTCATACTGTAAGTAAAACAATTGTCTAACTAGCTTACTGGTTTACTTTTAGTTCACATGCATTGAAAAATTATAGAGCTTTAGAATTCACTCCAGTGTTGGCTGGATTCATCACCTTTGATCAATTCTCCTTATCTTAAAATTGTTGGAGATTCAATGTTAAATCTACAGTATTTTCTACATATTTTTTTTATTTTCATCATGTTTTGCAGCATACCAGCCTCTAATATATGGATGTTATAGAAGATGGAAAATATCCTCCCATAGTAATGGACTTAATTTCAAGTTTACTGCATTTAAGAGCTGCCAATTGTGGCAATCTCTTCCTACTTATAGCATGATCATAGTCTTGGAAGTTTGGATGTACATAACAAAAATATTTATATAATAAACTATATTCATTGTCTTTGTGGGATATATTATATAGCAGTTACTGTTATTTCTCTGTTAATTTTTTGGCACTATTTCACATTACTTTGCTTCAACATAGTTCAGCTTTTGAAACTTTCTTGAAAATGCTGGTTTCTTAAGATTCATTTACTTATTGACATTTCTCATCAATAAAGTTATAAATTATTAACCAAATTACTTTTCATCAAAATAAAAAAAAGCCCAATACAGTTAATTTTCGATTCCTTTTATACTTTATGTTGTCACTGTTTTTTTTTTATGAAAGATATTTCCTTATCATCCACATATTATTCATATCTCTTTGCCGTATTTTTTGCTTTTCTTCGGTTTTTTTTTTCTGCTTCTGATATTATTTTAATTCCCTAGTTTTCATTTTACATAAACCTTAATGCAATATTAATTACCCTTATATCGTATGTTTAATAAATCCTGTTATATAGAAAGTACATTTAATTATCACTTAACAAAATATCAAAATATTCAGGACTAATTAAGCTTTGGTTTTTACTTATTCAATCAAATAATTCTGTATTTTTGATTTTAATTTATTTTATCTTACAATTTTATTTTGTTTATTTCAATTTTATTATACTTATTCTACTGATATGAACCTGTTGATTACTATAAAGAGAAATTAATATAATAAAAATCTCACTTGTTTTTTTCTTTTATTTATATATATAATATTAATTATTTTTACGACTTCTTTAACTTATATATATGATCACTAGATGGAGCTTTACCAATAGCTCCTAACAAACTTTTGTTTACATAAACACTGAGAAAATTCATGCTTTCAAACTGATATAAACGTGTTTCATAAATGCTGATTGTAGAGTTTTTAGATCTAGTTTCTGGTCTTCCTACCCTTTACTGAGGTGAGCCAACTAGCTCGAAACCATGGTCTAAAGGTTTAAGACAATGAAAGAGATATAGAATTCTATCTCTCTCAGCATTTATGTAAACAAAAGCTTGTTAGGAGCTATTAGTAAAGCTCCATCTAGTGATCATAAAATGCAAGCTAAGAGCAAGTTACAAAATTTATAACTTCTTTTGTATATATATTCAAATAATAAAACAAATGCACTAATATAAATTCAAAATTTTAATCCATATAGAAGTACTTTCAACTATCAAAATAGTCTTTGTTTTAAACTTAGTTGAGAAAGACTATTTTGATAGGTGAAAGCACTCTTATATGGATTAAAAGTTTGATTTATATTACTGTATTTTTTTATTATTTGAAAATATATATATATATATATCATCAACCATTATCATTCCATTATGTATATATTTATTATATGAAAATATATATATATATATATCATCAACCATTATCATTCCACTGCAGGATGAAGGTCTCTCCAAGTTTAATCCATCTTTTCCAATCTTTAGCTTCTCTTCTCCACATCACCCCTGCACACTTTCTTAGTTCATCCATCCATCTCACATGTGGTCTCTTTCTGGGTCTTTTACAATCTCTTGGAATCCAGTTTAAAATTTCAATTGTCCATCTATTATCATTTCTTCTAGCAATATGTCCAGCCCAACTCCACTTCAATCTTTTAATTTTTTCAATGAGGTCAATAACACATGTTTGTTCTCTTACCCATACATTGCATTTTCAATCTCTTCTTGTTACTCCCAACATGCATCTCTCCATACTTCTTTGAGTGTTCTGAAGTCTCTGTATTGCTCTTCTATTAAGTGTCCAAGTCTCAGATCCATAAGTAAGAACTGGTAAAACACATTTGTTAAAAACCTTCCTTTTCAAACACATAGGCATATTTCCTTTTAGTATCAAGTTATTTCTACCAAAAGCACTCCAACCAAGTTTAATTCTATGATTAATTTCTTCCATTATGTTTCCATCTGTATTAATAATCTGACCAAGGTATTTGTAACTGTTAACTTCTTCTAATTCATCATAATCAATCTTTATTTTCATATTTTGAACAAATCGATTAAACATTACTTTAGTCTTTTTAACATTTATCTTTAGTCCTACTTTCCTACTTTCATCTGATAATTCCTGCAACATATCCTGTAGCTCTGAAGCATTATTTGAAAAACAACTACATCATCTGTGAAATCTAAATGACTTAAATAATCTCCATTTACTTTCACTCCTTTAGTTTCTCATTTTAATCCACAAAATACTTCTTGCACCACTGCTGTAAAAAGTTTTGGAGATATGGAGTCACCTTGTCTTACACCTTTCTCAATGTTGACTTTCCCAGTACCATTATGTAATCTAATTATTGCTGTTGCATTTTTATAAATATTCTTCAAAATATGACAATATCCTGGATCTATACCTTGATGATCCAATGCTTTAATCACTGAAGAAATGTTTATAGAATCAAATGCCATAATCTACAAATCCAAAACATAATGACAACTCATATTCATTCGTCCTTTCTATAACTTCTCTCAACACCTGGATATGATCTATTGTACTAAAACCACTTTTAAATCCAGCTTGTTCTCTTCGTTGGTGGAAATCCAATATTCTTGGTAGACGAGTTGTAATTAACTTGGTAAAAATTTTATATAAAACTGATAAAAGGCTGATAGGTCTGTCATTTCTAATATCTTCTTTATCACCTTTTTTAAATATTAATATTATTACTGCATTCTTCCAATCATCCGGTACATCTTTATCATTTAGACATTTGGTATATAACTTTGCTAAAAAAAGTTATATTTCTTCACCTGCTTCTTTTAATATATCAATTATAATTCCATCATTACCTGGAGCCTTTCCTTTTTTCATACATTTAATTGCATGTCTCACTTCTTCATTTAAAATTCTGGGCAATTCGGAAGATGTAATAGATATAGGAGGTACTTGTTCTTTATTACTATATAATTCTTGATAAAAATCTTCTACCAATTTCATGATGTCATCTCTCTTTTTAGTAACAATTCCCTCTTTTTTTCTTATTGCAGATATAAATTTCCTACCAATACCAATATGTTGTTTTACATTCTTAAGACTTTTATTTTCTTCTACAGCTTTCCTTGCTAGTTCACAGTTATACTTTCTTATATCATTTTCAACTCTTTTCCGTACCATTTTACAAAATTCGAGATATTCAATTCTTTTTAATGCATCATTTTTGTATATCTTCATATTCCTTCTTTTCTTCATAAATTCTCTAGTCTCAGTAGAAATTTTATTGGTCAATTGCTGTTTTTTTCTACCAGCTATTTTTGTTGCAGTTTTTAAAAGTGTATCAGTTATTTTCATATTAATTTCATTCAAATCTGAATCATGTTCAAAATCTACTAATACTTGAAACCGATTTGTAAGTTCTAATTTAAATTCATTAGAATGTTTCTGAAGATTAGGAATATCAACTGTAAATATTGTTTTTCTTAATAATTTTTGTCTCTCTAGTTTTACATTAACACATATCTTACACCTTACTAATCGATGATCACTTCCTGTGTTAAATTTATTAAGAGCATTACAATCTTGAAATATGTATTTCCTGTTAGTCAAAATATAATCCAATTCTGCTGTACCTTCATTTGGATGCTTCCATGTCCATTTCCTTTTAACATTTTTCTCAAAAAAAGAATTCATAATATAAAGTTTTTCTTTTTTTGCAAACTCCACAAGTCTATGTCCTCTCTCATTTCTATTACCATAACCGAAATTACCTACAGCACTTTCATCTTTCATTTGTTTACCAATTCTAGCATTAAAGTCTCCCATAACAATTTTAAAATGTGGTTTACTCTGATCAAAAGCCTTTTGTACATCCATATAAAAATCTTCTACTACTTCATTACTATGAGAACTTGTTGGGGGGCATAAACCTGAATTATCTGCATTTGGTATCTGCTATTAAGTTGTATAACTAATCTTGCCACTCTGTCCGATACACCATCAATCTCCACAATATTGTTATTCCACTTTTTATTTATAATGAATCCTACTCCACTTGTATTTCCAATATGTGTGCCTTTATAATAGAGTATATGTCCACTTTTTAAATCAATTGTCTCTTCACCTTTTCTTCTAACTTCACAAAGTCCAATAATGTCCCATTTAATATAAGAGAGTTCTTCTTCTAATTTTGCAATCTTCCTTCACTTGAAAGTGATCTGCAGTTGTAAGTACCTAAATAAAAAGTCATCATCAAATGGCAGCCTGGGTCCACAATCATGGGATTCTTAGCACCCTCCACCTTCGGCCACCAACCGCTGCCTTGATTGGTGACTTTACAGCCTCCTGGGAATAAGGGCCATGCTTTATTTTTGTCTTTTATAATTGTATATATGTATTGGGAAAATATTTATCATTTACACAAACATTCATTCTGCCTTATCAGGCACTGAGAAGAAAGACCATGGTGTTTCTCGATCTTAAACTCAGAGGTAAAAAGCCAATAAACTCACCACACTGGCTAATGCATGTTGGTGAGCAGCCCATCCATGTTTCTATACTATATGAATAATCACATAGTAATAACAGCTGCAACGACAAGAACATATGGAGTGGACATTAGGAATTTGCCCTGCTCGGTATCTTTTAGGCCTCCAAGAGGAATCAAAGGGTCTCTTTTCAGTTAATAGCAAACTCCTTTCTGCAGCCATATATATATATATATATATATATATATTTACTCCTTTCTGCACATCCATATATATATATATATATATATATATATATGGATGTATTTGTGCATGCCATAATATATTTCAACATATTTTGTTGAGTAGTCAGAAATCTCTATATTTCTCTTTTGTTAAATGTTCAAGATTTAGGTTCATATGTAAAAACTGAAGAAACAAAAAATATATCTATTAAAACATTTATTTTCAAATTAATATGATATTTTCTTTTATTTCTACAAATTTATTAATTCTGTGATCATATGTATTTAAAAATCTGACTATTCACTGAACATTAATTTTGTTTTTATAGTATTTGTCCTTAACCCTATCTGAATACTATTACAATATTTCCTGAAGCTCTGAAGTGTTTTTTTTTTCATGTGTAAAAGCATCATCTGGGAAATGAACCCACAAACCTAGAACAACTGCTTGTAAGGCAACTGTGCTGACCACTTGGCCACCAACGCTTGACAAGCTATGAAGTGTTACTTGCAAAAAACCAATAATAAAAACTGGAAAATATTGATGATTTAAAAAATTTAATTTAACTCTCTTAGCTTGTCATTTTAATCCCTACAATATTTCTTGCAAGTTTGGAGATGTGGAATTGTTCTATTATATAACCTTTTCAATGATTAATCTTCTTAATATCACATACCCACATCCCTTGTATCACCATTTAGATGAATAGTCTTACAGTATGACAATATCCAAAATCTATATTTTGATGAACCAAAATTTTAATTTCTGTCAAAATATTTATGACCAAGTGGCTTGTTATACTCTAAAATTAATTTCTATAATTTCTCTTTATACTGGAATGTGATCCACTGTGCTAAATTCGTTTATAAATCCATCTTTTTTTTTTGGTTGATTTTGTTTATATATTTACATCCATTTTATATTATTTTATAAATTAAAAATTGTTTTGTGTAATGATTTCTCTAGAAACAGCACTGTAAATATTTTGTCTATGATCAAAAAATTAGCATATATATATATATATAGGATGTTACAAATATATAAATAATCCTATAAAAAACATATCCATGGCTATATCTACAATTCTCAATAGCATGTAAACATTTTATTCGCCCTGTGCAATTTAGACAAATAGTAGAAACTGAACTAAAAACTAAAACTTCAGGTAGCAGTTCTCAGCTCCATTAAAATTTTAAAAACTCAATAGTTTGGTCAACTAAAAGGACTGTTACAATCAACCCATGACTTGGGTGCTTAAATGTTATGTGACTTTCTTTGTAACTGACTATATAATTATTTTATTATTATTCTATCTTACAAAAATAATTATACATTATTAAAAATGTAGTAACGCTCTCCATACAATAGTGTGCCTTCCAGTACAAGCCATGGTAATCAAAGCCATGCTAGAAGGGTCATGCATTAAAATTCCTACCTAATACCTACCCATACAATATCCCCAGACTAGTTTTTAGCATCCATTGATTACCATGGCTTGCATGTGGTGACCCTATTGTATGGAATTGCTATTGTTTTAACAGAACATGTAAGCATAAGGAATGGGTATCATGTGATTGTTAAAAATGATAGGTAGCTATAAGCTTTGTTTATGGTAGTTTCAGTTGTTACTGTGCAGTTAAAATATGCCTGAACAATACAATCCAGATGAAGACATTTGTTAACTTTTCAATCAAGTATAATTTAGAACTCTTTAAAATAGTGGTGTTAATTTTCTATTGAACTAAAAATCATGATACTGGTCAAAGTCTTGCCATAGGTGCCAAAATGGTTCTATGGAACTGAAGTTACATGTTGCACTGACTTTAATATCATTGTTGTGAGCCTGGTTGCTGATTATTTATACTTTATGAGAGATTAAATCTGTTAGTATAATATGGGGTAGTTTATTATATGCAAATTGTAGTAACTAATAAATTTGCATATAACTTTATATGCAATTTTTGGTTTTGATTGATCAACCAAATGCCATTAATACTTTCAGAAACCCCTGTATCTATTACATTGCTATGTCAGTGCAAAATAATCATTTGTATTTTGCACTTGCATGGTTATAAAAATAAGTAAGATGTGAACTCTGTCAATAACTGGGAAGTAAGGAATTTGATCCTCATTTGGAAACTTGCTGGATTTTCTTATGTCTATGTAACTTTAGGATAATCAATGGAAATGATGATTTTGGATTAGCGTAGCAATCTAATAGTTACTGTAATTATTGTTACATATTTATTTACAACTGTCAAACTTACTCTATTCACAACTGTGACACCATCCACCTCAGATAAATGCAATAATGATTATTACTAATCTTTTACTAAATTAGAGATTATCTCTAGCATAGATATACACTTTAAACCTCAGTTAAAGATTAATATATCTGATTTTTTTTAATTTAATCATATACACACATGGAGTCATTCACCTTTCTCTTTCCCGTGTGTAATATCTTTATAGATATATTAAACAACCTTCATACTTCAGCATTTTCTTTTTAAATTCATATAAAAAGATACAATAAAAGACAAATGACCCCCACGATGCATTTCATGCTGAATTAGCACTCATCAGTTGGCCCAGGTCACCATCTCTCATATATATCTCTATTATATGAAAAGTATTTATCTATAGTAAATTGTTACATTTTTATTTACAACTGTCAAACTCACTCCACTCACAACTTTGACACCATCCACCTCAGATAAATGCAATAATGATTATTACTAATCATTTACTAAACTAAATATTATCTCTAGTGCAGATATAAACTTTAAACTACAGTTAAAGATTAATATGTTTTTTTTTTTAATTTTAAGCTTACACACACATGGAGTTATTCACCTTTCTCTTTCCCATGTGTATTATCTTTATAGATATATTAAACAACCTCCACACTTCGGCAATTTCTTTTTAAATTCATATAAAAAGATACAATAAAAGACAAATGACCCCCAAGATGCATTTCATGCTGAATCAGCACTCATCAATTGGCCCAGGTCACCATCTCTATTATATGAAAAGTATTTATCTATAGTAAATTGTTACATTTTTATTTACAACTGTCAAACTCACTCCACTCACAACTTTGACACCATCCACCTTAGATAAATACAATAATGATTATTACTAATGATTTACTAAACTGGAGATTACATCTAGCACAGATATAAACTTTAAACCACAGTTAAAAATTAATATATGTTGTTGTTTTTTTTTTAATTTTAAACATACACACGCATGGAGTTATTCACCTTTCTCTTTCCCATGTGTAATATCTTTATAAATATATTAAACAACCTCCATACTTCGGCATTTTCTTTTTAAATTCATATAAATAGATAACTGAAACACAGGCTTATTATATACTTGTGTCTATATATGTAATATATAGGGTATATGAACACAGACTTTCACACCACCCACCACTCTCCACTCTATCTCATAACACTGATACACCCGAACACATATATGTTGAAAAGATAAATAATACGTATTTCATGCTAAACCAGCAATCATCAGTTGGTCCAGATTACCATCTCTACACATATATGCCACAAGTGCTCAGATATATATTAAAATAGCCAATCTTTATACTTTAATGGACAGGCTTCAATCTACTCCTCACTCCAACTCTTCAACCGTTCATCCAATTGAAAATCTGATGATTGCTGGTTTAGCATGAAATACGTATATGGTGATTATTTATCTCTTCAACATATATGTGTTTGGGTGTATCAGTGTTATGAGATAGAGTGGAGAGTGGTGGGTTTTATAAATAGATAAAATTAAAGACAAATGACCCCCAAGATGCATTTCATGCTGAATCAGCATTCATCAGTCGGTCCAGGTCACCATCTCTCATATATATCTCTATTATATGAAAAGTATTTATCTATAGTAAATTGTTACATTTTTATTTACAACTGACACCATCCACCTCACGTAAATGCAATAATGATTATTACTAATCATTTACTAAACTAGAGATTATCTCTAGCACAGATATAAACTTTGAAACGGATATGAATAGCATTGTTTGATTGATTAATCTAGACCAAAAATTGCGCTTAATATTAAAAAAAGAAGTTGATTTAGCCAGATTAACTTATTTATCTATTAGTCCTTTGATTAAGAGTTGTTTATTTGAAAAAGATCAGCATAGTTGTACTGCCATTTGAAAAATAAAATTAAACATTAATATCGCAATAAAGGAACGTTTACTGAACCAAAGCAGCATACAAAATTTTAATTTGATGCTATGTATGAATATATGTGCGTGTGTAGATTAATTTATTCGCAATAAATCATTACATTAAAAGGGATGTATAAAATAATTCCGCCTAGTTCTTTCAACTTATTAAATAAATAGTAATACACATACTTTGTAATAATGCATATGGCTACAACCGCGTCACACTTTATCTGATAAAATTAAGATTACATGCGAGTTAATTCCCAGCTTCATTGAACGGGGAATAGAGCAAGCGAAGACAATGGAAATTACATGTTATCAGTCATTAGTCTTTAATAACTATTTAACTGTAAAGATGAGTTTTTAAAAGTTGAAAAAAATTATAAGTTTTCTATATAAAGAAAGCATAAATTATTAACTGTTTGATGTGGAAAAGATTAAAGATAGAAAGAAATTTACAAACGCACAGAATTACCACAGGCAGTTAATGAAAGATTAAACTAGATAGAAATCAATTGTCACTCAATGATTCACTTCATACAAAAGTAATTTTATACTCACTATTACATAGAAAAGAATCAGTAATTAACTGATTGAGGGGATTGATATATTGTTGCCTTCAATACCGTTTATTATGCGCAATTCTGTATTATAATATTCTAATTACATAAGGTAAAATGGCCTTTAAATAGACATTCAAAGAATGAAAAACCCTTCTACAGTATTTCATGGAGGAGGGGTGGAGGAGAAGGCAGTACGAATCTGTCTTGTTAATTGCGGGAGTTAAAAATATTGGTACTCTTCTATATTTAGTTTTATCCTCTAACTAAACCGTAGCCTGACACTCTTTTACAGGGGCAATTATTTTATTCTTTGGGAAAATACCGATAATTTATATATAAGTTAGAATATCATCTCTATTGCAAACTCATTTAATTTTGGTAATAAATATGCTTTTGGAAAAAAAAAATGCTTTTAACAGCTATGTCAGTTCTATCAATATTAAAGGTTGAAAGATAATCTTTTACTATTGTATTCTGCTGGTTTTTAATGTTATTGATTTAATATCGATGAAATAAATTTATCATTGGAAATATAAGTCATATAAAGTTATTTTATTATTCATTGTTTTGAAATCAACTTCATCTTAGTACTCTTCTCTTTTGATTCCAAATTTTGATTAATTTAATGATATTTATGATCTTTGGTTTTTACTGATATCTTCAGTAGCTGAAATTTGTAACGCATATATATATATATTGGGAGGGGGGTCACTTTTATTCTTAAAAGCAGGTTGCCTTGACAACTGTTTGAAATTGTTGGCTGGTTGCCTTGACAACTGTTTGAAATCGTTGGCTGTTATTGAAATTGGGATTTCTAAGCGTTGATTGGTCTTTAATGATATGTACATATTGGTATGTTTGTGTGTTAGTTGCTTTGCATGTTTCCCAAGAATAATGTAGAGTTGTGGGGCCCCTGCATAAACAGTTATTGCTGCCATAAAAATAGAAACAAGTCATAATAATTGTAAAGGTAGCTAGGCATTCAGCTTATCATGGTTTATACTGCTGTTACGTCATATATATTCTTAATCATTAAATTTAGTATACCATGTTAAAATTGATGATGATAGAATGGATTTAGCTGAGGTTAGACTCACCATACATATCTACAGTTACATAAATTGTCCACCCATTCACTATGATTACTTCATTGATAAGTTAAAGTAGTCACATTGTTTTTTTGCACAAAATAGTACCACCTAGTGTAAGTTCTGGTAATTAATAGATGCTAAAAGTTGGTGTATTTTAATCCCTACCCCCGTGCCTTCCCATCAAATATCATCAGACTAATTTCTATCCTATAGCTTTCATCATTGATTACTGATGTCTGCACTAGATGACACTAATGTGTGTGTGGGGGTGCTACTGTTTTTACAGCTTGTGTAAGTAGAAAGAAATAGTGATTATGTGATGTTGTTATTAATATAACCAGTAAACGATAAAACAAGTGCAGATCATTACTTTATATCACTCTACAGTGACCATGAAGAGTCATGATGCTAGTGCACTTAAACACCCACATTACCCAACCACTTTCTGGCCTTTATCTTTAATTTGAAGATTAGCATTAAAGTTGTGCATAATGCAGTTATGCTTCTAGCAACCACCCTTTAATTCTATTTTAACACTCAAGGTAAAAGTTTGAAATGTAATAGTAAATAATTTACATCGTATAATTATGAAACCAAAACAATATGCTAGAGCAAGTTACATAGATCTGTCCATGTGATAATAACTGAATATTTTAGTAAACTGAGTAATTTTCTAATTGTTTATATTTTTTCTCTCGACTAGGAATTTTAATAACAGATTACTTGAATCTTTAACATTCTTGTCCAGTGGAGAAAAAGTATCTACATTTAGAGTGGGGGGAGGTGAAATTATTAAAATGCAGAGCTACTGAAGCATGGCCAGATTTATATAATTGTTTGATCAGATTGGCTTAGGTTCAAAACCCTAGGATGATTTAAATTTCAACCTTTTATAAAATGGACTTACTGCTTTGCTTCTAACAGTAAATTGTAATTCCTCATTGATAAAAGCATTATCAACAAACTGTTGGACACAGGGTTTTAAATGCATTATCATATATAATCAATTGTTACTTTAAGCTACTACAGATGGCACTAAAGTGAACAGTTGCACTCTATCATATATTTTGTTAGGCTAAAAGAAAGCCAAGTTAAAAGACAAGCTGTTTGTTCACTTGACACTGCAACATATAGATTTTGAGGACATTATTCTGATATATAAATTGGCAACCTATAACCTATTTAATTTATAGCTTTATAAGAACGTTATATCTATATAAATTCCCGCATCTCTTGTTCTAAGGGGTTTTTTGAATTATTTTTCGGATTTCAAAAATATCCATCCCCCTTTTTTTTAAAAAATGTCTGCTGAAAACTACTCTGTATCTATAGTTTTATATATATAGTAATATACTCTTTATATACCGAAGAAATTTGGTATATTAATAACAATATAATGCATTAAAACGTAGAATATGTTTGAATTTATTATATACACAGAAAAAACGTTTATGCTGGCATAATTAAAATAATATATCAAAACAATACTTTGTAATTTTGTTGGATAATAGAATTAATGCTGTTTGAATTAATAACATTTATTTGTATATGATTATTTTAAGTGCATAATCTATTTTGATTATTGATTTTGTTTTATTTAAATCAAATTACCTCCCCATCATTGTTTTATTACAATTTCTAGTATTTTATTCCGGTCTCCTTTTATTTATTCTACCTCGAATAACTTTCTAACTCATTCCGATCAATAAACAGATTAACACTTCTTAGGTTCGACAATTAACATTAGCTGTAAAAGAAAAGGCAGTTTTTAAGAGACTTGTCCTTTTAGAGTCCAATATTGATTTTGTTTCATAATAACTATTTATCTATTGATCTCGTCTCTTTTTTCTAGAGAATGTTTTAGACATTTTTCTGAAGTGAAAGATAGAAAAATTGCTTCGATGCCTTTTTTTCTTTTCCTTCTATATTTTCAGAGGTTATTTTTAGATTTACTGACAAATATAATAGATTTATAATAATCACATGACGAACTTAAAACATCCCATTTAATTTTATTAATTATTGTTAAAAATAATCATTAAAAAGTGTAGCTAATTAATTAATTACTACATACATTAATATTAAGCAGTATCGCTTACTGACGTTAAAGTTACGTTAATGTTGTGAACTCTTCCCAATTCAACAGAGTCTTACCCTCAAACAATGGACTTACCCTTACTACAGCGAATTCAGCTTACATTAATACTGACCAATGTGTTAACGATAAAAGGAAATAAGTAGCCAATGGCATAAACAGGCCAAGTGGAAAGCTAGGTAAACAGACAACATTAGGTAATTGACTAATGTTGAACAGCTGTAGTACGTTGTCCACAATGTTATAGGATACATTGAAGCAAGCCCAAGTCTGGATGTAGTAACTCCTTATTATAGCCATCACTGGACCTGCAAATGAGGCAAGCCACCCATAGGCTGTCAGTATCAGGAGTTTCAACAAGGGAGTAACTGCATTCTTCCTCAAACAATAACTGTACTGCTAACAGCTAAACTCATATAATTTTCCAACTATAACAGAGTCAAAGTGTTGATATAAACATTGAATATACTCTATTTATAAAACACTGTATATAGTTATGTTATTATTATGTGTAATAAATATATTTATTCCTAATACAGTAGCAAATTCTCCACACAGTAATGTTATTCAGTGCAAGCCTCAATAATCAATGGATGCAAGAAGGTTTGTACATAAAACTCCTTATTTAGTGCCTACTAACTTATGGCTGAGGAGTCTTAGATATGAGAGCATTGCACTTTAGACCTAAGAATCTAATGCACCCTCCAGCAGCCACCTTTTACCTATTTTTTTAACTATAAAACTATGAGCCCAAGTTAATATTTTCCACCCAAGATAATTCTTTGTATAATCATATAGATATGATTCCAATTCAGTATCCATACATATTGCCTTGTAAATAGGTTACATCATAGTATAAGTCCAGTTTTTTCTCTCATTAATATAAATGGATATGTAATGATCTAATAATATGAGGGATAAGAGTGATGTAATATCTAAATGGATATGACTATATATCAAATCCACCAAGCACTTTTGAGCATTCCATTATTGGCTTTTCAATAAAATGGTCAGTTGAATTGTTGGAAGGGAGAGAAGATTGAATGAAGCTTGTCCATTAAAGTTTAAGGAATTGCCATCTTAATATGAACTGAGCACTGATTATGATCTGACCCAACTAATGAGTGCTGGTTCTGCATAAAATATGTTTATTGTGGATCTTTTTTTTTTACATGTGTGTGGTCATGTGTTTCACTGTTTGAGATGGAATGGAGGATGAATATAGACTGTAAATACTGAGTTTAAACCCCTCTATTTACTATAGTAAACATACAGTATAATAAATAAGTTAATTATATATATAGCAAGTACATATACTATATGCAGTACATGCAAAGAGAAAACATTATTAAATAATTACAAGTTTACAACACAATCTGGAATCTTTGTTGATTTGTGAATTTTTCAGATTTCAAAAGTAATCTTTTACCCCTTCCTCCTCCATTGTAACCTCAAATTCAGCTAAGATAGAAAAAAATAAGAAGCATTTTGCAATTAGGATACTACTTAATTTATAGGGATTTACTATTTTTTTTTTCACTCTTTATATTATTTATTATAAATTAGAAATTTATAAATGTATGTATGTAGGTCTAAAGGTAAATGTTAAGAAGACTAAATTAATGATCAATGGATTTTTTTCAAAAGATGAAAATAAAGATTGATAATGATGAGTTAGAAGAAGTTAGCAACTACAAACACATTGGTCAGATTATTACTACAGATGTAAATATAATGGATGAAATTAATCATAGAATTAAACTTGGTTGGATTGCAAGAAAATGTGTCTGTGTTTGAAAAGGAAGATTTTTAATAAATGTATTTTACCAGTTCCTACTTCTGGATCTGAGACTTGGCCACTTAATAGAAGAGCAATACAGAGATTTCAGATCATTCAAACAAGTATGGAGAGATGTATGCTAGGAGTAACTAGAAAAGTTCGAAAATGCAATAGATGGGTAAGAGAACAAAGAGATGTTAGTGACATCATTGGAAAAATTAAAAGACTGAATTACAGTTGGACTGAACATATTACTAGAAGAGATAATAATAGATGGAAAATTGAAATATTAAGCTGGATTCCAAGAGATTGTAAAAGACCTAGAAAAAGACCGCATGTGAGATGGATGATGGAATAAGAAAGTATGCAGGGGTGATGTGGAGAAGAGAGTCTGGAGATCGGACATAGATTGAACTTGAAGAAACCTTCATCCTGCAATGAATTGATAATGGATGATGTTCATGGTGTATTTTACTTATATAAGATTAAAACCATATTTCAAAATATTGCTGCGGTAATAAAAGTTTCAAAAAAAAAAAAAAAGACATCCAGGCTGATGATATTCCACCTATAGTCAGCATAAAATCGTGTCTTTAATTTTTGCTTAATATCAAATTAGACTGAAAAATAACAAAGTCTTTATCTAGGTAAAGTGGTAATAATTAAAAGCTGATTTCTATTTATCAAGTTTAAGAAAAGTAAGATAATTATATGTAAATTTTGATATCGTTAAGACATTTGAGTTAGAATAATGTATTTTTGATTATTTTATACATACTAATTAGTTGAGTATTATAAAGAATACACGAGTAAACTTTCAATGTATTCATTTATGTTTAGTTTTTAGAAATAGAAGTTAATAACTTTGACTGTAATGTAAACAAAATAAAATGGTAGTGTCCATTACATCTGTCGAAATTGGCTTGATGTTAAAATCTTACATAATAATTTTCATAAGAAAATTTCAGATTTTAAAATACTATGTGATAAAGTTATTATAAATCTACCTTCATTCATTCAAAAAATAAAATAAAATTAAAAATGAATTCATTTATGTTTTGCTTTAGTATTTATATAAATATCTGTTGTGACATTTATGGTACATTGTTATATTTACAGGCCAGTTTTTAAATATTTAAAATGGTCAAATGTGATTTTTAGAAATATTATTCACTTATAAAATTAAATTAAAAAGAAATGAAATCCAATTTATTGAGTTCGAACATAAAATAAAGATTTGATAAAAACAAAAGGGTTGAGCATTTCGAAAACTCTCACCAGATAGAGCAATAGAAAGATCAGAATAATTGCCGAGATATTCTTGACTTCGTTTAAGGAGAAGCCACAATACATCACATCATATCACATCACATCAAGTAAGGAATGAGATAAAAGAATAGATTTATTAATAAAGAATAGGGAGTTAGAGAGATGGAAAAATAGTATGGAGAGTAAAAAGAGTTTAAATATATATAGAAATAAACAGAATATTAGGTGTGAGTTAATATATGATAATAGTAAGGAAAGTAGTTTATTATTTAAGGCTAAAGTAGTTTATTATTTAAGGCTCGAACGGGATCTTTAGCTACAAGAGAATATACATGTAAATGGAAAAATATGGGTGATTTATTTTGTAAATTATGTAAGGAAAGAATAGAAAATATTCGGCATTTGTTAATTGAATGTAAATGCTTGAAAACAGAAAGAGTACATACAATGAAGTTATGGAAGAATAAATATGAAAAAAGTGATTATACAGAAAGTGAATTATTGGTTTTTATGCTGGGTTTGGGAAAAGATAAAGGGAATTTAGATATACAGGCCATAGAGTTGACAAAGATTATGCTGTGGAAATGGGATGGAGCAGAATATGGGGAAACTTAGAGTGGGCAATGGAAAATTAAGTGGCTAACAGATTTATCTGGGCATAATTGCTGAGATATTCTTGACTTCGTTTAAGGAGAAGCCACAATACATCACATCAAGTGAATTATAAAACTTATATCTATATTAACCTGTTAAAAATACTAAATTTAAATACATGACTTACTGGTAGGAAAGTCTTAATTTTAGTTGGTATGTAAGTAATATTTCTATGCATTGTGCCTCAAATCTTATAGTTATAATGTCTAGTTACTAGCTCATACATAACAATGTGAGTGGCTAATCAAAAGCTGCCATTATTTCGTCTATAGAGCCTGGACAAGTTTACTATTGTTTTCTTTCAGCCTAAAGAACAGATCTGATTGGTTGTGGTTCTTTAATATATCTTGGCGCTAGTTTTAACTTTTTTATATAAAGAAATTCCCATTTATTAAATGATTTATGTATATATCCTTCACATAACTAAATTTCAATTTTAAAAAATTTGATTATAATATTGACTTTTTTATAAAATTTAAAATAGTCTTAAACAAAGTTTAAATAGACAACTAAATATAAATAAAAATTTATTTAATATATCTAACCAGGCTTTCTATTCTTATTGTAACCTTATGAAGATATTCTTTCTTCTATAACCATACAACTCTTCCCAACTTACGTCATACTATAATAGGCGTAATTTCAAAATACTTATATATATATATAAAAATGAATAAACTTATATTTATTTTTTTGATATTTATAAAACAATACCGTATTGCTTCGAATATAAGTCGCCCTCACATTTAAGATGCAGTAGGATTTTAAGCCCAAAAATTGAAAAATAAAATTAACCCTCGAATTTAAGATACATGTATGTACTTAAATAGAAAGCTAATATAAATACAGTAAACTCTCCTAATTTATTACAAATCTTTTTAAGATATATGGTACTTTCACTTTCTACATTTTCGTTTTCAGAACTTGAATTTTGAACTTTTTACTCCATCAGTACATCATCTTCAGGACATTTAAATCGCAGCTGCATGTTATAATTTCTTTGTCAATTTGCTTTCAGATCAAAGTACATTTTCCTGTTAAAATCTGAATCATTTTTCTAAAATAATTTCTATTTCTACAAATATTTTCTGGAAAAAATTTACATGTGTAAAAACATGATTCTAAAACATTCAATTTCACTTTGAAATTCAAAACAAAAACATCAGAATTGTCAAAGTCATGAAAATAATTAAAAGATTTTAAAACATTCATTTTCACTTTAAAAAATAAAAGGAAACTTTTTTGAGTAAAGAACAACCATCAGCATTTCGGAAAAGCAGACTTTTATCTCATTGTTATATTGATTTGTTAGTTGTATAACTATTGTAAAGATTATTCTGTAAAAAAAATTTGATAAAATAATGGTAAAATTGGCAAAATAATGTTAAAACATTTGTTTTCACTTTAAAAATCAAAAAGAAGCTATTGGAATTGTCAAAATGTTGACATGTGTTCTCTTGTGTAGAAAAAGCAATCAACCAATCAGCATCTTGGAAGGCAGGCTCTTATCTCATTGGTATATTGAATTGTTAGTTTTAAGAATATTCCGAAGGGTTTTTTTCATGTGTCAAAGCATCAGCCAGGAAGCGAACCCAGGACAACTGCTTGTAAGGCAGCTGTACTGACCACTCGACCACCTACGCTTGTAAGATCAACAGAATAACATTAAAAGTAGCAGTTTGAGAGAGAGTTAAATCCATTTACAAAATTAATCCAATAAATAATGATTAAAAAAGATCAAAATATAGAAAATGCGCTAACACGCACAAGCACACAAAGCTAAAAACAAATAAAGCAAATATATATTATTTTAATATCTATTCATTAAATGGCTAAGCACTTTCAAGGTTCAAGCCCTCATAATCATAGCCGTATTACAAAATATAATAAATTGACTCGGAGTAATGCAAATTTATGCAAATGAAATAATTATGCATTCCATTTCTTGGATATTTTGTAGCAAGAGTCTTTTCTATTGATGGTGTCGCCATCTCTAGATATAAAGAAAGCTTCTTTTATCTTTCTTTATAGATCATGCTGCTCTCTGCACACTGCCACTGGATTTCCCGGTTGATAATCGTGCCCAGCTGAAGCACGGTGCTGAGCAAATATTGAACTATGAGCAGTGTCCAACAAAGCTTTATTATAAGAATAAGTGTGTTGAGATAGCCTAGTGAAGAGAGAGACCCTAGTCTCACCATAATATGATGATCTACAAAATTTTTCAGAGCAGGCAATATTATAGACCACTTGAGGTGTCAGCAAGGGTGGTAGGCAGTCTTTGGTATTATTAATTAATTTGTTAGAGTTAGGAGGTGTGTGAAAACATAACTGGTATTTATTATTGAAAATATTATAAAGCTTTGTTGGACACCGCTCGTAGTTCAGTATTTGCACAGCACTGTGCTTTAGCTGGGCATGATTGTCAATGGGGAAATCCAGTGGTGGTGTGCAGAGAGCGGCATGATCTAAAAAGAAAGATAAAAGCTTTCTTTATATCTACAGATGGCGACACCATCAATAGAAAAGACTCTTGCTACAAAATATCCAAGAAATGGAATGCATAATTATTTCATTTGCATAAATTTGCATCACTCTGAATCAATTTATTATATTTTGTAATACGGCTATGATTATGAGGGCTTGAACCTTGAAAGCGCTTAGCCATTTAATGAATAGATATTAAAATAATATATATTTGCTTTATTTGTTTTTAGCTTTGTGTGCTTGTGCGTGTTAGTGCATTTTATATATTTTGATTCATAATTAGCCACAAAGTATAAACTTTTTGATTAAAAAAGATTTAAATGTCATTCTATACAGGAAATGATCATAATATTATGTGCATGTATAGCGTAAAGCAAAGATCCACAGAAATAAGTTGGTGAAAATTTTTGCTTTGAATTTAAGATGAACTTCTCTTTTATGGGTTCAAAATTTGGAAAAAAAAGTGTGTCTTATATTTGAAGTAAGTCTTTAAATAAATCATACAATATAATATAACATATCTTTATATAATAGCTATAATATATATATATAATGATGATGATGATGATGATGATGATAAGAAGAGGAAGGAGAAGAAGGAGGAAGGAGAAGAAGATGTTATGAAAACAAGCTGCGAATTTAGTTGAATGGTAAGCAACTTAAAAGATACTATCTTATCTGAAACCCATTAATCACTATTAAAGTTAGAAATGACAAAGTAAAATTTAGGACAGTAATCAATTTAAAACAAAACTAATCAGTATATATATGGTCTTTAACTTCGAAATTAACTTATTGTTTAAATCATCATTTTAAAATTAATAACTTGATTAACAATAAAAACAAAGGCAAATGGCGACCATGTGATTCAGTGGTTAGTGCTAATATTAACAATTTGACTATTCTAAGTTTAAAATCCATCACAATTTATCCAGAAATTATTAGTAATCAACAAAAAAATCAGCAACAAAATGCATATGACAAAATTAATAATTTTTCAGCTCCTTCTAAAATTTATACAAGATTTAGAAGGACAAATGCAGATAATAGTAAAAGATTAGATCTCACTACAACTCAAGAAAGTCAGCCCTCCTGCTAACTGGACCAGTAAAATACCTGAAGTTACTAATGAAAAGTTTAATAATTCGATACCTGGGGGCTTATTCATATCATTTATAATATCTCCTCTCCCAGGTCTATTGTGATATCTACTATAGACAAGAATATACCTTTGTATTGCTTCCCAAGTCAGTTGTTACATAAAGCAATTAGCAAGCATGAGCTCTGGGATTCCATACAATGTATTGATGAGCACCTGAATCCTAGATTCCTGGCAATTCAATTCTTGAAAGCTTGTAAAATCATAGATTTCAAACACAGGTCAAAAGATTGGTTGAATTGTTACTTATAACAGTTGACAAAAATCATCAAAACTGCATCACAGGGGTGCTTTAAAATACTTTCTTTTGGTATTGACTTACTGTCTTTCTAAAAATAATGAAGTCATTTGGAAAAGTGACCTATTTAAACAAATCTATCTAGTGTACCAATACCAGTAGCAAACAACATATTTGAATTCAGGATGCAACTTTATCCAAACATGGATCCTAACAATATTTCCCAAACATTCTATATCAAGAAGCAACACTATTTATATATTTTATTTTTGAACCCACAGTGTTATGCCTGCAGTAATCAAAGACATCTTGCCAGCCAATACTCACAAACAAAAAATTTAACAATAAAGACATCTAATAAGCAATTAGATCCACAAAATCAACAATTCAATATTGACCTTAACATCAGTATCAACAATCAAAATCAATTGCCTCATACAACAAATACAAATCAAGAGAACCTTCCTAATAACTCAAACAATGATTCTTCAAAACAAGCTAATCTAGATGACTGCACTCAAAAAGCTTCTCATTCACAAGACAACCAACTTCTCACATACATTGAGTTAACTAAGATTATGGGAGACAAGTCTCTGCCTTCTTAATCAATCAATCCTCAAACAGAAAGTAAAGAAAATTTTCAACACATTGTCAACAAAACTTCATTACAAATAATGGAACATTACTACCAGTTTTCCCATCAGTGAGTAACACCCTCACTACCCTCACTGAGAACAAAAGAAAATGACATAAGAATAAAAAATTCAAAAAACCAAGAACAATTGATACATAAAATATCAATATCAACAATCATTCAGATTATATTGATCATATATTCAAGAAATCAATGACTTTTCAGAAAACTTAGAAAATCGCTTACAACAATACCCAATTCAAAAGGATACAATATCCGATGCATTAAGCAAAACTTAACAACAATTCTACTTAGAAAGCAATTAAAAGTAGCATTCCTTATTATTCATTCACTAATTAGAAAAGTATAACACTAAATCACATACATGTATATAACAAATAAACCTCTCCCTATTAATCTAAATGAAGATTAAAATCACTTTGTTAAATATTAGAGGATTCAACTCCATTGCAAAGTTGTACCAGTTAAATCATTGAATAGACATTATTCATCTACATACTATTGGCCTTCTAGAAACTAAAATCTATTGTGGCTCAAAAATTAGCTCTTTAAAATATCTAAATAAACAAGATTTCTGCACATGCTCCAGAGACATCTCATCACCATCAGCTGGAACCAGACTTGATTTCTCATTTATTAATTACATTTTACCATTGTATCATAGCAATAAATTTCATATTTGTATATATTTCCTCCAATACAAAAAATATAACCAGCATTATACTTACCATAAATTCAATGATTGGATCTTCTATTCATCCCATTTTATTAATGGGTGATTTTAATCTTCAATACTTTGAATTTAGATCAAACTGACTTCACCAGCTTTAGTGTACAGGGTTTTCTATCCAATAATGCAGTTACCTTTCATAACAAATGATATGTCACCCTCATTGACTTGTGCTTCTATTGACCAATATTGCACAATCTTATTGACCTTAAGATTAATTCTACTCCACTATCTGATCACTCTGCACAAACCATTACAATTAACTTAAATCACCTACACCATTACCAATATACAACTTTAAAAAACTATATGGATTTATCTTCCATCAAGCAAAACTGATTCTTTGTTTTCAGGGATGTATATAATATGTAAATTGGAAGGGTTAACTGTTGACCCAATTCAAAAATATCTTGCATTTATAAACCTAATTTTCTTTAACATTCACCATACTACACAGCAATACACTCTTCCCTCTCATCTTTTTACAATGGCTGATGACATTCACAAATGAATAGTCATGCCAAATACTAGCTGTCATACTTATCAGCAGATATACAATCTTATACAAACATACAATAGAATATGTCAACAACTTAAAGAATATCTTGCATTAAAAAAAAAAATCTGTCTCAGTCAACAATATCCTTGGAGATGAGCATTAGACTATCCATCCAAGATGATGGCACAACAAAGAGGCCACATTTGCTGGCCCCAACATAACTTATGCTATTTTCCAACATTTCCAGAAAAAAGCTACAACTATATCCTGCTTTCAAACCAATTCCAGACTACTTCAGACTTCGAGAAACAGATGAACCATTCTGTATTGATCAATTTAATGATCAGATGGAAACCATTCTCAAGGCATGTCATCCAGGAACTCATGAACCCAATTTTATACTTTTTCATCTTAGTCAATTCCCTACTAATAGATACCTCTGTAGTCTTGCCAACTATCTCTAAGAGAATATATATATATATATACTGTAACTGGCACATACACCGTTACATTATTTTTTCTAAAAATTATACATTAATTAAAAATAAAAGTTCGCAAATAAAAACTTCCTTTTTTAAGAATTAAAAATTGAAAATTAAAAAAATCATCTAAACTCTAATGTATAAAATCGCACAGATGAAAAATTATTAAATGAAAACTTTATTAAGAAGAAAAAAAGTATTTTAAAACTAAATTTTCAGTAAAGATTTAAAAATAAAAATATGTCTAAGTTTGTACAATAAATTAATTAATGTTATTGTAAAATGGGAATGATTATTTTAATTAGTCCAAGTGAACTAGCCCTTGGGCATTTCAAAATATATAAGAAAAGGTCAGATAGGAGAAAAAAATAATAGAAACTAATAGCCAATAAAAGAATACCCTTAGGAAACGGACCAGAACGAAAAGATCATCATCGTCAGGACGTAATGTCCACTGGATCCGAAAGTTTATTATAAAAGGAAAAAGTGAAGATAGGAATGAAGAGAAAATAGATATGTGTTAAGTCAGAGAAAGTTGGAGAAGAAGGGATTGGAAGACGCACTTTCAGTTCCTTCAGTTGTTCTAAAAGAAAAATGAAACATCGTTTTCCCATATTGCAGACTATAGGACATCTGTGCCTGGCAATAAAATACCAGCTACCATAAAGTACCAATGGCTAACTGGATACAAATCTCTTCAGGATGGCGTTGGAATTCATGTTCAAAATTACAAGAACTATATAGTTAATGAACATTTTAAAAACAGTAAGAACTTTGATTCCAACAACTTCTCAATATTTAAATAGAAGTAGAATTTTCTATCTGACTAAATTTTTTATTAATTATTTTATTGAATATATTATTTGTTTGTTAAATCATTTCCATTAATTTATTTTTTGTTCTTTTAAGTTTTATTATGATTTTTTTTTTTGTTAAACAACTTGTAATAAATGTTAAATTTAAGTCGGGCGTGAATGGTTGCATAGATTCGCAAAGTTATGTTAGTTTAAGGGAGGGTAAATCTTAGGTTATTTGTTTCGTAGTTAAATTGGGTCAATGGATTGGATATATTGGTGTAATTAGTAGATGTAGTATGAGATTTGCCACATGCAGGATCGCATATTACACCGCATACCTCCTTTTTGCCTACAGAATAGGATGGTAAGATGGAAAATGCAGTCCCTTTCTATGGAGTTTTTTTTTATTGCTCTTCATGTCAGACAGATGTAGTATTCCTGTCTGGATGAGAAACAATTTCTTCTCTTAACCATGCTGTTCAGATGTGCATTCCTGACAGTAGGGTATTGTGCTGTCGTATTCATGCTACATTGAATACATCGATGTATCAGATGGATTGACATTAGTTTAACTGCGAACTTGTGGCCTAAGGTTAAATAAGGGATAGAATATTTTCTTTTCAAATGCAATCTATGTAGTTTATTCATATTCGACACTTAATAAAATATTAAATTCATCTGTGCGAACTTAGAAAATAAAAGTTTAAATGTAAATTAAATTCAAAAAACAAAGTTAAGATGTGAGTTAAATTTTAAAGTAAAGTTCTGATGTTTTATAAAAGGAAAATTTTAAAGTAAAAGTGATTCTAAAATGATTCAAAATTTATATGTGCATAAATAAATGTTTGTGTGTTAATTACTGGCAGTGGCTTCTTTTATTTTTTAATATTGAAAATATTTTTAGATAAGAATTATATTTTTAAATCTCTGCTATTCCATGAGCTAGTGACATTGGGCTAATGGTCAGAATAAAATATATATAATTTTTTTTTCTTAACTTACGTATCTGCCTACTATATAAATTGTCTAGGTTCAAATGGCCTAGTGGTGCTCTGTAGTGTAGATATGATAAGACTTCATTCCATCGGACCGTTTTAATATATATATATTAAAGGTCTATACCCCATATTTTTTGATTCCATTCATCAAAAAGCTGGCATCAATATCTACACTTCTAACTTTTGGCCTAGCCATAACAACCTTGGAAAAAAATCATAAAGTTTCAATTAGAGATGCATTTGCTTCCTCTGATTTCATCAATTTGCTAAGAAGGGTTCTTCAACCACATAATCTGCACTTATGTTTACAACAATTCAAAATCCTGTGCAAGAAAGAAAAAAAAATGCAAACTTGTGGTTATAAAGATTGACATTGAAACAGCCTTTGATTCAGTTCACAATAAAACATTAATAGATATACTTTCTGAAATTACAATTCCAACTGCATTACTATATCTTATCATCAACCTAATATTAAGATATGAGATACATATTACTCTTGATGGAAGAAATTCAAATTCATTCACTTCTACTTAATCCATTTCCCAAGAATCAGCACTAACCTCACTTCTATTTACTTATTATATCAATCCTCTTCTAATACAAATTCATCAGAAAATAACTGGTATCCATATTTCCCACACAGCAAGTTCTTATCTACAGTATTGCACACATGGATGACATATTGGTCTTTCTCCCATCACATAAAGAACTGCAAATGCTTCAAAAAGTACTTCAAAACTATAATACTCACAAACTAAAATGCAATCTTAACAAAACTGCTTCATGGTCACTGTATACCAATAAACCACATACAAAAATCTTTAAAGAAAAACCCACTACATTTCTTGGCTTCCCACTTTATTTTAAAGCACATGGAATGAAGTGAAAATATACAAAGCAAACCTAAGGATCACACATTAAAAATTATTACTTCCTTGTACAAAGTGTAATTGTTCAATGTACTTGTTCTAACAAAGATAAATTATTATAACCCCTATAATTAAGTTCACAAAAGTATTTACATCTACCATTTTCTTCCTTTGCAATAAGCTTCTATGGGGAAGAAAGGTAGTTTCCATATCTCATAAACAGCTTAGTTAACCATATATTTAAAATGGGTAGGTACTTCATAATCTTGAAACCTTTCAAATTTAAAAGGCAGTTAATCTATTTGCCCTTACTCTTAGTTGCTTCAGTAAACTTCCCATAACACCTACTGACAAAAGGTCCCACCAATATCTGGATATCTCATACCTCTTATTAAATCAGTACAAAATATACACATTCAAATACCTCTACATCCTGTTGGTAAATACACTTACTGGAAAACACACACTTTTCTATACCCCAACACTCTTTGTGCTCTAAATTTCCCCATGTTAGCAATCAACAATAAGCAAATATAATGAAAATCCCAGATGTGGTCATTTGAGCCAAATTACTGAGAATTTCTAATCCAACTTAACCTGTATGATGTACCTACCTCATGCTTTATCAGATATCTATGAGTGTACAAACATATTGATTCATTCTGTGGACTGTGCCATGCAGCTAAAAAAACACAGCAACATATTTTTTATCATGTAAAGCCTTGAACAAAATCCATAATCTCATCTAAAATATATATAGGCAATGAAAAACTCCCAATTCATCAAGCAACAAGCTCATATCAAAAGTCTGCCACACCCACAGCCCAGTGTAATACATTTATACTATACTATTTACATTTTGATGTACTCTATGTACATTTATTCTAAAAAATGATATCAGGTGACATCTATCAACATTTATAAACAAACGTAAAGATAGGGATTCCAGAATTGCTCCTCCAGACATACATATGGCACCTTGGCCCAAGAGAAATAGGAAGACATGCATTAGATGCAGATGTGTCGATGGCAATGGTGGTATTTCAAGAAGAAATAGGATGGTTACATTTTTATATGACAGTTGCAAAAAGCAAAATGAAAATCTTCAGTAGATTACACTTGATGAATAATAAGAGAATAGCCAAAATAGTATTTAATTAGGTTATGACTAAAGGACAAGCAACAAGATGAGGTGAGAAAGGTAGTATGTATGAAGAATATTTGGATAAAGAATTTATGTCACTATACTTACACAAAAGATGGGATGATTATGAAAAGAGAATTGTTGAGTATTATAGTGGCAAGGAATGAGATAGAAGAATAGATGTATTAATAAAGAATAGGGAGTTGGAGAGATGGAGAACTAGTATGAAAAGTAAAAAAAATTATATATATATAAAAGTAAATAAAATGTTGGATGTGATTTAATTTATGGTAATAGCAAGGAAAGTAGTTTACTGTTTAAGGCTCAAACAGGATTTTTAGCAACAGGGGAATATACATATAAATGGAAAATATGTGTGATTTAGTCTGCAAGTTGTATAAGGAAGACATAGAAAATATCAGGCATCTGTTAATTGAATGTGAATGCCAAAATCAGAAAGGGTACAAATAATAAAGTTGTAGAAGAATAAATATAAACAAAGTGATTATACAGAAAGTGTGTTATTTGTTTTTATGCTGGGTTTGAGAAAAGATGAGGATTTAGATATAAAGGCCATGGAGTTGACAAAGATTATGTTGTGGAAATGGGATGGAACAGAATAGAGAAGAATATGGACAGAACTTAGAGTGGTGAATGGAAAGAGAAGATAAAGTGGCTAATCGGTTTCTCTGGAAATAGTCACTGAGAGATTCCTGACTCCATATAAGGAGAAGTCACAGTGCATCACATTGCATAACAACCAGCAAACCTCTAATTCAAAATGGTACAAACAACTGCACAATGGTTAATGTTGTTGGTTTTCATATAGTGAACTATGCCCTAGAAACCTGATAGAACTTAAATTTTTGCAGATATATTAATAATTTAGAAGCTTTGATACTTAAATATAAATTACAAATGATTGATGTAACTTTAAATATTGAATTATTTAACCCCCTTCCTCCCGAAAAAGATTGCCACTGTAACTCTTGCAATCAAACCTGTGTAATTTTTGTAAACATAGTTTAATAAAATTATTGTTGAAACATGATGATGATGATGATGATGATGATGATAATAATAATAATAATAATAATAATAATAATAATAATAATAATAATAATAATAATAATAATAATAATAATAATAATAATAATAATAATAATAATAATAATAATAATAATAATAATAATAATAATAATAATAATAATAATAATAATAATAATAATAATAATAACAACAACAACAATAATAATAATGAAAGTTCTTTTCAGCAAACATTATTTTTTGTCCTTTTCAATGTGCTTGAACCGTTTTACAATTATGATCTATATTGCATACATACTCACATCTATATTATATTGTATAATTTATTTAAATATATGTGAAAGCAACATAATGTATTAAACTTCTTTCCATTTTTGATGATAGTTTATAAAATAATCTAAATAATATAATTCTAAAGTTTCCAATAATCCAACAATATCCACTTCACCTCTAATTACACCAGGCCTTTAACATTGTTTGCACATTTATTTTAATCTTCTTGAACATACAAAGATTCATAATATTTTCTTTCTTGTAATTTTTAACATATTTTGAATACTATTAGTCATAAAATGAATTGTGAAAAAAATCTTTAGCTAACAAAATATGTTAATGATTCTCTTGCCCAAATATTTCATGTCTATCAGTATAGATAAATCTCTTCATAATTTGAAGTCATTGTTTAACATTTCTGCTAAGATTCAAGTGTCAATTGACCTGAAAGAATTGATAAAACTATTTAAAATCTTTTAATATTTTTTCTACCAAAAATCTTTCATCTAATTTTAATTTTATGATTAGTTTCATCCATTATGTTTCAATCTTCATTAAGGTATTTATAGTTCAATCACAAGATCAATATTTTACATTCTTGCACACAGGCTGTTAATAACAGTATAAAACTCTGCATGAAGTAAATTCACCAAGCTTTATAGTTATCAAATACACCTGGGTCTCTTTTTATGTGGACTTATTTAACATGATTTTGAAGTTATGCGATTCATGTTTGACCGGAAGTCAAACTCCGATAATGCGCTATTACTTTAAATAATAAATTTTGCGCACTTACGTTATATTGAAAGTAATAGCACATTATTGGAATTCGACTTTCATCTTAGTAATTTCAATATTTTCAGTGCTTTATAATAGTAAGATTTTATGCAATAATGAAATTAAAATCATGATTTCCACATTTTATGTATACACACATTAAATTTTACAAGATTATAATGTAAATTTGTTCAAACATTGTGCGTGTTAATTTTGCATTTTAAATCACATTCTGTTTTTGCTTTTTAAAAAAGAACGTAATCAATTATTAATCATTTAAGTGTCCGCAAGTTTATTTTTAAAAGGTGAGTAATAGCAGTGGGCACAATTAAATTTGACCATTAAAAATTAAAATCTGATTTTTAATTGTAGTTAACAATATAAAAATTACTTACGGTGACTTGAAATTAATGTGATGTAAAACAAAATTTGATTTTTAAACGGAATTGAAAATTAAAAAATTAAAGACAAAAATAAGAATTTAATTTTTAGTTGTTAGTTTTAATTAAATTTTTCCCAGCAGTGGTGAATAAATGTATTTCTATTATCATAAGTCTAAGTTCATAAACAATTAATAAAATCATCATCTCAAAGATTAATTACTAATTATGTTGTCAACAGAAAACCATTAACACAACATGAGAGTGACATTGGCACTAGTTGTATTTCCTCTTGTGAGAATCTGATTTTTTACCAGTTTGCAAACGAATGTGTCTTTTGGCAAATAGCGATAATAATTAAAATGTGTATTAAAAAATGTAAATTACTGTACTGTAAATTATGCATAAAAATATATTATTTTGAATAAAAGTAAATATTATAGTTAAAAAAAGTTTGTCCTGTATCAATTTTTTTCAAATTTGAAATTTTTTATTAGTCATATTTTATTTCATTATTTTTTTGCGTGCGAATTTTAAAGTAATTTTACATTGGTGCTTTGCTTTTATGCGAATTTTGAAAAATCACAGACCACATCCCCCCTTTTTCAATGTAAGTTACATCTATTTTTGCATGATTTCGTTTGCACGTGTTTTCTGAGGAACCTATCTATCACATAAAACGAGACCCAGATGTACATAAAAAATAGTTGCTGGAGGATTACATTAGATCCTAATATGCAGGTGTAATGCTCTCATATCCAAGGCTCCTCACTGATGAAAACCACAAGCTAAAAACTAGTCTGAGGATATTGTATGAGTTAGCTCCCAATAGGGATTTTATGCATAAATTTTCCTGCATCCATTGATTATGAAGGTGTGTACTTGGTGGCACTACTATATGGAGAGTTTGCTATAGTTATCTTCATTTTTTTCTGAGAAAATCCATTAAATATTATTTTATTGTTTTTGTGTTTACCTTTAGCCATACTTTCTTATCTTCATTTGCTAATTCTTGCAATATTTCCTGAAGCAGAAATAGTGTATGTATATACAAACATACCTATATATATAGTAGCGAAAGGAGTATAGCCATGTGTGTGAGTATAATAAACTATACACATGCAGAGATATCTTATTAAAACAGTAAATAACTTTATTATTTTTATATAAATATGAATATTAGCAACACAATTGTTTTAAAAACAAATAAAATACATTTTTGTTACATATAGATTTCAATGCTAATTTCAATTCTTCCGGCTCGCCAACCAATCACCTTGCAAATAGTGGGTGATGATATTTTAGTTTATTTAAATGTTTAGCATACATAATATTAGCTATTGTGAATGTATAATAAGCATTATCAGCCAACATAAACCAATAGCATCGTAGACTCAAATAAAAAACTAATTGAAATAAGCCTAAGATTAGATATTGTTTTTTAAGCATATTTTATTGCAAATAAAAGGTTATATTATATTACGTCTTACATATTTAAAGATGCTATACAGAAATCGTGACTTTCAATAGGTGTTTACATATTCTAAAGAGAAGTCTTAATAAATATAAAATCTAATTAAAGTGTTGAATATCTATATGAGGTTACAGAAACAACATGAGTTAATACATAGTATAAAAAGGTTTTCTTTAAAGGTCTAACAGTTATAATGGTATTATTAGCTTGGCTATACTCCATGTGGCTGAAAGATATCAATCGGAATGAGTGTTTGGTTTCTGTTCTTTATTTTAGCCAGTTTGCCCAGGATAAGTGATTGATGCTTCGAGAGATGTTGGATTAAAACAAAAATGATACTTCAGAAACCACAGGGTACAAATTATGAAGGTACTTATTTGTATGTTGGGGGACGTGCTCTATTTATACTGCTCATTAAATAACTGAGAGAATGGATTTGAGATCTATTAATTAAAAGTACTGTCCCCATCTTTTTTGCAGATAATTATGATGATGGTATACATATTCACATAATTAAATATCGATTTGAAGACGCGAAAAACCCATTTTTACGAATCTGTATAGTTTTACTAAGAATATAAAATGTTGTCTTTCTTTTTTTTTTTTTTTTGAATTTCTGTTTTCTCGTTAACAAATGAATTTCAGACAAAGATGCATTTCGATTACAATCGAATATTTTTTTTACTAGACTCTACCCTAACAACACATTTCCAATTTTATTATTAGGATAATCTCTAGAAATTGAACTTTATGTTACAAAAAATAATTTCCACGTTGTGATTTTTTTGACCCAATTGTAAGAACATGTTTCGTAAAAGAAAACAAACATGTTGTTTAGCATATCGTGCCTCCTTTTCTCATTAGTTTTTAATCAAAAAATTGGATAATTCTTTTCTAGTCAAAAAAGAAAGAAGAAAGAAAATACTTCAACAATAAATAATTTGTTTCTCTTCAAATTAATCAATACTAAATGTTGATTAAATGAAATTCTTATAACGAAGTATTCAACTAGTCTTATATATATATGAACACAGACCCTATATCAAAAATTAGATTTTTTTTTTGCTATTCTTATTTACATTTCTTTATTAAAAAATAATCGAATGTTTTAATACTCGTGAGTTTTCTTTGCTTTTGCACCTAACTACGCCGGATGTTTCTTTATTGAGTTATTCATAAAAAAAAATTCAATTAGCGTGCTCATCAAAGTAAGCGAATGATCTGTCGCTCAAGAGGTTCTAAGACGTTTGTACACCGAAAGTGATAGATTTGATCTGTGATTAATAGACATTTTAGACCTCAATCTACCGTTCTACTATGTATTATATAACAATAAGTGCGTTATGTTCATTAATTTCCTCTAGATAGTAATTGTGGCAAATCAATTTGATAACCCAAATATAGAAAACAGTATTTACAACACAACATAACTACACGGATATGAAGACACTTAAAAAGGTTTTCCTAAGCAAAATAAAAGTTTACATGTTTCTAGTTATTCCTAAATATTTAATTTGTGTCTGGGTTTGAATATAGATGAAGCTATGTTTTAGGTATCTGAGTTTTTCCAAGTAAGTTTAAGTTGTTTTCAGATTGTTGGCTCAGTCAGTAAGTATATAGCTATTGTAGCTAAAACGAAGTTTCTTACACTGATGCCTTCTATAATAAACTTGAGTAATCAGTAAGTAACTGATGTTAGAACATTCACATTACCATTTTCAGGCTGGCTTTTGAATTTGAATTTTATAAATGGGTCTTAGGATTCAAAACTGGAAGTAATTTAGTTATGCTTTACTATTGAGGCCTAAAACCTGAAATTAAAATAGCTAATGATTTGAACTTAAGCTAGAATCTATGACTGCACTACTTCCAAATTTGAATCCCAAGACTCATTAATAAAGCCAAAAGCCAAAAACCAGTCTGGAGATTGGCATTTATATACACCACCTGGTTATTGGTATTATATATATATTAAAGATTAAAATTCTTTGCTATAGCTAGCTTCAGCATATTCCACCATCTTAAGTAGCAATACGCTTAAGATATATATATATAATCAAATGGTTTGTTGCTCAAGAGTACATAAAATATTTGAGTACTAGAAGTGACAACATCAAAGACCATTCATGGATTGTAATCTTCAACTCTTCCATTCTATCATTACATTAAACTAAACTGCATTATCTATTCAAGCTTAATATAGGGGGCGCTAGGGTAGGAGCTACGTTTATGAATGCAGTTTATGGATAATAAAAGAATAGCCAAAATAGTATTTAATTGGGTTACAAGTAAAGGTCAGGCAACAAGATGGGTGAGAAAGGTAATGCGGTATGCAGAAGATTTGGATAAAGAAGTTATGTCAGTATACTTGTACAAAAGGTGGGATGATTGTGTTAGGAGGATTGTTGAGTGTTATAGTGGGAAGGAATGGGATAGAAGAATAGATGCATTAATAAAGAATAGGGACTTAGACAGATGCAGAACTAGTATGGAGAGTAAAACAAGTTTAAATATATATAGGAGTAAATGGAACATTGGGTGAGAGTTAATTTATGATAATAGTAAGGAAAGTAGTTTATTGTTTAAGGCTCGAACGGGATCTTTAGTAACTAGGGAATATACACATAAATGGAAAAATGTGGGTGATTTAGTCTGCAAGTTGTGTAAGGAAGGCATAGAAAATATTAGGCATCTGTTACTTCAATGTAAATGTTTGGAAGCAAAAAGGGTACAAATAATAAAGTTATGGAAGGTTAAATATGAACAAAGTGATTATACAGAAAGTGAGTTATTCGTTTTTATGCTAGGTTTGGGAAATGGGATGGAGCAGATTATGGGAAAACTTAGGGTGGACAATGGAAATGGAAGGTAAAGTGACTAACAGGTGTCTCTGAGCATAGCTCCTGAGAGATTCCTGACTCTGTTTAAGGAGAAGTCACAGTACATCACATCACATGTAAAATATAGGCTATAGAATGGAGTGACTCATTATTATAGAGTCAAAACAGAAGTTACTATAAAAACTCTATTGAGCTATATATCAATTAATACAAACCCATCAATAAACAACAAAAACAGAGTAAACCCACCTATACTTTAGCTCAGATGATATTCAAACATTCATTTTATTGGCATGCTTTAATGTGAATATGATATTACTGTGACTCCAACGAACCCATAAACCATTTTAAAATCATTATAAGCAGAAGAAAAATATCATGCTTCATTTTTAACAACCCTGGAATATTAAGTATAAATTAATTTTATGTGGAACCATTATTAATCATATTTACATTTATTAACTGATATTGTATTCAATAGTTTAGCAGTTGTTAAAAATGAAGAACAGCCTTTATTCTCTGATTATTTATAAGTCATACTCAAATCATGCTTTGTGTTATAACATCAGTAAGTTGAAAGTTTAATAATCATGAGAGCTAAAGAATAGGTGGTTTTACACTGTGCTTTTTCTTTACTGTTAGGTTTTATATAGAACTCACTGGGGGTGGGGGGTGGTCAGTAACTTCCACATTAATTTCATTTATGTGGAAATAGAGATAAAACAAAGATGGAAGATCAGGTAAAAGTCTTTCAATAACTAAATGAATAATTCAGTGAAGAACCCCCCCCCCCACTCCCAATATTTCATGAAACTATGAAGAGAAGATGAAGAAGTCTTTTCTTTGTAGCAAGGAATTCCAAACTCTTTTATCTTTATATTATGGGAACTAATAAAAATATGTAGCTATTTTTTTTTTCCATATGAGCTCAATGTCAGTGCCACATTTGGCATCTCTCATACCAGAATTGAAATTTGCATTATATTGCTACTTTATCATCACATTTATCTTATCAATCTCACTTAATTAGGGATCTTTAGACTTTTAAATAAGAATAGCAAGATTTACCAACTCATATTCAATAACTATCTTGGTTGTTTATTGATTGTCTATGTAAAAAAGATTGTATAAGTCAATGAGCTGCACAAATTTTAAATTTCACAAACCTAGATTTTAATCTTAGACAGCTGTCATGAAAAAGTATATACAAACTATAGTGCCACAAAGGGCATGGAATATTATTTTTTCCTGTGCCATAATATGAATGGGATATTGTTATGTTATTTTGAATTATATTTAATTAGATTTTGAAAATGTGTGATCACACATGATCATAAAGTGGCTTGGTACAGATAAGATCTACAAAATAGTCTGTGTGCATGCTGACAGGATTTGCTTCCACTTTTAAATATATCATGTGCATTATTTCTATAGGTTAATAAGAATATGAAAATTTTTAAAAGATACCAAAGCTGTATTGATAAGAATTCACAACAAGACTACCAAATGAATAATATTTCTGTATTTCCACTACTACCCTCACGCAATGTAGAGACTGGATTCTTTTCACTTTTAAGAACTTGTGGAGGGGTGTAGTCATAAACATATGACTAAACATGTATGATTTCCAAGATTCATATTTCATGATGATCAAGGACTTATTAGATGGCTCAGATCACAATCTCTTACACATATCTTTATCATTATTCAATATATATATATATATATATATATATTGAATAATGATAAAGATATACCATATGTAGATATATTAAACTTGTATTTGTTTTTTCATATATATATATATATAGCCAATTACTACAGTTTAATTCATAAGTGCCAAACTTAATGTTATCCTAGCTTTGTTACAAACCACTTAATAGAAGTGTATTACTATTTTTTATTAGACTAGAAATTATCCATTAAATGGTAATAATTGGCTATCTATATATACCAAACAATGATTAAAAATGTGTGTAAGAAATTGTGATCTGGCTGAATAGGTGAGTTCCAATTTAGCACAAAATGTGCATCTTGGGGATCATATATCTGATTCACATGTCTTTGGTCTTAGGTTTATGATTACATCTCTCTACAATGTGTTAAAAGTGGATAGAAACCAGTCCTTACAATTGCATGAGAGTGGTTTAGAAGTAATCTCTAGTCTAATGAATGACTAGTAAAAATTATTAATACACTAAATGAATGATTGTTATTTGAAAAGTTATGTCATTTAATGTTTGAAATAACAAGTTAATCCTATATCCAAAACCTTAAATTTTAAGTCCTTTACACTACCTTTCATAGTAACAACACAATGATCACCAAAAATTAGACAGTAAAGAGCAAGAAACTATTGGAAACTAAATAAAATTGAAGAACTTAAAATTTAGATAGAGTGGTAGTACGAAAGTAGCATCATTGATTCAAGAAAGTGGACATTGTTTACAGCTTCATTAAAATGACTATTATGGAGTCTGAATTATGAATCATTATTAGCATTTGTCCTTCAGAGTTACTTCCTCCATGAATAACCAATATTGTTTATGCATTTATGTGAAGTTTTCTGACCAAAGTTACATTAAATAAATAAGCAATAAAATACGCTTACATGCTTTACTGGTTGATTATCATCAGTAGTCATGTGATATTAACTGATGTCAATACTTCATTCAATTTTACAGATATTTGTTTGA
Source organism: Epiperipatus broadwayi (assembly GCA_028023455.1). Taxonomy (NCBI): domain Eukaryota; kingdom Metazoa; phylum Onychophora; class Udeonychophora; order Euonychophora; family Peripatidae; genus Epiperipatus; species Epiperipatus broadwayi. The sequence continues at coordinate 3,563,253 of JAQFVV010012513.1, forward strand.
CTGTGTAATGAAGTGTTTTTTTTCTTCTCTATAACCTAATGCTAAGAGCATGTTTGCTGAAGTTCATCATAATCTTTGCTCTCTTCAGCTAGTTAAGATTATGGTGAACTTCACTGAAAGTGCGAATACCATTAGGTTATAAATAAGAAAGAAATGCTTTCTTACATAGATGAACAAACATTTGCAATACAAATGAAAGGAAAAATTCATATTTAATACTTCATTATATGCTAGAGTACCCTACTTTAGAATGGTGTATAGGTACATGTAGTTATTGGATATATCTGTAAGAATTTGATTTTATCAACACATCATCAAACGTTTTCGGGAAAAACAATTAGCTTTGAAATTGTTTTATGGTGCTTAAAGTGAAAGAAATATGAATGGAAGTTTGGTGAAGAAAAAACATGTTTATTTTCTGTAGAAGATACATAATCCTGAAATAGTCTTTATAGATTAGTAGAAGAATAAATGTACAATGATGAAAAAATGAAAAAGAAAGAGAAAGTAAAAATATGGAGACTGTTATAAATATCTCGAAGTAAAAGCTTTATAAATAATTATTTTGGTAGATTTATACTAAAGTGATTCAAGAATGGGTTTAAACACAGACACATAATAAGACAGTCATTAGTTCATGAAAAAGAAAAACAAATATATGGGTTGATTTTGAATTAGATAAACATTAAAATATGTGATGAGAATGATTGAAATTTTGATATAGCTGATAAAATTTGAAGCAACACATTGGATAAAACGATGCACATCTGTTGTTAAAATGTGTTTTGGAAATCAGTCTTTACAAACATAAAGAACCTTGTATGATTTGGTACCATATTATGATGATGAACTTTAGAGCTCTATGTCAGTGGATGACAGTTCAGCTCTATCAATTCTCGGCAACCATCACATTATGAACCCGAGGGGGGAAAGCATTCCATTACTTTTATTACAACATAAACAAAAAGTTAAAATAAAATAAACTTCATTTACTCAATATTTTTAAATAATATTCTTTGTGTGTTTTTTGTTTGCAGGTTATCACTAGTCCTGGCTTGCCCTATGAATCTGCAGTTTTACCCTTTGGATCGGCAAATATGTGCGATATCAATGACAAGTTGTAAGTAATTTAATTATTATTTTAATAACAACGTTAAATACAAATTCTATATGATCACTTGCCTGTGACAAAATTAATAAATGTTCATATACTGCATTGCAAATAAAGCAGTAACAAAGATTTATCATGGTCATGCTATGTCACTGTCGGTCATTACTGTCAACCCAGTTAAACTTTACTTTTGTTCCATTGTATAAATACAATAAAATAAAGGGTACACCCAGACAGACAGATGGAAAGACAGACAGACAGATAAATAGATAGATTTGAAAGATTACAGATAGATAAGTATGTAGCTAATTATGGATATAGGCAGGTAGGTAGACAGACAGACAGCCATTCAGCAAGGCAAACAGACAGTCAGATAGATAGATAGATAGATAGATAGATAGATAGATAGATAGATAGATAGATAGATAGATAGATAGATATATAGATAGATAGATAGATAGATAGATAGATAGATAGATAGATAGATAGATAGATAGATAGACAGACCGACAGGTAGACAGGTGGACAGATAGATAGATAGGTAGACAGACAGACAGACATACATACAGACAGATAGATAGATAGATAGATAGATAGACAGATAGATAGATAGATAGATAGATAGATAGACAGATAGACAGATAGATAGATAGATAGATAGATAGATAGATAGATAGATAGATAGATAGATAGATAGACAGGTAGACAGACAGACAGGTGGACAGATAGATAGATAGATTGATAGGTAGACAGACAGACAGACATACAGACAGACAGATAGATAGAAAGATAGATAAATAGATAGATAGATAGATAGATAGATAGATAGATAGATAGATAGATAGATAGATAGATAGATAGATAGATAGATAGATAGATAGATAGATAGATAGATAGATAGATAGATAGATAGATAGATAGATAGATAGATAGATAGATAGATAGATAGATAGATAGATAGATAGATAGATAGATAGATAGATAGATAGATAGATAGATAGGTTACAATTATATGCTTCATGCCAATTTATATCTAAATATTTTTAAACTCTTATAGGGAAAATACAAATTTATTTGATTAAATATACTAAAGTCGTGTGTGTGTGTAAAAAAGGTCAAAACATTTAACTGATATTAGATAAATAATTGGTAATGTTCAAATGCGTAACAGATTTTAGAAATTTCTGGTAAAAAAAAAAACAATTTATTAAAATATAAGCTACTTAAAATTCCTTAGCATATCATCATCATCATCATCAACCATTATCAATCCACTGCAGGATGAAGGTCTCTCCAAGTTTAATCCATCTTCTCCGATCTTTAGCTTCTCTTTTCCACAACACCCCTGCACATTTTTTTATTTCATCCATCCATCTCACATATGGTCTCTTTCTAGGTCTTTTACAATCTCTTGGAATCCAGTTTAAAATTTCAATTGTCCATCTATTATCATTTCTTCTAGCAATATGTCCAGTCCAATTCCATTTCAATCTTTTAATTTTTTCAATGAGGTCAGAACACCTGTTTGTTGTCTTACCCATACATTGCATTTTCAATCTCTTCTTGTTACTCCCAACATACATCTCTCCATACTCCTTTGAGTGGTCTGAAGTCTTTGTATTGCTCTTCTATTAAGTGTCCAAGTTTCAGATCCATAAGTAAGAACTGGTAAAACACATTTGTTAAAAACCAATCTTTTCAAACACATAGGCATATTTCCTTTTAGTATCAAGTTATTTCTACCAAAAGCACTCCAACCAAGTTTAATTCTATGATTAATTTCCTCCATTATGTTTCCATCTGTATTAATAATCTGACCTAGGTATTTGTAACTGTTAACTTCTTCTAATTCTTCATAATCAATCTTTATTTTCATATTTTGAGCAAATCGATTAAACATTACTTTAGTCTTTTTAACATTTATTAGTCCTACTTTTCTACTTTCATCTGCTAACTCCTGCAACATTTCCTGCAGCTCTGAAGCATTATTTGCAAAAACAACTACATCATCTGCTAAATCTAAATGACTTAAATACTCTCCATTTACTTTCATTCCTTTAGTTTCCCATTTTAATCCACAAAATATTTCTTGCAGCACTGCTGTAAAAAGTTTTGGAGATATGGAGTCACCTTGCCTTACACCTTTCTCAATGTTGATTTTTCCAGTATCATTATGTAATCTAATTGTTGCTGTTGCATTTTTATAAATATTCTTTAAAATATGACAATATTCTGGATCTATACCTTGATGATCCAATGGTTTAATCACTGAAGAAATGTGTATAGAATCGAATGCCTTTTCATAATCGACAAATCCAAAACATAATGACAACTCATATTCATTTGTCCTTTCTATGACTTCTCTCAATACCTGGATATGATCTATTGTACTAAAACCACTTTTAAATCCAGCTTGTTCTCTTGGTCGGTGGAAATCCAAAGTTCTCTGTAGACGAGTTGTAATTATCTTGGTAAAATTTTTATATAAAACTGATAAAAGGCTGATAGGTCTGTAATTTCTAATATCTTCTTTATCACCTTTTAGAAATATTAATATTATTACTGCATTCTTCCAATCTTCTGGTACATCTTTATCATTTAGACATTTGGTATATAACTTTGCTAAAATTGTTTCTATTTCATCACCTCCTTCTTTTAATATATCAATTATAATTCCATCATTTCCTGGAGCCTTTCCTTTCTTCATACATTTAATTGCATGTCTCACTTCTTCATTTAAAATTCTGGGCAATTTGGAAGATGTAATAGATATAGGAGGTACTTGTTCTTTATTACTATATAATTCTTGATAAAAATCTTCTACCAATTTCATGATGTCATCTCTCTTTTTAGTAATAATTCCATCTTTTTTTCTTATTGCAGATATAAATTTCCTACCAATACCAAAATGTTGTTTAACATTCTTGAGACTTTTATTTTCTTCTACAGCTTTCCTTGCTATTTCACAGTTATACTTTCTTATATCATTTTCATATAATTTTAGTAAAATGTGTAAAAACAGCTTAATTTCAGGGCGCTGGTGATTTTTTTTATTAAAAATAATTAATAGAGATTAATTGTCTGGATATTATCTATTTAAAGAAGAATGTTACAATGTTTGGTATTGTGGTAAAAAGGTGTTTATTGATGTTTAATTACTTTAAGAAATGCAGGTAAACAAAAGGTATTTGGAATTTGAAAATTTTCTTAATTAATAAATGAGTACAGACGTAAATTGTATCAAGCTGATCAAAATTATTATCAGCAGAAATATTTTAATTAAAACAAATTCAGATGCATTTTGTTGAAAAATAGTATAAATACCTAGATAAATGCAAAAAACAGTCTTGGGTGTTAGCGGGGGGGGGCCGGAAGAGGGTTGGTGGGGGGGGGGGGGGGGGGGGGGGCGGGGGGGTAATAAAAAAAAAAATGCAAAAAACAGGGTCTTTTGATCGGAAAATTCTGCAATCAGGTCTTTTGATAAGAAAAATTCTTCAAACTGTTTTTTTAAGAAAACTTGTTTAAGCTTGACAAGATCTCCATCTGCCAAATTTTAAGAAGCTCATTAATCTATTGGTGGTTAAAAGCCATGTATAATGCTAACCTGTAAGTAGAAGTTTGTCTGTTTCCCCTTCACCATCCCAGGAGAGCACAAATTTGAAATCCTGATGGAGCTGATGAACTGATGCCTATCTGAAGTCTGCTCTTCCTCTCATTATAAATGAATTCAGCCTGCTGACCTGCCATGCCTTTATTCAAGAAATAATCTGCCTAGTTCATTATGCCACCCTCAGTCATATGTTATTCTGAAGAACCAGCCTATCCAAAATTAAATTTTAATATCTTATAAAAGTATCATACAGGGTCAGAATTGCATCATGAAATCTATGTGTTATTATACCTATATTCTGCCTCTTATATCAGATCTTGTTTCTAAAATACATTGAACTCTCATCATGAGATCTTTGCAATCTTATCCCAGTAAAACAATTCTTATGCATTTGATGTTTCCCTTTTGTTTGTATTATATTTTTCTTTAATATTTTGTTTTACTAACCTGTATTTGTTAAGAATGACTGAATACATTGTTATATGTGGTCATTCTTAAGTTATATGTAAGTGCTAGACTGATTGAGGACTATTTTGCAAATATATTTTCATTTCTTAAATTCTGAAAATCATTTTACCCCCCCCCCCTAAAAAGCTAATTAGTCAAAAGTGCAAAAATGTTTAAAAACCCCTTTCTAACCTGGTCCAAATATTTTGTTTTTTTTTTCCAAAAAAAATAATCAGACATATGTTTCATTTAAACTTTATTCTTGCAATTATTGAGATGAGAAAAAACAGATTTTTTAAACAAATATAAAAAATAAGTTGTATTAGTTTTAAAAACCTTGTTAAAAATAAGGTTAACATATTTTTTTTAAGAGACAAATATCTATGTCATATAATTTATGTTAGCCTTATAAATGTTTTATTATAATTATATATCTAAATCATAGACTTATTGAACTATTGTTTTTATAGTTGAGAATTCAATCTCTATGATGGACTTTCAATTAAGCAGAGATTGTTAATATTTTATTGTTTATGAGTATTTATATTGGATGAACTGATTAGGCATTAATTTATCCATGTAATATGACTGCTTCTGAAAACTTATAACATGGCTATTCATGCCTGTTTTTTATTTTTAATTTTAATTTTCAGCCTTTTGTAATTAAGAACTAATTATTGCTATTTCTATTACACCTGGGTCTAATTTTATGTGGTAGATAGGTTTCACAGAAAACCCACTTAAAAAAAATCACACAAAAATAGACTTAACTTACATTGAAAAATGGGGGATAGGTTCTGTAATTTTTAGAAGTGGTATAAAAGCAAAGCAACAAGGAAAAATTACTTTAAAATCTGCATTAAAAAAATAAGAAAATAAAGTATGATGAATAAAAAATATTAAATATTTGAAAAAAATTAATACAAGACAAACTTTTTTTACTTTTTTTTATTAACTACAGTATTAATTTTACATTTTTTCATATGTATTTTAATCATTATCACTATTTGACGATATGCATGTGGTTTGTTTGTAAACTGGTAACAAATCAGATTTGTCACAGGTGGAAGTACAACTAGCACCACTTTCAGTCTTGTGCTGCGTTAATGGTTTTCTGTTGATAACTTATTTTCACTACTGAAATAAATTATAAGTTCACATTTTGTTTGTATGTTAAAAAACTGAGATCGCAATCAAAACAAAAAGATTATACATTATCATTACAAATATTATTTTCAGTTTATAAAATCAATAAAATCTTCGGTATTTATTTTAAAAATCTACAATTATTTATTTCTGTTATACCTAAAAGTTTAAAATTTTTGAATATTGCCATATTTTTATATGTAAGTATAAATCTATTATTATTATTTATTTACTTATTAGTATAAGTAGGTTATTTACATAGAACCTAAAATTCTAAATACAGCTTTAGGCCATAGTCACGTTGGCTGCTAATATAATGTTATATTTTTGAAAAAAAAAAGTATTTCAAGTCAAAATAAGTCATTAATAATTTTAATTTCTTGATATCTAATAAATTTAGTGAAATATGAAAAATATTAAGAAGAAACATGAATCGCATAACTTCAAAATTGCATTAAAATAATCCACATAAAACGAGACCCAGGTGTATTTAAATTGTACTGCTGGAGCAGGTAATCATTCCTGCTTTGTGGAAATGGATTGGCCAAGTATTCGTGATATATTCATGCCAAGGCAGACATATCTCATATTTATATATTATGAATAATTTTCACTGCTGTTCATACTATTATTATCAGTGCACATGAACTTTTTGCTTGATATAATAAGTTTGTTACTGACTGTAGGAGCAGACATTCATTCCTGAATTTATATGACCCTCTTATCTGAAGAATTTCCTGGGTGTGGTCTCACCAAGGTGGGCATACCCCATCTCTGTTTATCATCAGGTATACTTCCTGTTTTTGTTAACCTAGCACCACTTTCAATGTTTTTTCAATTTATTTTAAAATCCACGATCTTGCAAGTGTGCAGTCAATCATAATTTTATGTTCATTGCCATCATCCATCAATAATTGTGATTTTAATATAATTAAATAAATACTTCTAGTTTCACCCTTCTTAATTAAAAGAAATCAATAGTTAAATTATCATAGAATAACCACCCTGGGGATTATTAAGACATATAAAGTCTATAGTCCCTCTATTGTATGCAAGTTAGTTATAATTAAGCTATGTCATCTCTAATTACTTTTTTATTTTGCTTTTGCTTTTTTTTATTGTTACTAATAAATTTATATGCACATTACCTCTAGCATTAGTGTCTTGTTTATCACCATTAATTTTTTTTTGTTTTAATTGTATCTTGTATCTCCCTAACCTCAGGAAGATATTAAAAAAGGACATATACACCAACATCTGTGTGGTAGTCACATGGAAATTGTCCTGAGGCATAAGTAATGAAGTTTGAGTTTGTATTGCTTGTGGTAATGTTTATATTGATGTTACACACAGACATACAAATTAATGATTATTGCTTGGTTACCAAGTTTAGTTTTGCTGACTATACAAATCTGATTGTTACAATAAAGTAAGTGGGTCAGTACATAAGTGTATGGGTAGGTAGGTAGGTAGGTAGGTAGGCAGGTAAATGGGTGGGTGGATAGGTAAGTAGGTAGGTCAATCGGGCGGGCTGGTGGTAGGTAGATAGGTAGGTAGGTAGGTAGATAGATAGATAGATAGGCAGATATATGAGTAGATAGATAAATAAAGAAGAATTATTTAAATTGTTGGAAAACAGACTAATATATGATGCATATTCTTCAGCATTCAGATAGATAAAATAATAGATAGATATTAAAATGGATGAATAAATATATAGGTGGATTGAAATATAAATGGATGTTTGTATGGGTGAATAAATGAATAGATAAGCAGTTAGATCGATAAATGAATAAAAATAGATAAAAAGATAGACTATATGCAAAAATTAAAATAACAAGGCACATAAATACTGAATTGTTTCCAAAATTCATTGATTAGTTTTCAGATCTTTTGTAGAATTAAATTGTCTTCAATTCAGTCATATATTTAAAGAAGTCATTAAATTCTAATTAATATTGTCAAATATAAAATAAATTAATTATCAATAATTTCTAAAAATGTCTTTAATTCGTATTTATATGAAACTGATTCTTGCAGTTGCTTATATTTTTGGCATAGAAAAGTAATCAAAAAGTGTCTTGGCTTTATATAGCTGCAATAAAATTTATCTTTTATCAATAACTGATTTTCTATTTTTCCAAAAAATAAATAATAATAATAATAATAGTAGTAGTAGTAGTAGTAGTAGTAGTAGTAGTAGTAGTAGTAGTAGTAGTAGTAGTAGTAGTAGTAGTAGTAGTAGTAGTAGTAGTAGTAGTAGTAGTAGTAGTAATAATAATAATAATAATAATGATGATGATGATGAAATGAAAATTATTGTAAATCCTCCCTCCCTTTTTGTATTAAGCGTTTTATACAGTACATTTTACTTATTACATTTGCAGAAATAGCTAAAAGTTTTCATTGCTCAGTAGAGTTTTTCAAAGCAGTAATATGCCACTATACTTGTAAATACAAACACGATATTATAATAAATTATATATACAAAACAATATTTTCATCCACTGCTAAAACCACTTAAATTCTCAAATTTCTTAAATTCTACTTTATTAAAATAAGCAAAATTTTCCATACAGTAGTGCCACCTTGTGCTAACCAGAGTAATCAATGGATGCCAGAAGGCTTGTGCATAAAATCCCTATCTAGTGCCTAATCATCCAGTATCCTAGACTAGTTTCTAGCTAATTGCTTTCATCAGTGATGAGCCCTAGACCTAGATCTAAAGATCCAATGCAACTCTCCAGCAGCTGCCATTTATCTCTTCTTAGTTACAAAACTATGAAAATAAAATTGAAAACACAATAATAATTTCAATCCTATGAGTAGCATTACCGTATAGAGAGTTTTGTCTGTTTTAATAACAGTAATGAGCAAGCATAAGAAATGGTGATCATGTGATGTTTCATGGTTTAATACTAATCCTGCCTAATAGGATAGTGGTGGCTATGGTTATTAAAGAACCAAAGATACCAAAATGTATGGATACTGAACTGAGTTCAAACCTATATGACTATATAAGCTAATGAGCTTGGATTGAAAATATTTTTGTGTTTTCAATTATATTCTCATAGTTTTGTAGTTAAGTAGAGATAAAAGATGGCTGATGGAGGGTTGCATTAGATTATAAGATCTAGGTACAGTGCTCTCAGGTCCAAAGCTCCTCACTGATGAAAGCCACAAGCTAGAAAATAGTCTGGGGATATTGGATGAATAGACACTAGATACGAATTTTATGCACAAGTCTTTTGGCATCCATTGATTACTCTGGCTTACACTGATTAGCACTACTGTATAGAGTTTTGCCTGTTTTAGTAACAGTTATTGGCAGGCATAAGAAATGGTGATCATGTGATGTTTAGTGATTCTACTTTATGTTATTGGTCATTAATTTGTATAGAAATGTATTCTATTGCTAATAAATAGCCCTATAATTTATTTTTATTTACAGACTTATTTGGTGATGACTTAACCAAATCTAGAAAGAAAAACTATATATTAGTTCAAATAGTCAGAAGATATTACCAAGAGATATCATTTTTTGTTTATTAGGCATGTGATACAATTCATAATTTGAAACTGATGCTTAATAATTTTTGTACTGAATCCATAATAACAAATTAAATTAGAATATCTTGAGAAAAATGGCATGTTAAGTAGTTGATTACTGTGATCCACTTAATTTTAACTTATTGCAGCCAATGGTTAGTAGATTTAAATGTTCAAACTGAAGCGTTATTTAATAAACCAGAAGCAGGAATATCTAGTCTACAATTTGCCAAATATATTGGATCCAAACAATCAATCCCACAATAAATATATCCAGTATTCGTTATATATTCTACTTAAGTAAACTTTTCTATTGGGTGAATACAAACTATAACAAACAAAAACATAACTTCTTCTTATATAGAGTAAATATGTATTGACTTAAGGGAAACTTTCAATTATCAGTAAGAATAAAAACTATAAGAATAGGTTACTGGAACAATAAATCAGCCTTTATTAAAATGTAAGTAGAAATTAATAATTTGTTGAATTTAGATTGGAAGGGAATAATATGACAATAAAGCTAATAGATTTATAGTGAAATAATATGAAATATTTACAGAAGAAGCATATGTTTACATTGATTAATAGAGGTTCTGAATATATAATCTGTAGAGACGAACTTCTCATTTAGTCTATGAAGAAGCCAATTTTATATTTGTCCTATAAAAATACAAAAAAAAATAATAACTTCTTGATAATTACTGTGAGATCCATATCTAAGAAGAAAGACATCATTGAAAAGTGGGTTTACATAATGATTATATTTCAGACTGATGAAAAACCCAAATAGTCATGTAACTGTATATACAATATTTAATTACTTTTTAACAAAACTTAAAGCAAGCTGGTCAACCATTTCATCAATTATTATTCTCTTATCACCTTTGATACCATGCTAAAATGACCGGCCAATCAGCTCCTCTGTAACAACTGTTTCATGGCTTATAACATCATTATTTGGTCAACAGACACCACACCATTAAAAACAAGCAAACATTGAAAAGTTTTTTTTTTTCTTTTGGTTTGAAATTTGTCTAATTTTATAAAGGAACAGATGAGTGTTTTGAAAATTAGGCATTTAAAAAATATGGTAGTAAGAGAACATAAAAAGTGAGTAATGAATATAACAGAATTGGATCACAAGCCATGTACTCTAAGATGTAGAATCTTACATTATATTGCTGCACCAAATTGTGGAGGGAAATATTTCTTTTCAGCCATCTTGTCAACATTGTAACTTACCAAGATTAAGATGTGGTGGGTTTAAATCTGTAATTAGTCTGTTTAATTTAATCTAACTAAACCCAATCGGCCATTTTTATTAAATGGAGAGAAAATAATTGTTTTAATTTCTAGTACAAATCAAATCTTAAAAACTCAAAAGTATTTTATCTTTGTTTTATATACCTAATATCATGAATTTTCCTTCACTTGTATATGTAATCCTTCAGCGACATATGATCGTATGTAAAACAAAGAAATTTCTTTCTTATCTCTACATAATAAAGATGTGTGCACTTTTGGTGACAAACACCATAATCATAACTCTCATGGTAGTTGTTGCTGCTATAATTTCCAATTTAAATTTTACTATAAGCCAGAAACTAGTTTGGGGATATTGGACGAGTGGGCACTAGATGTGGATTTTATGCACAAACCTTCTGGCATCCATTGATTACTCTAGTGTGCTGTGTGTGGCAATATATATATAGTGAGTTTTGCCTGTTTTAACAAGTTATATACAAGCATAAGAGGTAGTGGTCATGTGATGTTTATTTACATAAATACATGCTACGTAAGTTAAAGCATGATCAGAAAAACAAGGTGAAAGAGGTGTGGTTTATACCCAACCATAATGTAATAAACCAGCTTCCAGCTAACTTATAAATGAATATTCAAATGACTTAATTTACATGGCAAGTATTTACATAACATGCATAATTAAATTGAAGTATTATCACATCAGCAATAACAGCTACCATGAGATCTATGATTATAGTACTCATCACCGAAAGTGCACTCAGATTTATGATATAAAGGTAAGAAAGAAACCGCTTCATTATACATACTTACATGTGTTGCTAAAGAATTATATCTAGTATCAGTAATATCACCTAACTAATGTACTAATCTAACATTTGTAAATAAATACTGATTCTAAACATTACTGTTGATTATCTTATATTATTTACAATTAATTGTATAAACATTAATTTAATTAATAAAGTATTAAATAGCAATTGTTTGCTGTGCATGGTTGAGAACATCATTAAATTAGCAGAGAAATTTTGGTAATCCTTTGATGCAAGATCTAGCTTATTTATATAAACACTATTAAATTAATACTTAGTAAATAATTAATATGATGCTATATTTAAATCTACTTTACCAGTCTTATAAGCTATCCATACTTTTATGCCATCTAGTATAAAATTTAGTAATTAATAGATGTAAATATTAAATCATATTAAGCGCAATGTCAGCATATAATACTTAAATAAGGCTATAACCTTAATACATGCACCTTGAATGCTTAATTTATTACAAGAGAGACCTCTACAAATCTAAATGCAAGATTCAACTTTATAAAGATAAGAGCGGCCACTCTTATCTTCAATCTATTTTTCTAAATATATAGGCAAATTGGGAGTGTGAAGCTAATAAATTCTTCACTGATTAAGTCCACTATTTCTTTTAAACATTAATGATCGCGAAATCTTTTAATTTACAAGTTAATAGTCGGATCTTAAATTTAGAAAAAATATTTTGAATAAATTTAAAGTTGTAAATATTAACTCTTATTAAATGCAATGTCCCAAGTCTATTTTTTCACATAGTTACATAGATCAAAAATGAAATACATGGATAAGAGAACAAATAGTCTGAAATCATTGAAAGAATTAAAAGACAGGAGTTGGGTTGGATGTATTGGTAGAAGAGATGATAATAGATTAACAGTTGAAATCTGAACCTGGATTCCAAGTGATTATAAAAGACCCTGAAAAGAGACCACATGTGAGATGGATGGACAAAATAAGTAAGTGGTCAAAGGTGATGTAGAGAAGAGAGGCTAGAGATCAGAGAAGATGGATTGAACTTGAAGAGGCTTTCTCCTGCAATGGATTAATAATGCTTAAAGATGATGATGATAAATTCTTTACAGAATTCTTCCACATATATCATGATATCTCTTTGTCAAAAATAATTTCATATTTTCATTTTATTACAAAAAACGTTTTCTCTCCAATAGAAAAGATGATGTTGTACACTTTTGAGACTTTCTTAGTCTCTTCACAATTATATTTTCTTATGTCATTACTATCACTTTTTCATACCATTTTATAAAATGATAGATATTAAATTTTTTTAATGGTTCATTTAAAAAAATCCTTCTTTTCTTCATACATTCTTTCATCTCAATAAATAAGTGTATTGGTAAATGTCTGCTTTTTTTATTAATATCTTGCTTACAATTTTCAATAAAGTAACAGTTATAAATACAATTTTACACCTTACTTTAAACACTTCTTTGCAAAAAATTTTTTTATTGTATATATATATACACACACATAATGTTGCACCTGTTCTGCAGTTTTTTTCAGAGCTAGTCATGTGTATGAATTGTATGCATATCAAATATTAGAGCAGAATAAATAATGGGGTAGCTTTGGTGACATATGTAAAAGTATCAGTTATCTTTTTATTAATTTCAATCTTATTTGATCCATCTTCAAAGTATGTTAATACATTACAATTATTTGCAGGTTCTAATTAAAATTTACTAGTGGTTTTTTTAAAGTTAGAAATATAAAATATTTAAACTGTCTTTCCTCATACTTTTTTATCTATATAGATTTGCATTAGCACATATCTTGCATTCCACTTATCGAGGATCATTTCCTATGTTGAATCTTTAGGGGACATTATAATCTTGAATTTATACTGTCTGTTAGTCAGAGAACAAGTTAATTTTCTGCCCATTCATTTGACAGCATTCATGCCTGTTACTGTTTAGCGTTTTTTTTTTCAAAGAAAAGTTTATGATATACAGTTTTTTTTTACAATCTCCACAAATCTGTGTCCTCTCTCATCTCTATCACCATAACCAAATTTACCCAAAATCAATTATAAATGTTTAACATTAAAGTTTTCCATTATCATTTTGAAATTTTATTTGATTTGATCAAAAGCATTTTGTTCATTCATATAAATATCTTCTATTTTGTTACAATGATAACTCATTAAGTCAACCACTTAAATTATTTATATTTGTTAATTTCCAATGACTTGAATCAATAATCTTGTCACTCAATCTAATATACTATCAATCTTTCAGTATTTATTTATAATAAATCAGACTTTGATTTGCTTCTAATATTTATGTCTTTCATCCAATTTTGAACTTATTTATTTTTTCACTTTTTCTTTTAACTTCAAAAAATCCAAATATTAGGTTTTTTCCAGTTTGTGCGATCTTTCTTTATATGAATGTGATCTGCAGTTGTAGGTATCTAAGTATAAGGTTATCATCAAATGGCACTCTGGGTCCACAATCAGGTGATTCTTATCACTCTGCTTTTACACAGAGGCAAAATTCTCCATACAGTAGCACCACTCATTGCAAGCCAGAGTATCAATGGATGCAGGAAGCCTTGTGCATAAAATCCCTATTTAATATCCACTAGCCCAATAGCCCCAGACTAGTTTGTAGCTTGTGGCTTTCATCAGTGAGAAGCCTTGGATCTGAGAGCACTGCACTTAGACCTTAGGATCTAATACAACCCTCCAGCATCCACCTTTTATCTTATTAGCTAACCATAAGTCTGTGAATCCAAAATGAAAACACATGTTTTTAATTCAAGCTCATTAGCTTATATATTCATATATATTTCATCTCAATTCAGCATTGATACTTTTTAGCATCTTTAGTTCTTTAATACCCAAATTTACCATAGTTTTATTGGGCAGAATTGGTATTAAAACACTAAACATCACATAGCCACCATTCTTTGTGCTTACACAATTATTCTCACTGATGAAAGTCACAAGCTTGAAACTAACCTGGGGATATTGAGTGATTAGGTATTAGATAGGAAGTTTATGCACAAACTTTCCTGCATTTATTGATTACTCTGGTTTGCCCTGAATGTCATTACTGTATGGAAAGTTCTGCTTCTACGTAAACAGCTTGTGTAAGCATAATGAATGGTGATCATGTGATGCTTAGTGATTTAATACAGTCTACTTTTGCAACAAACTGCTGCCTTGGCTGGTGGCCTTAGTTTTCTGTGAATAAGGGTTATAATTTAGTTTTGTCTATCATTATCGTAAATAATCGATTATCGTAAATAATCTATATAAAAACACTTCATTCATGTACACATTCAACTTGCCTTTAAAAAAACTCAAGGAATGTTTTAGTTCAAAACTATTAAGCAACTGAGAAAAAAGTCTGTAATATATTTTGATCTCAGGTGTATAAGAAGGTAATAATTTTATATTCTGGCTAATGCATGTTGATGAGAAACATACCCATGCTTGTTTACCATATGAATAATCACATAGTAAAAACGTCTCCAGTGAGAAGAACTTATTACTCTAGCCATTAGAAATTTATTCTGTTTGGTTTTTATAAACTGAGTAATGATCAAAGGATCTCTTGTTAAACAAATAATTATGCTCTTTGTAATAATATTTATTTAATAAGTATATACATACTCATTTGTGATTAATTTATATAAAACGATGGCTAAAAGATCTGACTAATAGCAGTTATAAAACATAGCTTTAAAAAAAAATCATTTAAAATATTAAAAAAGAGATCAAACCCATGCATGAATAGATACTTTTTGACTAATTGGAGTTTGGTTTTATTCATAAAACTATAATGACAATTTTTTAAATTGTTACAGTTTGATTTATAAGTGTCAAAACTACTCTACCCACACCTTTGACAGAAACCACACCAGACAAACACCTCGATAACTATTGCTAATAATTTATTAAACTAAAAATTATCCCTAGTCCACATATAAACTTTAAACCAGTTAAAGATTAATACATCTGTTTTTTTTTTTTATTAAATAAACATACATGAAGTAATTTAACTTTATTTCTCTATTTCCATGTGGAATATCTTTATAAAACGCTATCACCCATTTTTGAAATATATAAAAATCGGGTTTTTTTTATTCGTTTACTCATTAATATGTATAATAAATATGGATTATTCTTTAATATATAATCACTATTTGAAATACCGAGAAGATACACTACCTCACATTATAATTTTATTTTTTCAATTTTTGCCCATTTTTTTATAATTCGTATAAACTGTTTTTATATTCATTTTTTCTTATTATCGAATACTATAGAATGTTATATTTCGCATAATTAATATAAAAAATATTACTCTGTAACTCGTTTTGCTAAATAAAAATTACTTTAAGACTAAATGTACGGATTTCTTTATGAAAATGATTGCATATATATATATATATGTGTGTGTGTGTTTGTGCATTTTTATAAAACAGTTATTATTATTACTTTTTAATTTAAAAAGGCAGAATATTATTTTTTACCCTCAAGTAGATGTATTCGTCAAAAGTTATGACACTTATAAAAAAAAAAAAAGTAGATGTATGTATATTCGTCAAAAGTTTTTGAAAACTATTTTAAAATAAAAGAATACTAATATATATTAATAGTTTCATATTAATTAGTTTGTATGAAATTGAAGATCAAGGATTGCTAAACAGACTAATTGAGAAAGCTGTAACTTATTTTTTATTTTATACGCATGCATATAAACTAATATAAAATCAAAATAGAGGGCGCTTCATTTGAGTTTAAAAACGGTTTGCCGCAAAGTTATTTTTTAGCGTTTGATGCTACTATAAAAGATGGAATTTTGAGCAGATGTAATTCGGTCAGTCAGTCAAAAGATTTTAAGCTGATACATCTCAAAATGGCCATTACTGAAATAAGTTTAGAGGGAAGGGGAAAAAATTAAGCATAGAAGTTTATTGATGAAAAAAATAATTCTATCAAATTCTTTGCATGTAAAGGGAAAAAAGAGATTGAAAGATTAATTTTATTTGACAGTGGTCAAAGAGAGTAATTATTTTGCTTTCCAAATGTATAACTAATAATGCATAATTTTTTTAATGAAAATCATAAGTAATTATTAAACTGTATATTAGTTAATATGATTTTTTTTTTTAAAAAAAAAAGGTTTAAAAAGATTGAAATTAACGATATACAAATTTAAAATACAGAATCGTTTCTCATACACAGCACTTGTCCTTTCACGATATTTCAGTTGCCTGTAATTTGAAAAAGTATTAAATAGCAAATAAAACAATTAGAAATATATAAATTTCACTTTATCGATTTCAGTAATAAGTTTTCAATTCTTTGACATAGCAAAAACTGCGGTCTATTTTAATGCCATCTATAGTAAACTTGAGTAACTAGTGATTACTGGGTAATAGGGCTTTTAAATCCCCATCCCAAAAGCAATAGAGCACTTCTACCTCTGAATATTAAGCCCCATTGATATAGACAAAACTTTGGAACCAGTCTGAGATTTGATATTTAAATGTCCAATCATCAGGTAATCACAAAGTAGATCAATTTTACTATAGATGGCTCTGGAGTAAAAAACTGTTGTAATTTTACCATATATTGTGTAAGATAAAGTTTTAAGTGATGTAGTAACATTTCTATCCATGGTATGTAATTGACTACAGTGAATGAAATACTAGTTACTGACCAGAGACAGATCTTTTGAACATTTCAGGCTTATTAGTTTAGGTTCAAAACAATTTTTTTAAATTTTCAGTATTTTAGACTGAATAGTAAAATTGAGTTAAATGTGGTTTTCAGATGCATAACTGCATTGCTTAATCCTAAATCTCATTGATAAAGCCAAAACCAGAAACTGATTTGGTGGTGAAGATTTAAATGCACTATCATTTGGTACTTATTGATTATGCAACCTTGCAATACATGCCACTGGAGTGAAAGGTTACTCTTGTTTTTTATCAATTTTGCATGAGAACCTTTACAGATCTTCTCTAGTCATACATTTTCTAGTCTCGTGCACTCCACTAATTACATGATCACTCCTTTTTCTATACCGTTATGATAGTGCTGTCTTTTTTGTGTCAAATTATTCTGGAAGTGTACTTTTTGTTAATATCTAAAAATTATTCTTCATGTATAAAGCATGATAAACAGAGTAGCCAAAATTCAAAAAAAACATTAATCACAAAAAACAATGTTTTTTTGAATTTTGGCTACTCTGTTTATCATGCTTTGTACGTGAAGAATAATTTTCATTATCTGACAGAGTTTTTGTATTATTTAATATCTAAAAGTATATATTTTAAAAAATTAAACTGCATCTCAGATGATTGTACATATAGATATATGTTAACACCTACATATTACATAGAATTTGCTATTATACAATATCAGATATGCACAAGATATCATGGAAATAAATATATGGAAAGACTACTGTATTTATGAGATAGACTTATGGATAATATTATGTGACATTCAGCCTCTAAAGAGACAGGTTGAGTTCAGTATTTATCACTCAATTGACCATGCTGTGAATTTTTCTTTATTTCACTAAAAAATGTTGATGAAAATAAAGAGTAGTTTAATATATTCAATCATGTTTTTACTTTATAACAAATGACTCTTTCTTTCCCAGCTCAGATTATTTAGAATATATTATTTTATAGTTAAAAATAGTTGGATGCACATAAGTTCATTTACCAATCTCTTCTTGATGTTAGTTGAGTAGGCTATAAGTCAATTATATGAAAACAAGGCTTTAGATTTTCTGATAACATTTAACTATCTAATCAAAATCAGTTTTACAACCAGGCGTGAAGCTCAAATCATGGCGATAATACTTGAATGCTTCAATTATTGTACTCAAGGTCATTTCTAATAAATAATAATGTTAATCAAGCCTTTTCTTATTGATTATAGTGATTTGTTTAAGTTAATGAACCTGCTTACTGATAAGTCAAGAATGTGTGTAGGAACAAACTTTCTGTTTTTGTACATAAATATTTACAATAACAACAGGAAAGACTAAATTATGTCCTTCATTCCCAATGACTGTAAATTCACCAATCAAGGCAATAATTGGTGGTAGAAAATGCAGAATGCTAAGAGTGTCCTGATTGCATACCCAAATAAACATTTGATGGTGGAAAATTTTATGAATTAGAAGAACTGTCTAATGCTAAATGGGGCATTATTTGACTTTATGAAGTTAGAAGAAAAGTTGAAGAGATAATTTATTTAAAAAATGGTGATGTCTTAAACTATAAAGTTACAAATATTGAAAGAATAAGTGGAGTGAGATTTAGCATAAAAAGAAATGAAAAAAACAACATTGCAGACATTGGTGTTATATTAGGCAGTGTGACAAGATATGTTATGCAAATTAATGAAAGATATCAAGTGTTTTATGCTGAAACAAGTTCTTATTGTGATTCAAAAGTAAAAAACATTTTCATGGATGTGATGAATATAATGTGTTCGATAGAATATATATTTTTAAATTATTATGGGAGACTTTAATGCTAGAAATGATAAATTACTGCAAGGTAGAGGTACTGTGGATAAAATTGATTATGGTGATAGAAGTGAAAGAGTGGACAGAGCTGTGGAGTTGACAACAAAGGAAAACATTATATATTATAGACTAGTTTCTTTGAGAAAAATGGTAAATGGACATGGAAGAATCCAAATGAAGGTATGGCAGATTTGGATTATATTTTAACTAAAGAAAATTTGTATTTCAAGATTGTAATGTTTCAATAGATTCAATACAGAAAGTGATCATCAATTTATAAAAAGTAAAATGCATGTTAATGTAAAATTACAGACAAATTCTTAAGAAAATATAAACAGATTCTGAAGATGGTTCAGATTTCAATGAAACTAGTAAGACAATTGTTACACGATAAAGAACTGCAAAAAAGATATTTGGTAGAAAAAAACAATTCCATGGAAACAAGAATGTATGAAGAAAACAAAGAATAGGAAACCATTGAAAAAAATGAATATCTACAGTTTGGTAAAGTGACATAATAAGAAATTAATAATGATGTATGCAAAGTATAATTGTGAATTGGCAAGGAATATTATAAAAGAAAATAAAAATCTCAAAAATGCAAAGTAGCATCTTGGCATTGGAAGAAAATTTATCCTGCAATAAGAAGAAAAGATGAAACTATTTCTAAAAAGAAAGTTGTCATCATAACATATGTCAGAGAATTCAGAAAACAATTATGTAGCAATAAAGAAAAATAACTAACTATGTCCAACAGTTATTACATTTTCTGAATTGACCAGCATTTGAAATGAAGAAATGAGAAATGCAAGTGAATTTATGCAAAAAGAAAAATTGCTATGAAATGATGGAATTATAATTGATATCTTATGCAAAGCAGATAAAAGAAATACCAAATCTCTAAATGACAATAATACACCATTGTAGTAATAATATTGATATTTAGGAAAGATGATAAAGAATAACTTGTCTAGAAGTTATAGAAAGGACTAATGAATATGAGTTACTGTTATGTTTTGGATCTGTGGATTATAAAAAACATATTTGATTCTATTAGCAGACAAGGTTATTAAAAATTGAATAATCATGGTATCTAGTATATTTTCAAATTCTAAAGAATATTGATCAAAATGCAACACTTATTATTAAATTACATAGTGATACTAAGAATCACATGATCACCATTTCTTATGCTTGCTCACAACTGTTATTAAACAGGCAACTCTCCATACAGCAGACCCTAGATAAGGATTTTATACATAAGCCTTCTGGCATCTATTGATTATTCTGGCTTGCACTGAATGGCTAAGAATATTGGAATTCTGAAGCATCTATGGCAAGCTCTCATCTCCAAATTGTTTTACAACAGTTTTACAAAAAGTATATAGTGAATTAAAATCAGAAGCTAAGGGAATAAAAGTAAATTAAAATTATATGCTATTTACATTTTTTTGGATTATGTGGTCACTTTTGTGAATAATGTTTCAGAGCTTCAAGAGAAAATTTAAGTGCTATAAGATGATAATAAGAAAGTAGGACTAATAATAAATGCTAAGAAGATTAAAGTCAGCGTGTGATGGTTTTCCCAAAACAAGAAAGTAAAGATTAATAATCATAAATTAAAAGAAGTTAACAACTATATCTTGATAAGGTTATTAATAAAGAATGCTTTTGGAAGAAATAACTTAATACTGTATATATACATTTAGATATTTGAAAAGGAAGTGTTTACCCAGATATTACCTATGGAACTGATATTTGAACACTTCACAGAAAAACTATCCAGAGAGTTAAGAACTCTTAACAAAATATAGAATGATATACATTAGAAGTAACAAGAGGAGATCAAAAATAGAATGTGTGAGAGAATGAATGGGTTCCATTGACATCATGGAGGATATTAAAATTTTTTTAATAGAGTTAGATTATACATAATGCTGGAAAAGATAACAGGTGAACAGTTGAAGATTTAAATCGTATTCCAAAAGATTGCAAACAACCTAGAAAGAACCTATGTGTAAGATGGATGGATGGATTAAGAAAAATTGCTGGAATGTTTGTGGATAAGATAGGCTTTGGTTTGAAGAAACTGTATTAAAACATGGAGAGACTTTCATCCTGGAGAGGATAAATGACGTTTAAAAATGATAATGATGATGATGATGTTTTTGATATTATTTTGCGAAGATACACTCACGGCTTTACGTTTTCGTAATTGGTTACTACTTACCAGATATTCAAAACTGTAAAAATTGTTTTTAACAAAAAATGTAAGCTTTTTTTTTTAAATTTTCAACAATCTAATTCTTCCACCCATATTTGAAAGCTGAGCTATGGCCATGATACTTTAGTATTTTAATTATTGTACGTAATTAATTGTAATGACGATGATCAAGAATTGTTTAATTGATAATAATAACTTGTGGAAGCAATAATTCTATTTTTTAATAAGCCTTTCGTAGTATACATTTCATTACTACACGATATGAATCTGCAAACGTACACATACGCATATACTTTTTTTCTTTGCGCATTTAGTGACTATTTGATAAATAGTCGAAAATGTAAAAATTGTTTTTAAATTCTGTATAGTTTCAAATCTGTCTCTTTTTTTTCTTTATTACTCTCACTGTAATTCTGTTGTTTTTTGTAACATTCCGCTTGACTTTCTAAATGACTGATTCATTACTCTTCTTGTTGGCTGCAGTTAATAGCACGAAAAAATTTGTAGCTCCTCTCCTTCACGTTGAATGCGTCACTAAATCAAGAAAAATATTACCAGATGGCGTCATTTAAAATAAATATTTGAAACACAAACAGTATAAAATTCTTCAGTTAGCAACAGCAAGAGTGATCACAATTATCAAGATAGCCATCTGCGATGATTTTAACTTTATTTGTAAAGTCGAGTCTCATAACTAGCAAAAGGTTTCTCTCTTTGTATAAACAAAACAAAGCTTTAGAAAAAGCCAGAGCAATAAACCATTTTAAAGATTATATATATATTATGCATCTCAATTACGTATAAAATTATTATATTATGTTGCATCTCGGTTTATCGCAAGGGTAATCAAAATATGGTCTATCCTAGAATTATCGTGTCGGAAAAAGTGACAGGCTTTATTATCATTGCCATCTGTTGAAACACCTTCTGGACAACCTTACAAAGAATGTCAGAAGCATCTCTTATTAGAGTGTAGCAACAGTGTCGTATGAAAACTGCTCCTTTTACTGTACTTTAAAGCTTTCTCTTGTTAGCCCAATTAATCAAAGGACATCAAATGATATAAAGCTGTAATATTCACATACTCAGATGAGTTTCTGGCTTTTATTTTCTTCCAAAATGGCCAAGCAATATGAAGTATCTCAAATTTTAAAAAACAGAGAAAAATATATTAGGGGAAGGGTGGAAAGCAGTGGCAAACTACAATCAGCGATGATCATATGTGATCACTTATTCAGGACACTCTATCACCTGCCCAATTTTAAGTAGTGGTAGAGTGATGGATTCTAAAGTCTTAGGTTTATGGATTATGTATCAATCCTCTCACATCTGCTACTCGAGTGTCATGTGATGAACTCCCAAGCTACATCCCATTTGATTATTTTCTAAGATCCTATTTCTTAGTTACATCATACTACCTTCATATATATATATATTGCATTGTTTACATATCAGTCACTGGAGTATAAGGTCCTTGAAACTATTCTAGTTCTGGTATTTTTGGTATTCAAACTTTTTTACAAACTTCTAAATGATAAAACGATAATCAAATAAATGAGGCAAAACTCTCCATACAGTAGTGCCACCCTGTGCCAACCAGAGTAATCAATGGATGCCAGAAGGCTTGTGCATAAAATCCCTATCTAATGCCTACTCATCCAATATCTCCAGACTAGTTTCTGGCTTGTGGCCTTCATCAGTGAGGAGCTTTGGCTCTGAGAGCACTGCACCTAGATCTTAGGATCTAATGCAACCCTCCAGCAACCACCTTTTATCTCTACTTAACTATAAAACTATGAGAATGAAATTTGAAGACACAAAAATATTTTCAATCTAAGCTCAATACTTTATATTGTCATATGGATATGAACTCAGTTCAGCACCCATACATTTTGGTATATAAACAATTATGTGCTAGTATAAGAGATGGTGATCATGTGATGCTTAATGGTTTACAATGATATTCAATTATGTTTTTATTAAATATTATGCTAAAGAAACAAATGTAAGCAGTAGAATTAATTCCCGTTATTCTTGATATGGATTTGGGGTAATTTTAATTATATATGTGTGTGTGTGTATACACACAATGGAGACACAAACAACCTTGTATTTTGTCCAAGCCTCCATCTATGTACAAATGAATACAGCTTATAATAGATCACCTTTTTGGCAATATTGATTAGATTGAAATACATATTGTTCATTGAACTGTAAGTTTTTGGTTTGTTTCATCATGCACACATAGATAACACAGATACTTTTTATATGTATAGTGTGCATATGTAAATTAAAATTATACCGTAAATAAAAAATTTAAAAAATTGTAATAATATATTTATCAATAATATTAAGGGGGCTCATTTATATATATATTTTACTGATTGTGTGTTCAGTCATACATTCACTGAAGCTATAAAAATAAGGTAAAAAAAAAAACTAATTACTGTATTTTTATTTTTGAAATAAGGTAAATGGAAATATGACTGACATTTATTGCTGTTGAATATGTTTTGGGTAATATTCTTTTTTTTTTTTTTTTGCAATAATTTTTTTTTTCTAGAATTGTAATAATCATCTTGCTACATCAAAGAATTATGATCTCTCTAATTGTAAATATAGAGGATTTGAACACAGACTTTCAAGCACCCTTCAACTATCCACACTATCTCGTACTACTGATACACATGACCACACACATATAGAAAAGACAAATAATCACCAATACACATATTTCATGCTAAACCAGCACTCATCATTTGGTCTAGATTATCATCTCCCCCCCCCCACATATATATATATAATCAGTGCTCAGTTTATACTTTCCATTAAAGTATGAAGATTTGCTATTTTAATATGAATTGAGCACTGATTATAAATATGTGTGGGAGATGATAATCTAGACCAACTGATGAGTGCTGGTTTAGCACAAAATATGTATATTGGTGATTGTCTTTTTTATATGTGTGTGGTCTTGTGTATCAGTAGTATGAGATAGTGTGGATAGTTGAAGGGTGCTTGAAAGTCTATGTTCAAATCCCCTATATTTACAATTAAGTCCCAGGTATATGAAGAATGCCTATATTTCAGATCTCTCTAATTGTATATTCTAAAACTTTTGATCAGAAAATATTTTATTATGCAAAATACTGCACATTGAATTTGGAAAGGATAATAATGGAAAAACAAAATGTATGTGCTTTCAATGTAAACGGAAGGAATTTTATTAATAGACATAATAATGTATTATATATAAAGCTACATTTGTAATACAATCTTGTTAAATTAGGTCATGTGACATATGATGTGATTTCTTTGTAATAATAATATATTGCACTCTAAGATGGAAAAATGGCTATTGACAAATTGTAAAATTTATTTACAAATTTTATCTTTTTTTAGATATGATGATGTGTAGCACTCTGAGAAGAAAAAGTGGCCACTAGAATACCATAAAAGTTGCAAATTTTAATGTATTTTGTTTATTTACATTTCTATTTGTTTGAGTACATTTTTCTTTGAATGGTATATAATTAATGTCGTGTAGTTAAAATCAGTGTAATTTGTGACTATGCTATTCAGGTAACTTTTATAGATAGCCTGGCCAACAAAAAAATGATGCTATATAATATTCTTAAAAGTTCAACTGAATCACATGTTTGAAATGTATGAGTAAAGACAAGAATTTGTGATGGAGTACCCATTTTAAATAATTTGCAAGAAAATACTACACAGAATAAAATAGAGATGAAGGGGAATTAACTATCAATGTATTTATATAATTAATATATCTGTTATTTTAATTTTTAATGGGATTGAAAGTTTATATCTGGGCTAGAAATGATATATAATCTTTAGTCTCATAATACAACCATTATATTAATCTTTTCACAACTTTATAATATTTGGATTAATAATGATATGACAATCTCTGATATGAAAAATTATTATTAATAATCATTAATATGTTTATCTGAATTGGATGGTGTCAATGTTGTGAGAGCAAAAAATTTGATATGGATAGATCAAACTCTAGTAAAGACAATAATTAACGTTTATATCTGGGTTATCAATGATATGATAATCTTTAGCTTAATAAATGATTAGTAATAATCATTAATATATTTATCGATAGGTTATGGTATCAGAATTTGAGTGCACACAGTTTGACACTTGGAAATCAAACTATAATAAAGCTATAAATAGTCAAAATAAGAGTAATAAATCACATGACCCTATACTCTTAAGCTTGTAAGTTATAAACAATGAAGATTATCCTAGCACCTCTCTGAGAAGTGCCAAAGCTGAAACCATGGGTCCTGACAAAGATATTTTAAATGCTTTCTCTGGCTAAGCATTTATCACAAAGCTTGTTGAGGAATTGGCAATCCTCATTATTTACAATAAAGCTATTATTGGTAAGTACAAAACAAATAATAAAGATATGTGGGAAAGGTTGTAGATGTGAACTAAGAAATATTGATTCAACATCAAATATATCTTAGGATCATTTGTCTTTCCAGATGTTTTTTACTCACAAGATTGAAAAAAGTCTGTGAAAATACCATTTTATGTATATCTAAAAAAATGGTACATATGTTAAAAGTAATGGATTAATTATTTCACGCATTTATGATTAGTTTAAAAACAAATATATTAATAAATAATTATAACGTACACCAAATCTTTTAAAAACTTGTTTTTTATTTTTTTGCCACCAAAATGAAATATATATTAAATTAGATTTCCAACGTTTCGACTATTTCTTTATTTTTTTCTATAGTCTTTTTCAAGGAACTAAAAATATATAAAAAGGAGAAAAAAAAAAAAAAATTCATAAAAATTTTTAAAACAAACAAAAATAAAAATCCTGTCACATATACATACTATTTTGGAAAATATATTCTTTACTTAAAAAAAACTATAAAAAGACTATAGAAAAAAATAAAGAAATAGTCGAAACGTTGGTTAATATATATTTCATTTTGGTGGCAAAAAAATAAAAAAACAAGTTTTTAAAAGATTTGGTGTATGTTATAATTATTTTTTAAAAGTATTTTGATCACTTTTAATAAAGAATCTAAGGTGAAAGAGTTTATTTTTATTTATTTTAAATATATTAATCCTTAATTATGTTTAAAGATTTGGGTAAGAATGATATGTCAATCTCCAGTCCAATAAGTAATTATGAATAATCAATAATACATATGAAATGGATGGTACCAAAGATGTAAAAACAGAATGTTTGATACTTATAAATTAACTTGTAATAATTTAATATTTATAAATATTAATCAAAATGACACTCTAATTGAATTTAAAATTTTATTTCAGCTAAGAATAGTATAATAATTTGTAGTCTAATAAATAATTAATAATTATCATTAATATAATTATCTTAAGTAGATAGAGTCAAAGTTGTTAGAGCAGTGTTTGATACTTGTCAATTAATTTTCAATAATTTAATATTTGTAAATTTTGAATGAAATGATAAATTCACGTATAAAATATTGTGTCAAGCGTTGTTAGCCGAGAGGTCATCGCATCCGCCTTGCAAGCAAGTAGTTGGTTGCAGACGGTTGTGGGTTCGCGTCCCGGCCGATGCTATGACATATGAGAAAAAAAATATTGTGACCAGGATTAACATGAAATGTGCATCTTGCAGGTAATTTGTCTCTTTCAGGCATCTTTGTTCATATGTTTCAAGAAGGTGCAGTGAAATCGATTTTTTTTTATTTCACTAATGAAGATATTCCATATGAAAAATATATTAAACTCAATCTGAGTTCTAAGTGTTTGTCTGTTATATTATTTCTATGATGATATCTAACCAATAAATTATTAATAATACTCATTAAAATATTTATCTGAAGTGGATCATATCAAAAATGTAAGGATAGGAAGTTTGATTCTTGTAGATCAAAGTGTAATTATTATATTTATATAGAAGAGCTAGCTGTTGCAAAACGCAAAATGTTTAACTCATCAGGTTTTAATTTTGTATTCCTTCTCACAACTACTCACCCATAATAAAACCATTCTTTCCAAATTCTTCTTGGAAGAATTGTATTTGTTGTATTAATTATAGATAGGTGTGATTGGGAGAATAAGAAAATACACTGTCAGGAGAAAAAATTAAATCGGGTTAAATATATTTTACTTTACAACTGTAATTTTTACATATATAAATTCTCATTGCACATAAATTATAATTCTCTACACAAAATAATGAGTACAGCAGGTCGCTTTTACTCAAATCATCTGAGAATCCATAGAGAAAGCATCTAAACTTTAAACCACCTAGTGAAAATAATCATCACAGGTGAGTCGATCTAATAAAGCAACATGTCTGTTATTTATACACATATGGTGATTTAGCAATTATATTACATTTAAATCATACTTACTGGTGAACTAAGTGCAATTCTCTATTCCAGTGCTATCTATAGTAATATTGGACAATCAGAGTACCAAATACAGGTACATTTAAATTCCTATCCCCTAACCAGCTTCTGATTTTTACCCCTGTCAAAGACATTCAACCAATAGTTTAATCAACAACTCAAAAGACTGCTTATCCTCTGATCAGACTCCTCATACAGTATACAAGATCCCATGTCCCAAAACCAGCTGCAATGCTGCTACTTACACAAAAAAGCTCTGAATAAACTCAAATATAATTTCATCTTTTTAGAACACCAAAAATCCATCAGACACATATTTGAACTATCTTCTCCAGCCATCACATGCACAGAACATCATAACTCTAAATATAAAATCAAAGAAACATGGCTTATAGCCAAGATCTATGCTATAAACCAGAAGGACACACAACTACTTTGCATATATATAAATATTTTTGCATACATTTTTACTGTGCTCACACAATCCACTTGCTATGATTATAACAAGATAAAACTTCTCAAAAGTGCTCAACCAATTAATATTACAATTTGGACTTAGCTTTACCATTGTCTGTGTTTTAGTGCATTTAGACATATTAAGCTAAAATCATAAAGTTACGAACTTGTTCTTATTAGCTCTTTTAGCCTAAGGATAAAAGTAACCTGCAGTTGACATAAAAGTGAGATCTCTAAAATATACAGAAGCTATCTTTGTTAGGTATATATAACTTTGCAAATGAGTTGATTTGAGTTCAAAACTTTTTTTTTAATTTTGAGACATTAACCATTACTAATATAAAGATATAAAAGATGGTTGTTAGATCCATAAATATGTTAATTTCAATCTTTAAATATTAAGTCCTAATTGATGAAGGCAAAAACAAGAAACAGATCTTGAGATATGGATATTAAAGCA
Organism: Epiperipatus broadwayi; assembly: GCA_028023455.1. NCBI lineage: Eukaryota > Metazoa > Onychophora > Udeonychophora > Euonychophora > Peripatidae > Epiperipatus > Epiperipatus broadwayi. Next base: position 3,592,267 of record JAQFVV010012513.1, read on the forward strand.
CTTTACAATTTGGAATTTGTTATTATTGAGGCTTCATTATCAATAGTATTCTGTCCCATGGACAGGTGCAGAGAATAGTCACATCACCAATTCAACCATTTTCTACTCCATTCTCTTAATTGTCCAGCTCTTCAATTTCACATAACCCTTCCCATCTTTTATACCATCCAACAATGTAAATCTGTTCCATCTTTTCTTCTGGCTTCCATTCTCCAATGTCTTAAAAACATCTTTTATTAAACTATACTTTCTTCTTAATACATCCACTCTAGTTTCTTTTTCTATTTCTAATTTCCTCAATATTCTTTTTACATTTACTTTTTCAAAGTTTCTTTATTCTTTGATGCATCCAACTGATTTTTTTCCCATTCTTCTCCATGTTGACATCTCAAAAGTTTTCAATCTGTTCCTAATTTTATTACTCATTGTTCATGTTTAACAACCATACAATAGCCCATTCCACATATAATAAATAAACTTTTTTATTCTCTATTCAAAGGTTCACAAAATATTTTCTTTCTCTTAATAAATGTCTTCTTTGTCAATGCTATTCTTCTTTTAACTTCATCTTCACTTCTTCCATCCTCACTCAACCAACTCCTGAAATATCCATTCATTTACCAATTGAACTATGTTATTATGGATTTCGATTTGCAGTTCTTTTGCATTCCTCCCTTTCCATAAATATTTAGTCTTCTCAACATTAATCTTCATTCCATATTCCATATTTTCTTCCTCCAATCTATTCAATATGTTTTGAAGGTACTCTTCATCCTCAGATATAAAAGCCATAGCATCTGAAAATCTTATACAACAGCTTAAAAACATGTTTCTGGAGAAAGATGAAGAGAAATTATGTTACCAATTAATAATATAAAGATTAAGGTGGATTGAATATTGTTTAGCAACTTAAAAAAGTCTTAAGCTGGTTTTAAAAATTCTTTACAATCTTAGGAAATTCTAAATTTCATATTAAGGATATAGTTTTTTATTACATGAAAGGAATTACTGCAACTAAGCAAGTGGATATAGAACTGTTATTTTACTTGTTTGTATGAAGTAAAACAGACACCCTATCTATCAGTGGAATATAAATTCATCAGAAATGCTTCATTTAAGGATGCTCTGTACATTTTCAAAAATGCAATGGCAAGATTGTAAAACCAATGAATATGTTCTTCAGCTCTGCTATTATATGATACTATTGGTTCCATCATTGTGAAATCAGACCTTAGGCATCAGAAAAACTTAATTCAAGGATTCACTATAAAAAATTTTAAAATATAACAGCAAGATCGTAAAACGAATCAGTATGTTCTTCCACTTGCTGGATGGTGATACTATTGATTCCATCATTGTAAAATCAGACCTTAGGCATCAGAAAAACTTCCTTCAAGAATTCACCATAAAATTTTTAAAATATAATGTCAAGATCATAAAACAAATCACTATGTTCGTCCACTTGCTGGATGGTGATACTATTGGTTCCATCATTGTAAAATCAGACCTTAGGCATCAGAAAAACTTAATTCAAGGATTCTCCATAATTTTTTTTAAAATATAATGCCAAGATTGTAAAATGAAATCACTGTGTTCTTCCACTTGCTGGATGGTGATACTATTGGTCCCATCATTGTAAAATCAGACCTTAGACAGCAGAAAAAGGATTCACCAAATCGGGGGGGTCAGAAAAACTTCATTCAAGGATTCACTATAAAAAAATTTAAACACAATGGCAAGATCGTAAAAACAATAATTATGTTTTTCCACTTGCTGGATGGTGATACTATTGGTTCTCTCATTGTAAAATCAGACCTTAGGCATCAGAAAAACTTTATTCAAGGATTTACCATAAATTTTTTAAAATATAATGCCAAGATCGTAAAACGAATCACTATGTTCTTCCACTTGCTAGAGGGTGATACTATTGGTTCCATTGTAAAATCAGATCAGAAAAACTTAATTCAAGGATTCACCATAAATTTTTTAAAATATAATGCCAAGATTGTAAAATGAATCACTATGTTATTCCACTTGTTGGATGGTGATACTATTGGTTCCATCATTGTAAAATCAGACCTTAGACATCAGAAAAACTTCAAGGATTTACCATAAATTTTTTAAAATATAATGCCAAGATCGTAAAACAAATCATTATGTTCTTCCACTTGCTGGATGGTGATACTATTGGTTCCATCATTCTAAAATCAGACCTTAGGCATCAGAAAAACTTCATTCAAGGATTCACCATAAAAATTTTTAAATACAATGGCAAGATCGTAAAACCAATCATTATGTTTTTCCACTTACTGGATGGTGATACTATTGGTTCCCTCATTGTAAAATCAGACCTTAGGCATCAGAAAAACGTTATTCAAGGATTTACCATAATTTTTTTAAAATATAATACCAAGATCGTAAAATGAATCACTATGTTCTTCCACTTGCTGGAGGGTGATACTATTGGTTCCATTATTGTAAAATCAGACCTTAGACATCAGAAAAACTTCAAGGATTTACCATAAATTTTTTAAAATATAATGCCAAGATCGTAAAACAAATCATTATGTTCTTCCACTTGCTGGATGGTGATACTATTGGTTCCATCATTCTAAAATCAGACCTTAGGCATCAGAAAAACTTCATTCAAGGATTCACCATAAAAATTTTTAAATACAATGGCAAGATCGTAAAACCAATCATTATGTTTTTCCACTTACTGGATGGTGATACTATTGGTTCCCTCATTGTAAAGTCAGACCTTAGGCATCAGAAAAACGTTATTCAAGGATTTACCATAATTTTTTTAAAATATAATACCAAGATCGTAAAATGAATCACTATGTTCTTCCACTTGCTGGAGGGTGATACTATTGGTTCCATTATTGTAAAATCAGACCTTAGGCATCAGAAAAACATCATTCAAGGATTCACCATAAAAATTTTAAAGTATAATGCCAAGATCGTAAAACGAATCACTATGTTCTTCCACTTGCTGGATGGGAAGACTATTGGTTCCATCATTGTAAAATCAGACCTTAGGCCAGAAAAACTTCATTCAAGGATTCACCATAAAAAATTTTAAATACAATGGCAAGATTGTAAAACCAATCATTGTGTTTTTTCACTTGCTGGATGGTGATACTATTGGTTCCCTCATTGTAAAATCAGATCTTAGGCATCAGAAAAACTTCATTCAAGGATTCACCATAAAAAATTTTAAAATATAATGCCAAGATCGTAAAACAAATCACTATGTTCTTCCACTTGCTGGATGGCAATACTATTGGTTCCATCATTGTAAAATCAGACCTTAGGCATCAGAAAAACTTAATTCAAGGATTCACCATAAATTTTTTAAAATATAATGCCAAAATCGTAAAATGAATCACTATGTTCTTCCACTTCTGGATGGTGATACTATTGGTTCCATCATTGTAAAATCAGACCTTAGACATCAGAAAAACTTCATTTAAGGATTCCCCATAAAATTTTTTAAATACAATGGCAAGATCATAAAACCAATCATTATGTTTTTCCACTTGCTGGATGGTGATACTATTGGTTCCCTCATTGTAAAATCAGACCTTAGGCATCAGAAAAACTTTATTCAAGGATTCACCATATAATTTTTAAAATATAATGCCAAGATCGTAAAACAAATCACTATCTTCTTCCACTTGCTGGATGGTGATACTATTGGTTCCATCATTGTAAAATCAGACCTTGGGCATCAGAAAAACTTAATTCAAGGATTCACCATAAAATTTTTAAAATATAATGCCAAGATTGTAAAATGAATCACTATGTTCTTCCACTTTCTGGATAGTGATACTATTGGTTCCATTATTGTAAAATCAGACCTTAGGCATCAGAAAAATTTCTTTCAAGGATTCACCAAAAAATTTTACAAATACAATGGCAAGATTGTAAAACCAATCATTATGTTCTTCCACTTTCTGGATGGTGATACCATTGAATCTACTACTGAAAAATCACACCTTTATTGGATTGGACATTAATAAACAAATTGCTAAGGAAGTTATTATAGTTATGCCAAATTAAAATATGAAAATGATGAACTACCATCAAAATATTGAGTTAATTAAAAAGAGAAGAAATGACAATTATTTAGACTTGTATTAATATACTGTACAGGCTTACACACACCTGCATGTATATAATGTAATATATATAAGGGATTCGAACTCAGACTTTCACACGACCCTCAACTCTCCATGCCATTTCATATTGCTGACCCACCTGATCATACACATGTTGAAAAGATAAATAGTCACCAATATATGTATTTCATGTTAAACCAGCAATAATCCATTGGTCAATTCCTACATTTCAATAGGCTTTAATCAGCCTTTGATTTATTTAAAGGAATAATATATTTCTATATTTATTGAACAAATTAATGGTTTCTTTTTTATTATTATTTAAAGAAAAAAACATTTGTTTTTCTCTTTCTAACTTTTATTTTTAAATTGTTTTATGTAACACATATATACATATGTGTCACTATATATATATATATATATATATATATATATATATATATATTGTACCAGTCAGAATTGTATGTTCATATAACAAGAATCAGCATCTAAGCAAAAGTACCTAGAGTTCAATCATATGCGAGATACACAGGTCAGGAATACTCATGAACTCCACCCTATTGCCCATTTCCCAAGTCTATAACATTACAAACAACACTTCTGATGATAGCAAACAACATTTTAACAATCCCCGGCCCAGAGGGTCAGCAGAGACACAAGAGATCTAATGATTAACTAGATGATGATGCAATATAATAACAGAAGTGCATGCATGAATTAAGAAAATGTCCAAAGAATAGACCATTAAATATGAATTTATTGAAAATAACTTTAGTAATGAAATTAAATCAGTATGTGAGCAACGGGATATAGAAACTTAAAACACATTATAACCTTGATTACATAAAGAATACTCGATCTAGGTTTCACTTCATGTTAATGTGGGCATTCCATGCAAGCCTTAGTAACATAATTTAAGGGTTGATGGAAATGCAACCACTAAATTTACATAGTAAGAAATTAATTAATTGAAACGATGCAGCTTAATATGCTAATATATATATATTACAGGGTTTCTATTATTCACGCTAAGACATTTTTAAATCATTAAGAATATAGTAGATTTCAATAACCATACATGGGTTTTTATTATGAATATTTATAAGATTTTAAGTTACAAAGAATATAATGGATTTTAATAACTATACGGGGAGCTTTTATTATCCACATTATCATATTTAAATCACAAGAGTATAACAGATTTCAATAACTGTACATGGGCTTTTATTATGAATATTATATTTTAAATAATAAATGATCGAGTGAATTTTGATTATATTTGGACTTCATCAGAATTACATCAACAATCGATCAATTATCTTGGAAATTATGAGATGATTCATCATTTATGATTTACGTATAGAATAAGGAAAAGCATAATTATTTTGACATTTCGTCACATGACTTGACCTTTATAGGCCTTCTTAAAAGTTAACTGTTAACGTATTTAATAGCGGTTGAACGAAAGAGTAGATAGCGCTAATAAGCGATAACATATAATAAGACAAACTAAATTTATATTATAATGAGAACTTGGCGTGGCTTAGGAAAATCATATCATTATGACTTACAGATGAATAAAATATATGAGAAAGTATAAACGAGAGTGTGTGGACCGAATAATAACATTTGAGAGGATGAGAAGCTTCATCAACTTGAGAATGAAGAATATAAGCTCATCTGCACTTGTGACAGATGGCATCTGAAGAAGTGATCGGCAAGATACTATGGTTCCCATTTTCCGAATGTTAACCCATAATAGAGCTTACATGACCAAACACAATCTGTGGGAGTCGGAGCCTCCACACTCCTCCGAGAAATGTGCTTTAAGTATTCCAGTGATGAGAGAAAGTATGACAAAGCAACCTTTGATTTATGAACGTTATCACCAGGATGCATCATGAGGGCTTTCAGGTTTGTATTAACACTGATTTAGATGGCCTTAAATAGTAATTAAGCCTAGTGTAATGCAATGATTATGTACAAGCAATCCCAAAAAGGGCCTGCAATTTACTTAAAGAAGTTATCTAGCATATCAATAATAAAATATAACACTTAAAATTCCCTTCGTTGAATGCAAATCAATACGCTCAAGAAATTAGTTACCCAAAATATTGTTAGATGGCGGGCTAATTATATAATGAATCATCACTTAAAAGTAAGGATCTGAATTCAATTTAATTAATACTAAATTTATGTAATATTAATCAATAGCGTGAAATAATAGTTAATATTTTATTTGAAATGATAATGGAAAGCATAATATAAATTAAATAAAATGGTTTAGGAATATTTTCAACCGGGTGAATTTTTATAGTTTTGCAAGAACACTTACATTTACGATTTAAATTCCTTAATGCGGAATAGTAAAATAAGATAAGATTAATTCGCCAGATTGAATTATTAGCATATTAAAATGAGTATGATTTACATAATATCAAATTAAAATTGCCGCATTTGAAAATAATAATACAAGAAGAGTGAAAACCTAGTAATCGAGTTTAGAAAATCAAATAGAATTGAGATATTGAAGCGAAAGAAAAGTCATTGTTTAAGCAATTAATCGGTTTAGCATTACCGATGAAAAATAAGCAATTACACTTTGAAAATATAAAGATTACAAAAGTGGAAATATTAAAAGGACATGCTTTAAGTGAGCTATATTTACATAATTAGAGGTTGAATTTTACATTTTATGATTAAGGAGATTATTTAGATGAAAGTTTTAAAGTTCATTTTACGGCAGGGAATTACCTTTCTTTCTGATGACTTCACAGCCATATGCACACGCGTTGGTTTCTGTTTTATGAAATATGATTAATTTGGCATTATTTTGACGAAATTGCGGTTTAAGTCTGTTCCTTATGTAATTTACAGTTCATTTTGGCAGTAGTTTGGAAACGATGGCTTATGAGTACATTGGCATTGGCTTGATTTTGGAGAGATCGGGGAAGCAAATTTTAACTCTACTCACTAACCATTTTAAAGTTCTGAGTGATGTAGATTTCCTTAGCAACAACGTTTAGAAAATAACATGTAGAGAGCTTTTGGTTAGGAACTGCGGTGGTATTTATACTCATTTTTAGCTGCCTTTGGGTAATCCCCGGATGTCAGCTAATGGTTACAATGACACAGCAGATTTTAAAGTATGAACGAGATCAAGTTCGAGAGAATTAGTCTTGGTCTATTTTGGGCTGAAAATAAACCCGCGGAATAAATGTTAAGTAACGTGAATTTTAAAATAAACCTATGCTAAAATAAAACAAATCTTTTCTGAATTTAAAATAAGGCAAGTCTTTTATTTAATAAATTTGCATTACTCTTTCGAACTTTCTCTCAATTAAAATATACATGAATAAAAAAATATACGTAATATAATGTTTTTAATAAAATTATTATGTTTATCTGTTACACACACATATACGCATGATTGTTTACCGTAATAGAAATTTATGTTTTATATTTATATCAATTTTAGATGAGAATAAAGCTTAATAAAAGATAAACAATCATGTGCATCGGTGTACCTTCACTCCCTAGTGATTGTTTATTAAATGACTGAGTTTGAACCCATGTTTGAAAGATTTCAAACATCACCAGAAAGTGAAGCCAAATGTGTGCAACAGATTTGAGTGCTTCAATAAAAAAATATATATATACAATTAGTCTGACAGTTTTATTTTAACTTTTGGCTTGAAGTCTATTGGGCCACGTGGCAAAAAGGGTGAGAAATGCTAGCTTATATGACTGACTTATTTGCCAAATTTTAGAAAACCAATTTGAAGCTACAAGGCAATCAATTAAATTTAATCAAAATTAAACGTATAATATCTGTGTTTGTTGCAAAACTTATGCTATATAAACAAAACTTGGGGAGAGGAGAATGCTTTCAGTTTCCAAATCTTTTAAAATTTCAAAACCGAGATGAAGGATTTGCTTGCTTATTGGTAACAGCTCTTCATTCTGACCTCAGCCAAAGATTTGAAGACATTCTTCATTTGTTTATCCCCCATTGGTTGTTGGAATATTTTCCAAGTAGACTCACAAACTCAGATGTATCCATACTAATACAGGAGCAACTCATTGAATTATCCACAAATGAGGAGTTAAAATCAATGTTTGAACAAGGATACCACAAATTCTGGTTACAAAAACAGATACCAATTTTATATCCTGCATTATGGGTCACTATACAGAAGCTATTGTTTGCTTTACCATCTTCCTATTTAGTAGAATATGGATTTAGTGCAGTCGTGAGCTTCATCATAAAAAAAAAACTGGAAATTAGTGCTCGCGGACTCACAACCATAGAGCCAAACATAAATAATCTCATATCATCCTATCGGATTCACCCATCTCATTGAAAAAAAATATGTCTTTGTAATCAAAGTTAATTTTGTAATTTTTAAATTATGTTGTTGTGTTGAGTTATTTCACTTTGGGTTTATGGTCAGGTTTTTGTATAAGAAGGGGTCCATAGGCATATTCACTTTGGGAACCAGATGAGTCAGAACAATGACCCTGGAAGAGGAGTTAATAATAATGATACTTAAAACATTGTAGCTTTATGAGCATGCGCAGTTGACTGCAATTTAAATAAAGTTTTTTTTTTTTTTATTGAAACCTTTAACAACAAAAACTAAATGGCGAAAATATACCAAATGCCATCATAACAAACTTTGAGACAAATATTGTTTCATATATTTATATTTTATATTAACATGTTTTTATTGAACTTTTTTTTTCTTTTATAGATGGATATACGACAGATGATATCGTTTTTTATTGGAAAGAATCTGACCCGGTCCAAGTACGTGAACCGTTAAATCTTCCACGTTTCAAACTAAAAGAACGAAAGACAGATTACTGTACAAGTAGAACAAATACAGGTGAGTGAATACGTAAAAAAAAATCATTTTAATGTGCTATGAATTTATTTTTGTAGATTATAAAGAATACCAGATGAAAATATTTGAATTGAAACCTCATACACGCTTATAAATACTAGCATTTTGATAATATATTCTGGTTACACACATTCTTTTTTTTCTTTTTATCTTGTCATCATAAACGATAAAGTTAATGGAGTAGTCACTCTCTCCGTATTGTATCACCATCCAGTATAAGACTAAAATAATCAATGGGTGCTAGCAGGTTAGTCCATCAAAACCCTATCTAGTGCCTACTCATCCAATATCCCAGACTGATTTCTACCTGTTGGCTTTTATCAGTGAGGAGCCATAGATCTGAGCACACTGCATCTAAATCTTTGGATTTAATTCAACCCTCTAGCAATCGCCTTTTATCTTTTTAATTAACTATAAAGCTATGAACCCATAAAGATGTGGAAACATTGCTATTGTTTTAATATTGTATAAGCATAAGAAATGGTGATCGTATAATGTTTTAGTGGTTTAAACGATGTTTGAAATGACCATTCACACATATAAATAAACCGAATGTCCTGAATAGTTTAGTTCAGTGTGAAGTAAAAGATTCTGATACTCAATATTCATGGATCACAACATCAGTACTTCCAAATTACTCTAAATTCTTACATATTGTTAACAAAATAAACCAGTTGATTATTATTATTAACAGGCAGAATAAAAGTCTATGGTATAATTCTTATTTAATTTAAACATCAATGAAAATACACATATCATAGGCTAGGATATATTAAGAACGCAGTTGACACATTTATCAACGTTTTTGAAAATTACATGATTATTTGTTTCTGTACTTGTTAAATCTCAGCCACATATATATATATAATTGAACAATTTAATAATATTAAACTCAGATGTGAAAGCCATTAAATTCAATATGCTAGCTTATGTGGGTGAGTAAACTGCACTACCAAGTAAGGTTATACTAGTAATTGCAACTAAAAGAATTCAGGGAGTGTGATAATAAACCTCTGCAATTTTTTAAGACATGGAGTAGAATAAGAGTGTAATGTGGTCTTGATTTTAACCCACATGTGAAATCCAATAAACATAGTATTTTAGCTTATGTGTGCCTGTAATATTCTTTATCAAATAAATTTTTTCTGATAAAAGCAGCTACAATTAGATGAATTCAGGAATGCAGAGTATTGACTCACTCTCTACAACAAAGGGATGGCAAAAATTTTATAATAATGTGACAATATTTCATGCATAAATTTCATATGAAATTTCCTACACAACTTTTAGAGTTATTAATACACAGATAATTAATGTTTTATTTTTTTATGATATTATAATATATTTCAGAAAAATTATAAAGTTTAAATAATGTTTACTTTAATGAGCTGGAGTCTGTTTTGCTTTCCCCAAACTTTTCATGTTTGGATTTACATTTGTAAACGAAAGCAACATGATATTTTTCAAATTGATCTTGTTTATTTTTTATTAATTTTATGGTGAAAATAAGTTTTGCAAAGATGAAAATTTCAATCCTTACAAAGGATAAATAATGAAAAGCTATTGCAAACTGACTTTGAATTAGCTATTACAAAGATGGGATAAACTTGACATTTTTATTGATAAAGTGAACAATATACAAAATATTATTTAGTTTGACTCACTGAATCTGAATTCTTAAACAGTAGTAACTTTCTCCATAAAGTAGTGCCCCCAAGTGTGAGCCATAGTAATTAATGGATGCTAGAAGCTTTGTGCATCAAAAGCCCTATCTAGGGCTTATTTATCTAACATCTCCAGACTATTTTCTATCTTTGTGATCTTCTTGTGATCTTCATCAGTGATGAGCCTTGGACTGAGAGCACTGCACCTAGATGTTTGGATTTAATGCATCCTTCCAACAGCCATCTTTTATCCTTTTAGTTAGCTATAAAGGTATGGGCCCAAAATGAAAATACAATAATGTTTTCAGTCCAAACATTCATTTGTATAGACATACAGATCTGAACCCAGTTCAGGATCTGTATATTGTTAGTGTCTTTGTGTTTTTTAATAACATTTAGTCACCATTATCTTTTTGCTACAATTGGTATTAAAACACTAAAAAATTACATGATCAGTATTTCTTATACTTACAGTGTCTGTTAAAACAGTAACATAAGAAATGGGTAAACATAAGAAATGGTGGTCTTGTGATGTTTTAGTGGTTTAGTAGCAATTCTCTCCAAATTATGATGGTGACTGTGGTTATTAAAAAACCCTTGTCACTATGATGTATAGATACTGAATTGGATTCAGATCTGTATGATAATATAAACTTGGATTGAAAGCATTATTGTTTTCATTTTGGTCCCATAGCTTCATAATAAATTAAAACAGTAAAGAATGGCTGCTGGAGGGTTGCATTACATCCAAAGATCTGGGTGCAATACTCAGATCCAAGGTTTCTCACAAGGTGACAAGCTAGAAACTGGTCTGAGGATATTGAATGAGAAGGCACTAGATACAGATTCTTTATACAACTTCTAGCATCCATTAATTATTAGGGATTTCACTGGATGGCACTACCATTTGGAAAGAATTGCTATTGTCTTAATAGAATGCATTAGTATAATAAATGTTAGTCATGTGATGATCTGAACTTTTGTTATAAATTTTTATTTTTGAGTTCTAATAAGAGATGTTTTTGATTACAGAATTACCTTGTAAAAATCTAGGGTTATTCTTAATTTTTATAATGAGGGGTCTTATGTGATATATTTAGTCCTGCAATGCACCATGTTTGGTATCTGCACCTTAGATTGTTGATTCCTCCTTAAGATCTCATCAAGAATTAAATAGCTCTTTTCAGTTACTACAAAGTTATTTTCTTTAACCAACTCACTATTTCAGGTGAAAGACCCTGCATCTGAGAAATCTAGACATTTAATTTGCATTTTTAACCCTCTACTGAAAAATTTTGCTGACATTTTTTTTTACAGCTTTAAAATTCATGTATAAATCTTTTCTATTTTAATTTCAAAAAAATTCAAATATGTCAGGATAATTAAATAAGCAGGAGTTTCAAAGTTTCTGAAACCACATGATGTTGTGTGGTTATTGTTGTATATTTGGTGATCTTGAACTTTGTGAGATTACTTCGAGAAAATATTACAATATTTTAAAAGGTTGATTTTTTGGAAAGTTTATGATTATTTTTGTATTGTAATTGTGTAATAATTATTATAAATCAAAATATATATTATTATATATTTATTTTTTACATAAATGTTTTATTTTTAAATATAAAAGAATATATTATTCTGTATAATGTTACCATAGAGATTTATAGTCACAGAAAACACAACTATCTAGTAATGTTAGCACTAAACAGTCTGTTATAACATTTAGCAATATTGTAAAAATTATGAAACAATTTTAGACCGTTAAAGCATAAAGTAATAGATTTACTAGATATTAAAAATAATTTGTTCAGATTTTTAAAACAAACATCAAACAAAAAAGATTTTGTTCATTTTGCAAATTGAATCAGCTCCACATGAAATTTGATGCCATGACAGCACGTTGTTTTGATTAAAATCTAATTTTTAAAATAATTCTGAAAATCAAATCTGATTTTTAAAATTTCTAAATAAAAATATATATCAAATGAGGCCAAATTTATTATATTCTGATAAATAATAATGGTTTAATATTAAAATGAAAGTTGAAAGCTTAAATCTACTGAGAACAAAGAAATCTATCAGAGTACAGGAAGGTTAAAAATAGATGCAATAATTTATCAAATATATTAAACCATAAGTACAAACATTTAACAACTTATTAACTTATTGATAAGAAATTTATAAATAACTAAATTTCATAAAACCAAAATGTCTGAATGAAACTTAGTCTCTAATTCCATAATATTTTACATTTTATGCACCTTTTAAATGAAAATGTAATTTACTCCCTAGCAATCTATTTTGAATGACTTAAATCAAATAAAAATCATTAAGTGGTTATTTATACATTCATGAACCTAATGATTAAAAAAATGTTATATGATTATTAAATTATATGTAAATAAAATAATTATCTAGCACCACAATGAACAAATGTTATAATGAAAGTCCAATTCATCCATTATGGAATGTAAAGATTGCTAAACATATCATTATGTAATAAAGTAAAAAAAAAATATTAAAATAATACAAAATGCACTAAATAGGAATTTAAAAATATATATCATGTGCCTTATATTTTTCATACATAGTTTATTTTAAGTTAAATAATTATGGTTCATCAGAAATATCAAACTTGTCAATGTAAATTGAAAATGGTTACCATAAAATAATCATAACCATGGTTTTAACCAAAAAATACATACCAACTGTAATGTGCCTATTATATGTTATTTTTACACACAAGTTTATATTTTTATTATTTTTTTTTTAAACTTTTTAATCAAATATTTAGAGTTTATCACATATTTTGTATCTGAGAAGATGACTTAAATTTTTTATCATAGAAAATCATTGTAATTGCGTGCTTTTTTGAGATTCTTAATGAAAAGTTTTGGAAATCCTGAAATTTTTTAATATAGGAAATCATTATAATTCTTTACTTTTTTAAGATGCTCAATAAGAAGTTTTAGAAAATGTGGTATTTTTGTAAAAATTGCATACAAGTTTGTGCACTCCACAAAAACCAGAATTTATTCGAGAGATTGATTTTAGATTGTGTACTGATAACTGAAAACTGTAATTAAAGAATTAACGTAATGGCGATCGATAAAGTTCCAAAAAATATTTGCTGATTGCAAATATTTCTAGATAAGAGACCTTACCTTATTGGAGAAGGTAATTAATTGTTGCAGTTATCAGAAAACTATAAAAAGAGTAGGTAACAAGTATGAGGCCATTTGAGTGCATCTCCAGTTGATTTTCCTGTTCAATTCCAGTACGAGAGATCTAATGTCAGTGCTTTGGTTAATGTCCAGTGCTCAGTGGAAATGTAATTCATGGGTATAGCTGAAAGGACCCACAGAGATTGGGAGACCATAGCCTGAGAAAACTGTCTGGATAGCAGCTGAATGAAGAGTTGAGTTTCCAGTGGTTTTCAAGTAGAGTTACTGGTGGACTGTTGCAGAGATGGAAGTTATAAGGAGCTTATTGTCAGTCGCAGTGCTACACTACAAAGTATTCATCGGCAGCTAAACTGGACTGGGGCCAGGGTGTGCGTAAACCAAGCCCATTGTGAACCATTTTTGTAGCAGCCAGCCTGAAAGTACATCGAGGGAATTTGAACATTAGTGAACTGTAGAGATTTGCTATTGTGATTACTTTAAATATTGTGAGTTTTATTGTATATATTCATTTGCTGGCCACCCAGTCATACTTGCGGACACAGTAGAAAATTAATTGGCTGCCTTCTTAGGGGTAAATTTGTATATAATCATAACATGAAAGTCAGTAATTCAAGAGATAGTTTTACAACTTGAGATTCATCTCAAAAAATGTCCCCCTTTGTGAAATTAACCAAGAATCTATAATAAAAAATGATGGTATAAAAATGATAATTTTATAAGATTCCAAACATATTTCTTTATCGAGATCCTACAATACAACCAGTTGGATTTTATCTTTCTAGACATCATTGGACTCTAATCAACAAATTCAGGATAATCTATAAGTATTGCACTCATCTTCTTCATAAATGGATTTTAGCAGCCAATGTCATATGTAGATGTGGACATCAAGCATAAACTACATTGTTAATGATGTCAAGTTTATGAGTTAAAGTGGCAGAAATGAGCGAGAAAATTAAGCCACTAAGAAATCTAGTTCCTGATTAAAATCTTTACAGATCCTTTAAGATATTTTGTTAATAATTTAGTAGACTAAATAAATAGAGACCTTTTCCCCCCAAAAATATCATTTATATATTCGGGAATGATAATTAATGTAAATGTATATTGAGTTTAGCTATGTGTGCAATAGTGTTATTATATATACGTAAACGAAATAAAATGCCCCTTATATAATAATTATTAAATGAAATTGCAATATAAATTATGAATTACAACGGTGATAATATATTTCATAAATAACTATAATAAACCACAGAAATACATTCAGTTAATTTCTTAATTTTCCTCTGGAAGTTAAAATCAATTAATAAACAATGTGCTAAGGTTAAAATTCATGAATTTTGGGATTTGGCATGGTTACGTTAACTTCCGCTAAATTTGAATTTAAATGATTCTCAATGGAAGGAAGTTCAGAAATTAACTGAAAATAATTCTGAAGTTTATTGCAGTTATTTATAAAATATATTATTACAGTTATAATTCATTATTTTTATATATGTAAAATATGGGTTTAAATAACAGACGTAGAGTATAGAACAAATTGTTGACTTAATGGTCAAGTACTGAGAAAACTTGTTATATTAACAATAAACTATTTGTTTGGAATTGAACTCATCCCATCAATGTACAATTCTGCCGTTATATTAACATTTGTATTCAAAGAAAAAAATTATTTGATTCGACAGAAACTTTTTTAACTATATATATATTGACATTATCGAATGATACTAGATTATTTTGTAAAACTAGTAAAAATTCATTTTTATAAGGTAATTTAATTTTTATAATAACTATACATGTAATATATTAATCAAGTAAATTTTATATTGAAATAACATATGATTGCAATGAAAACGTAAGGGGGAATTCATTCAAATAGAATTATTGAATTTGATGTTATTATAGTAAAAGTAATTGAAACAAGTGATGTATCATGGGAAAAGAACATTTGCACAAGTTAATATTCCGTAATCAATCAATTTGTTTTATATAAAATATTTCTAATTTCATAAAATCTATACAAATTGAGAAAAGCACTCATTATTTCGATTCTTTACACAATAACTTGTTTTCTTATCTATATAAATTAAAAGCCCCCCCCCCCCCCAAGTTTATTCATAGAAAATAAGCTTATAAAATGTATCTACATTTATATTAAATGTACTATTTTTGTAACAAAAATAAAAGAGAATAGCTTATTATTTTATTCCAATATTAGTCGTTTGTGAAATTAAAAAATTGTGTAACCATCGTATATATCTGACTGTCATTGTAACATCGGCATATACAACAACTTGCAAACGAATATGATTATTCCAACTTCAAAACATAAAAGGATAGAAGGCAAAAATAATAATATGCTAAAAGTGAGTTTTTATTTATGTTTCAAAGCATACTTTATTGATTAAAAAACAATGATTACATCGGTAAGATTGGGTTTACACAGTAAGCACAAGTCTGTTCCTGTGTCTAAACAGTTCTGCTGGGCATAAGATTGTTCAGATATATAGGAGAAAAAAAGCTTTCTCTTGAGCTCTTTATGTTGTGTTTTTGCTACTCTTAAGGCATCGAAAGTTGCCTGAATTCAGCTTGTCTAATTTTTTTTAATATACATTATGTTGATGACCTCCATCATGTGTGTCCTGCTGTTTTTGGTGTATTGTGTTCTTTTTTTTTTTAGCTGTGTTATTCTATCTCTTTTCCTGTTTTTCAACTATAATGCTGATTTTAGTTTAAATAGTGACCAAGTTGCAGCAAAAATATCTGGTGGTGCTAGCATGCTATCCCTTTCTTTTATTTTTTTCTAGCTTGTGGTAGAATGTGTTGAGGTTTTGTTTTGCATTGTAGTCGAAATTGAATTTACATCTGGTATACCAATATGCATACAAGCTAAATGTCACTGCTCTTATTGTTGGGATTGCATTTTTTTTGGTATCCCCTGAAGAATTTTTGCCATTGTTGTGTCTTTCTGACGGTAGTTATTTATCATTATTTGTCTTACCTTTTCCAATCCCAGACAATCGTTTAGAAAATGTTGTGTTTCTTTTTCTCTTTGACACAACCTGCACAGTGGATCTATTTTCATAAAGAACCTTTTAAAATGGATGAAGTGTGATGTAGGCAAGGAATTCAGATTTACTTTGACTATGAAGTTGAAGAATTTAGGCTCCAGGTACCAATTTTTATATTTTTTAGGAGTTGTGCATTGTTTATTTCAAGGGCCATTTTGTAGTTGATATCTTGTTATGTCTGCTCTATTAGGCTATGTATGTGCAAGTATGTGTATTTAATTGGGTTATACAGGATTATTTTGTCCCTTTGATTTCTTATGCTGTCTAAAAGTGTGGCTATATAGTTGTCTTTGGGAGGTGGTTGGTCAGTGGGTATTATATCTATTATTTTTTGAATATTTGGAAACTTAGTAAATGTTATAATCAGCAGGTTTATTATTTTTTATGTGTAAAAAGTTGAAGTATGTAGTCCAAGCACATTTAGCTTTGTGGGTTGGCTTAATTGCCTCATTGAAATAGCTACCACCTTTTTATTCCAAAGTAGTTTATTGCACAGGGAGTTTACTGTTGATATAAAAATTTTGGTAAACTTTATCACTGGTAGGTAGTATGTGATTTTTGTCATTATCAGTTGGTTGAAGAGAGCAACCTTTGAGTATAGAGAAAGGTATGATTTAGCAAGTGAGTCTGTGATTTTTTCTGTTTGTGTTAAGATTTTGTCTTGTATTGTTCTTCTCATATACCCCATCCCCAAATGAAATGGAAAACCCAGAAACTTATTCAGGTTTTCTTGGTATATTTGTGAGTTGGTTTTCCCAGTAAAAATTGACCACACAGCTGATTTATTAGTATTTATTTTCAGATGAAATTTTGTTGTATAGTCTTCTATTATTTTTTGGAGTATATGTAGTTGTTTCTTTGAAGTTAGAAAAATCGTAACATCATCCATGTAGGTTATACAGGGTATGTAAATATTGGTGTTTGGTATTTGTATTCCTTGTAATTTTTCCTTGATTTTGTCAAGTAGAGGGTTTATGTATAGTGTGAAGAGTAGTGTACTTAGTGGAGATCCCTGGGAGATGGATTGGTTAGGATGGAAAGTGGGTGATGTTCTTCCATTTAGCGTAATGTGTATCTCCCTATTTAGGAGTAGGTTGGCTATCGTGTATAAGATTGGTCTTGATATTTTTTTTAATTGATTGATTAGTTTGTTGATGGGGACAGAGTCAAAGGCATTCTCAAAATCCAATTGTATTACCATGGGCCCATGTTTTTTTATTGTTGAATTTAATATTGTTTTAAATATTAGAGTTGCTTGTCCTGATGAAGACCCTGTTTTAGCATATTGATGTTTCGATATTATTGGTAAGAGATAGGGTTCTATCTTTTCTTTTAATACTTTTTCTAGAATTTTGATTCCTAATAGCTCCATTGAAATGGGTCTTAAATTTGTAATTTACAAGATGGATTCTATTTTTTTTCATGAAAAGGAACATTGATATCGGGATTAGACCATGTATGTTATATAATTTTTGTGAAAGTTGATTTGCTAATTGACATAGTAATTTATTTGTAAATTGACTTAGCTGAGTTAGTACAAATTTTGGGATCCTGGGTGATCCTGGGTGACAAGTGCTTTGTTATGTTGTGAGTATTCTTGCAAAATTTTCTATTTTATAGGGGGTTTCATTTTTAGGTTTTCCAAAATAATATTCTGAGATCTTCCATTGGTTGTTTGTTGTAAGTTTACTCCTGAAGTATTGAAAGATGGGTTCTATCATGTTATAGCCTGTTATCACTTTATTTCCTGTTTTAATTGCCATAGGTACTTTGTTAGTTGATGGATAGCCTAATGCCCACATAATGTAACCACAGGTCCAAGTGTGTTGTTCTGCTAAACATATTGCGATGTTTTTATATAAATTATAAATAATAACATAATTTAAATCATGGCACATGTGCTTTAGGCACAGATGGAACACTATTTAAACTGAATACTCTCCTTACCAAACACAAGATAAAGTCTTTTTAAAAGATAGAATCGATCCACTCTATCTTTTTCACCCAAGCTATATGTATGGGCCAATCTTAAGCATTTGGAACTGAGAATGTGAAGATTTTAATTAATCACTTTAAATTACTAGTCATATGATTTAATTAATATTGCCTATGAAATTTTAACAATTAAACATCACATGATTACCATCTCTATACTAGCACATAATTGTTGTAAACAAAGGCAAAACTCTCCATACAGTAGTGCCACCTTGTGCCAAACAGAGTAATCAATAGATGCCAGAAGGCTTGTGCATAAAATCCCTATCTAGTGCCTACTCATCCAATATCCCCAGACTAGTTTCTGGCTTATGGCCATCATCAGTGAGGAGCCTTGGATCACAGAGCACTGCACCTAGATCTTAGGATCTAATGCAACCCTCCAGCAGCCACCTTTTAACTCTACTTTACTACAAAACTATGAGAATGAAATTGAAAACACAATAATATTTTCAATCATGATGGCCACAAGCCAGAACTTGTCTGGGGCTATTGGATGAGTAGGCACTAGATAGGGATTTTATGCACAAGCCTTCTGGCATCTATTGATTACTCTGTTTGGCACAGGGTGGCACTACTGTATGGAGAGTTTTGCCTTTGTTTATAAATTTTAATAATTTATGATAGGTCATGATTAGATAGAAAGTTAAACATATATAAATATTTTTATTTATATAGCGTGATTGTTTATATAAATTATAAATAATAACATAGCTTAAACCATGGCACATGCACTTTAGCCACAGATGGAACACTATTTAAACTGAATATTCTCCTTTCCAAACACAACTGAATACTCTCCTTTCCAAACACAAGATAAAGTTTAAATAGTGTTCCGTCTGTGGCTAAAGCACATGTGCCATGGTTTAAGCTACATTATTACTTATAAAAGTGAGTTTGTAACTGTAGAAATAAGTCCATTAATGACACATATGTATAAAACACTATTCAATTTAAATAGTGTTTCATATGTGGCTAAAGCACATGTGCCATGGTTTAAGCTATGTTATTATGTATAAAAGTGAGTTTGTAACTTACAAATTAGTCCATCAACTATGCATATGTATAAAACACTCATCCTATTCTGTTTATTTGATTTTATTGTGCTTCCATTTGTTCACTTCCTGCATATTCTGTCAAAGAAAATAATCAGTATTTTACTTATTTGAAATTTCTTTGAGATGGTAATCTTTATAACATAAATGTGATCTGCCTCTTCAACAAAAGACCATCTCGATTTCATAAAATATTTTTTAAAATTTTGCACTATTAATAAATTTCTCATATCTAATCCAACAAAAATGTGATTTTACATCTACGTGGTTATAATATTGGCATCAACATGGGATTTGGGTTTACATCATTAGATTTTCAATGATATGGATGGCTGAAAAGTTGGAGTAGATTGAAATCTGTCCATTAAAGTATGAAGATTTGCTATCTTAATATAAACTGAGCACTGATTATATATATGTGTGGGAGATGATAATCTGGACCTGGTTTAGCTTGAAATACGTGTATTGATGGTTATTTATCTTCTTTACATGTGTGTGTTCATGTGTATCACTTGTATGAGATAGTGTGGATAGATAGAGGGTGCTTGAAAATCTGAGTTTAAGTTTCCTATACTAATAATAGACTTCATAGATCACACCCAACATGTTAAGCATATTGGTTGGTCTTCTGTTCTAGCCATTGTATTTTTAGAATTATGTGGTTGTCTGTAAATATTCCTTTTCTATACCATAAATAGTCTAGATCTGACTTTCATATAATAAATTAGTTAAAATAACAGGTCATTATATGTTTAAATTTATTGCAGTTGTTATACCAATGTGATTAATATTCTACCTTTAACTTGTTAAAAGTAGCAGCATATTGGAACCTTTATCGCACCTCAAGTTCATTAAACCTATAAAAATACTTAAATTATCTCATATTCTCAAGTTGATAGCTATCCAAGCTAAAAACTGCTAAAAATTATTTTTCCTAAACTGGTAAACTAAGGACGATTTTTTTAAATATTAAATAGCAAGTCATTTATATATATTGTATCCAAAACATTAAATACCTTTTATAATTTTATTATGTGTATGAATGCAATAAAAATACTAATTCTTTTAATTAATACGTGAATAATTTTACAGCTCATTAAATAGGTAATGGAAAGTGAATAATTTTACAGCTCATTAAATAGGTAATGGAAACAGGCAAAACTCTCCATGCAGTAGTGCCAACCAGAGTAATCAATGTATGGATAGCTTTGCCTGTTTTAATAACAGTTTTGCGCTAGCATAAGAGATGGTGTTCATGTGATGTTAAATAGAAAATTTTAAAAATATAAGCTAGTTCACGGAACAAACAAATTTCAATACACTACTAAAATAATTTGTAAACAAGGTTCCCAAGAAAATATTTAAATAAATCTGTAAATAATTCCAACCCTTTGGTATATCTAGACAAATTTATATAGTTTATCCCTTATCTGATAAAATAGACTGGCATTGATACGATAAAAGTGGGTATTATTTATAGTTTTATTTAAAAGATTATTTGGTAATCTTTCTTGTAAATTGCTTAGTTATATGTTTGGGCTTGTTTATTCTCTAAAATATGTATAAAATTAAAATTCAGTTATTTCCTCTATGTATATGTTGTGCATATATATCATCATCATCATCAACCATTATCAATCCACTGCAGGATGAAGGGCTCTCCAAGTTTAATCCATCTTCTCCGATCTTTAGCTTCTCTTCTCCACAACACCCCTGCACATTTTCTTATTTCTTCCATCCATCTCACATGTGGTCTCTTTCTGGGTCTTTTACAATCTTTTGGAATCCAGTTTAAAATTTCAATTGTCCATCTATTATCATCTCTTCTAGCAATATGTCCAGCCCAACTCCATTTCAATCTTTTAATTTTTTCAATAAGGTCAGTAACACCTGTTTGTTGTCTTACCCATACATTGCGTTTTCGATCTCTTCTTGTTACTCCCAACATACATCTCTCCATACTCCTTTGAGTGGTCTAAAGTCTCTGTATTGTTCTTCTATTAAGTGTCCAAGTCTCAGATCCATAAGTAAGAACTGGTAAAACACATTTGTTAAAAACCATCCTTTTCAAACACATAGGCATATTTCCTTTTAGTATCAAGTTATTTCTACCAAAAGCACTCCAACCAAGTTTAATTCTATGATTAATTTCCTCCATTATGTTTCCATCTGTATTAATAATCTGACCAAGGTATTTGTAACTGTTAACTTCTTCTAATTCTTCATAATCAATCTTTATTTTCATATTTTGAGCAAATCGATTAAACATTACTTTAGCCTTTTTAACATTTATCTTTAGTCCTACTTTTCTACTTTCATCTGCTAACTCCTGCAACATTTCCTGCAGCTCTGAAGCATTATTTGCAAAAACAACTACATCATCTTCAAAATCTAAATGACTTAAATACTCTCCATTTACTTTCACTCCTTTAGTTTCCCATTTTAATCCACAAAATACTTCTTGCAGCACTGCTGTAAAGAGTTTTGGAGATATGGAGTCACCTTGTCGTACACATTTCTCAATGTTGATTTTTCCAGTATCATTATGCAATCTAATTATTGCTGTTGCATTTTTATAAATATAATACAAAGAAATTGTGATGAAATGATGGCAGACAAAATCAAACTAGTATTATCAATAATCATGTATTGTTTGTTTGTTTTGTTTTTTGATATGTCAAAGCGCCGACCGGGTAGCAAAACCAGTCCAGCTGCTTGGAAGGCAGTTATGCTATAATCATGTATTGTTGTTTAATAATAGCACTCAAATGATTATTTTCAACCTACCATTATGAATAGGGTTAATACACATACATTCCAAAATTTTATTATTTTTTTAAACTATTCTCTATTGTAATCTGGAAATTTTCTTCTTTATATATTTTTTATCTCTTAATACTTTCCAAAACAAAAACAATTAACAGGCAGTTAATTAATTAAATATATGTCTATATATGCAATACAGAGACTTCAGACCACTCAAAGAAGTATGTACAGATGCATGATGGGAGTAACAAGAAGGGATCGAAAATGCAATGTATGGGTAAGAGAAGAAACAGGTGTTACTACTTCATTGAAAAATTTAAAAGACTGAAGTGGAGTTGGGCTGGACATATTGTTAGAAGAGATGATAATAGATGGACAATTGAAATTTTAAACTGGATTCCAAGACATTGTAAAAGACCCAGAAAGAGACCACATGTGAGATGGATGAATGAAATAAGAAAGTGTGCAGGGATGATGTGGAAAAGAGAAGCTAAAGATAGGAAAAGATGGATTGAACTTGGAGAGACCTTCATCCTGCTGTGGATTAATAATGGTTGTTGATGATGATGATGATGATATGTCTTTCTATTACATGATATATTATACACTTTTTCAAAATTTTATAAAGGAAGCAAAAATTTAGATGCTAATGATTTTAAAATTATACAGACGTTTACAGATATAATGATTCTGCTATTATTGATGTTTCTCCTGCTTTATTACATTCAGAGTTTTGGCAATAAGACTGATGATGCTGATGGTTCTTAAAGCATTTCATTTTAAATTTGATCTCTTGCAGCTATCTTAGTCATCATTTACTGTCTTTGCATTTATTTGATGACAAAAACAAAGATTAAAATAATTTTGATTTATTAATTTAAAAAAAACAATTCAAAATATCAATTCACTGATTGATAGTTTTTTTTGTTTTTAGGTTCAAGAGCACTTGTGATAGCAGCACTGATTGGTAGGTTTTTTTTCAGGTCAAAGAACACTTGTGACAGTAGCACTGATTGGTAGTTTCTTTGTTTTTAGATCAATAGTATTTATGGCAGCAACACTGATTGGTAGTTTCTTTTTTTTCAGGTCAAGGAACACATTGGTAGTTTCTTTGTTTTCAGATCCAAGAATATTTATGGCAGCAGGACTGATTGGTAGGGTTTTTTCATGTCCAAGAACACTTATGACAGCAGCACAGTTAAGTAGTTTCTTTTTTTTTTAGGTCAAAGAACATTTGTGGCAGCAGCATTTATTGGTAATTTTTTGCTTTCAAATCCAAGAGCACTTGTGATAGCTTTTAACAAAACTCATGCTTTTGTTTAAATTTTAAAATGTATATTTTCTATAATTTATTTATTTATATATGATTGTTTTTAATTCCAATTTGCATACTTGTTTGACTACATGATGAAGTAATTTCTTCTTCTTTATAAATCAAAGCTGAGAGCACTTTTGGTGAAATTCGCCATAATCGTATATTTGTTCATTTGCATAACAAAGTATTTTTACTTCTTTATAACCTAAAGCCAAGAGCACTTTTGGTGAAGTTTACCATAATCATAATTCTCTTAAATTAATTATTATTGCTACTTTATTTAACTATAATGTAATTATGCATCCATTTTTATTTAAAGTAGTGTATTTGAATATTTGATTTTTTAGATAATTGGATTCTGTTTTCTCTTTTGTTTATTACATTTCTATAGTTGGCAATAAATGACACCCCCTTGCTCTTTCGTTTTCTGTCATCTGTGAGTCAAAGCTATGACCAAATTCTTTTTGCGCCCCCCTCCCCAAACAAATATTACTATATAAGTATTTGGGCTGCTCTAACCTAGGTGAGATATTACTATAGGTTATTGCAAAAACACTGATGAATGTTATTAAACAATTGCATAAAAAATTTTATAAAGTGATTTTTAAAACCACAAGTTGAAACTAAATCATGAGTCAGCATGCCTTCTGTCCCAAGATTCAGGAACAAAAGCCCAGCCTCCATTGCTATGTGCTATGGAGAATCTACAGCTAATATCTCATCTAGATTAGCACAGCACAGATAGTGTGTAATGAGCAGCAGAAAAAAAGAGTTGTGTCTCATATCTGTCATCTAAGTCAAAAATAAATATTAGATATAGATTTATCTCTGTTAAAAATAAACTAGTAAATGTGACAAACTGGATCATGTAAATGCTGCAAATAAAACAAATATCTGTTTGCATTTTGGTATAATGGTTTAACAGCACAGAATGATTAACTTTGTATCCAGCTTTAACTCACCCTCTTAACTGCTATTTTATAGCATTTTGCCAATTTTATTGTCATTTTATAGAAAAACCATACTGAATAATGCTACCACCTTTAGAATTTTATTACAACTAATAATTCAATAATATTTAAATTTAAAAGTATAACAATGATGCAAGTATTTTGCTTTCCAAGGCACAGATTGTTTGTTTCTTGTTCTCTCCACAAGAGGGCAGCTGTCAACAGTTTTGACAGTTCTATTTCTTTTAATTAATTTAATATATCCAGCACACAGTTCTTCTTTTCAAAATAGTTCACATATATCTAATGTAGAAATAAAACAAACTAACTCCTTTTTAAAAATTGATTTTTTATGACTATAATCATGAAAAAGAAATCCAACGTTTCAACTATTTTTTATAGTCTTTTTCAAGGCACACTAAAATAAAATATATATACACAATAAATATCACATATTCCAAAAAAAAATTAAATTAAATTAATTAAAAATTACAAAATATATTCATAACCAAATTTATTTATTTTTTTACCTTATCTCACTCCCCTTTCCTATTACAATCACAACTTAAACACAACTAATTTCTTTTTAAAAATCTATATATATCATTTAAAAACTTTTAATTAAAAACCTATTATTTTCTTTTATCTTTTTCTATTAATATCCTATTTAATTCTGGTTTAATTTTATTTATGTATACACCCTCTTTTATTATCCTTTCATTATATGACTTAATATTAAAAAATTTTTTTTTGGGTTATGAATATATTTTGTAATTTTTAATTTTTTTTTTTTTTTGGAATATGTGATATTTATTGTATATATATTTTATTTTAGTGTGCCTTGAAAAAGACTATAAAAAATAGTTGAAACATTGGATTTTTTTTTCATGATTATACTCATAAAAAATAAAGTTTTAAAAAGAAGGAGTTGTTTTATTTATATTTCTTTGTTTTAATTTTGGAAATGAAACATAGATTTTTTTTAGTTTTTTTTTACACATTTATTATTTTTTCACAAAATATTTGTAAATTATTAATGATTTTACAAGAATAATTCAGTTGTTAATAGAACATATTAACTTTTTTACACAAGACAAATTGATAAAGAAATCAGTGATATACGGTTGCAATTTATAATTGAATGGCAAACGTACATTTTATGTTGACTGCTATAGATTATTTTTGTCAATTATAAATAGAAATGTATTTTTTTTAAAAACTTTTAAGTTTATTAATCTGACGAATTATTAATTTACATTTTATAAACTAAACTGAAACAAATATAATTTTAAAATATATATATACTGCTGATTCTGTAATTGACCAATCAAAAGTTTTGAACTTTAATTCAATCAGCCAATAAGAATGTTAGCAATTAATTGTACATGGAAAAGGCTAGAGTCAAAGTTCACTTGAAAAAGATTAATGGTTAAATTGAAAAAGCAGGCATATAAATATTGATAATATAATGAAATATTTTCATATATTTTTAGATCAATTCCAGCTGTGATGTAACAAAGCAAATCACCATTTAAAAACTAATTTGTATAATGAAATTATATCTTCTATTAATAAATTATATATATATATAACTGTTTTTAAGAAGGAATTGTTTACTTGTACCAAAATTTTGCATAATTTCAGATTTCCCACATTTAAAGTGATAGTACATCATGATTCACTATTCTTGTATAATCTAGGTAATAAATTAAAAACAGGTTTACTTCTGATTTCAAAGTTAATCACACAAATATTATTAGTTTCACTTGTTAATTAGTTCTTTGCCTATTTAAATTTCTGCTGAAATTTATCTTATAAGTACACAAAAAATCCCATTAAATTATCAATATTTATATCTTAAAGTCTACAAAAATCTTATATATATATATATATATATTTTATATATATATAATAAATAAGATTTGAAATACCAGGCACTCTTAAACCTAGAGTGTAATTGTAAATATAGAAAATTTGAACTCAGATCTTCAAGTCCCTTCACTGTCTACACTATCTCATACTACATGACCACACCCATGCAGAAAATATAAATAATCACCATTATAAATATTTTGTGCTAAACCAACACTCATCAGTTGGTCCAGATTACCATCAACCATACATATATATAATCAGTGCTCAGTTTATATTAAGATAGCAAACTCTTACACTTTAATGGACAGGTTTCAACCTGCTCCAACCTCCAACTCTTCAACCATCCATATGGATCAGAGATGGTAATCTGGACGACTGATGAGGGCTGGTTTAGCATGAAATACATATATTGGTGATCATTTATCTTTTTTGCATGTGTGTGGTCATTTGTATCAGTAGTATGAGATAGTGTGGATAGTGATGTGGCTTGAAGGTCTGAGTTCAAATCCCCTATATTTATATATAATAAATATAACAATTAAACTGCAAACAAATATCAAATAAAAAATTAAGAATTATCTCCATTTTATATGTATTTTGTGACAAATATGATAATATATAGTATTTACATTAAAAAGGCATTATTCTATTCAAGAATGCAAACATTAAAACATTTCCAAAATACACACATTTAGTAAATATCTATTGTCAGTTAGAAATAATATGTTGTCAATTGAATTCTATAAAGTTAATTATTATATATATAAATATTACATGTGATTTTTTAAAAGCATACTGAGATAGGTATAATCTATCCAAGGATATATATATATTCATACTTAAATAGGTATATATCTATCCAAGGATATATATATATTCATACTTAAATACTAACTAAATTCAATTCATCAAGTAATAAACAACATATGACTTACTTAACCCTGAGAAAACAGTTCCCTTTTGTAATCTTTCAACATGTGATTTTAGTATTAAATCATTAATCTGTATTAAATTGAATTTGATTTGTTAAAATATAAGACCACATGGAAAACATGCATCATATTTGAACTTTGCAACAATAGCAGATATGATAATATTAAGAACAGTAAACATTTTTCTAATCAGACAGTGTAAGAAAAAATAAACTCAATTTGTGATAAAAGAAAAATAAAATCTTTGCTGATCAAATTACATTTAATGTGAATGAAGAACTGGGAAGCCATTATAAATCTGTCAAATTATGTTCTAAAAATTACAATTTTATTTATAATTTCTAAAATATTACACAATTTATGGACTACCTTGCTAAAGAGTGTTTAAAGAAGATATTAACAATCTTTCCACCACAGTTTTCTTCTTACCATTATGATATGAGTTTGTTAACTTATATTTTTAAAAATGAAACATATGTGAATAAAATTAAATTGTAATGAAGTATAATTTTATTTTTAAATAATTCTTATAGAAATGTGTAAAAATAACAAATATTTAAATAAACTACAAACACAATACAACTTTTTTCTGATCACTAACAACAAAAAACATTGAAACACAACTATGCATCTAATAATCAGTGCCCATGTAAGTTGACTCATAAATAAATTGGTGATATGACTGCTTTCTGGATATGTCCATAGGACAGAATACTATTGATTGATTGTTAACTTTTGTAGGCTTCTGCCATTTTTCTATTTTTTTAAATTAATAAATCTACTGTTTATGTCATTAAATGCAAATTTGTCAGAATTAGTGCTGCTGATAGCTTCTGGAGAGTAAAGGAACATGGCTGGCCATTAGTGCTCTCCATTAGTACTTTCTCCAAAGATTTCCAAATGAAGTACATAATTATTTATCAGAGTATTTAATATATCACTAATAAAATTGGTTAATCAAACTAGAGACAATGTTTTATTTATATAATAGACTATTTCCATCATCCAATATTAAGTATTGAATGTCTTTAGAAAAATTTAATTTTATTTAAATTTACCAATTACAATCAGCTGTTAATTATAGCACACAGATTAGTATATGCACAATGCTTCAGTGATATTCTCTCTTTTTCAATTGTCACTGACCTGGTCATTGACAGTACTAGCATGGAAATCAAACCTGGAACCTTAGATTCTTGAATATTGTAATTTAAAGTAATGCTCTAAAGAGCAGCCATCCTGTGAAAGGCGAGATGAGAAGAGAATAATACTTAAAATACCATCATTGCAAGATTTTGGGAAAACAATATAGATAATGTGTTTCCAATTTCAGTATTGGAAATCAACACATCTATGTATTGACTGAGATGATCTTTGATATATATATATATATATATGTGTGTGTGCAAAACCACCGTAAACTATTAACGAATAAAATATAATTAAATCGTAATACATCACTGTTTTGCTGCTAGATATGCCTTTAACAATAACACACACACAAACACACACATATATATATATGAGCATTTATTTAGTCATTCCTTGGATTAGGATTTCAAAAAAGTTCATTTCATTTGATCACTTTAAATGAAATAGTAAAAAACAAACTTCTGCTAACTTGTAATACAAAGAAGCAGGCTAGATTAAATTACAAATCAATTTTCTACTTTATAAAAGTTTCCTCTAAACTTTTATATACATCGGAGACATTTGCTTTCATTTCGTCTTTTTTTTTTTGTTAGTTTCAATAGAAACAAATAACGATTTGTACTAATGATGCATTACAAGAAAAAGGTATTTTTCCGTCGTACAAGCAATACAACTATTAAGAAGTTAGCGGAAAGAATCCTAGCTGGTATTGAGAGTATATAACACTGCTTAAAATGGATTGGTTACATTTAAATTAAAATTATAAAAAATAATTAGTTATAATAATAACAACAAATGATTGAACTTTTCTGCTTAAACAATATGATGTTGAACGTTCCATCATCAGATTTTCAATGAAATGGAAGGCTGAAGAGTTGTGAGTTGGAGTAGTTTGAAGCCTGTCCATTAAAATATGAAGATTGGCTATCTTAATATAAAGCTGAGCACTGATTGTATAATTTGTGTGGAGATAGTAATCTGGACCAACTGATGATTGCTGGTTTAGCATGAAATACGTATATTGGTGATTATTTATCTTTTCAACATGTGTGTGATCAGGTGGGTCAGCAATATGAGATGGCATCGAGAGTTGAGGGTCGTGTGAAAGTCTGAGTTCGAATCCCACATACATTATATATATATATATATAGGTTTAAGCCTGTATAATGTATAATGTATTAATTTTTAGTAGAGTAACTCTTTTCTAGTGATATCTAGTGTTGGATTGGGTGGTCAGCACTTACTACACGCATATAAATGATTTATCCTTAGTATTTAAATTTCCATTCTCAGACTAGTTTCTGGATTGTGTATACATCAATGATGCTCAGAACTCGAAGTTGAAAGGACTGCAGATCCTCAACCAACATTAAAACTTCATTATTCTCATCGAGTTAAATACTTAAAATGAAAGTCAGCCTAAGATTTGAACCCAAACCACACTGCTTAAATTAGAGATATAGATCTAAAATTCAGTTCAGTAACTATATATTTTAATACCTCTAATTCTTCTTAATATAATCATCACCTTATTTCCCAGACAAGGAATGTTAATAATAATACATCACCAAACTTCCAACTTAAACATTATGATGAGACAACAACAGCTTTTTTACTCTGGTGCCATTCTGTGGGAGCTAAAATAAATTTCAAGCTTTTATTTTGATAGATATAAAGCAGTTAAAATTAATGACTGTATGTATGGATGATTTCTTAACTATCTTGAGTTCAATGTCTCATTAACAAAGGCAACATCCAAAAACTAGATTGAGAATAGGAATTTAAATGCTAAGGAAACATTTTTATATGCTTCTTATAATCGCTGATTATTAAAGTTTATGCTAGATGATATTGTAGTAAACTTTCAAATTACCAGTAGTTCTTGCTATAAGAATACAATAATTGTTTTATGTCATTGTCATCCACATGATATTTTTTTCTAGAGACACACTTGTCATTTTCAATACTTCAAAAAAGTTATCTAAAGTGACTTTAGAAAGAATGTTTCTATTCCTCTGCAATTTTAATCTACCAATAAATTTTAAGCCTTTTTATTAGTGACTAAACTTTTTTCCTTTTATATTTCTATATTCAATTCATTATTTTTCCAAAATGGAAAAAAAAAAATTACGTTTTTTTTTAATCAAGGCTAAAATTCTTCTGAAGTCTTCCTTTTAATAAAATTTCTAGTAATAAAAGTCATTTCCAGAAAATGGAATCAGGTTTTTTTTCTTTTTAATCAATTCAAAAACAATCTTGGTCATATCCTTAATGCACACCTTATATAAAAGCAGATTACAACTGTTCAAATTTATCAAGGTAATAGCTTTGGGTAAAGAATGAACAATACATTTTCTACTAATATATCTGGAACTGAACTTTTTAATGCAGTTTAATGCCTTGCTTATAATTTGAACCTATACATGCTTGGATATAATAAATTTCTGTTAAATTCTGATTTTTAATTGTAGCTGATCAATAAAATTTTATTATTTTGAATGTAAATGAATCTACATTTTATTTTTTTTTCTCATATGCCATAGCATCTGCCGGGACGCGAACCCACAACCGTCTGCAACCAATTACTTGCTTGCACGGCGGCTACGATGACCTCTCGGCTAACAACGCTTGACATCTACATTTTATTTTAATGATGTTTTTATTTAAATGAAGTAAGAATTATTGTGATTTAGAATGTCTTGGTTAGACTAAAATTAACTTATGAGAAAAGAATATTGTGTAAAAGCTTAGATTATTAATAGACTTTGTTTTAATTATGCAAAATCAATCATATTGTTATTATCAATTATAGCATCTAACACTATCAATAAAAATTCCAGAGTTCAATGTATCTTCATGTTCTCAGCTTATACAAGCAAATATGTGATGTAATAATGATGTGATGCACTGTGACTTTTCCTTATACGAAGTCAGGAATCTCTCAGCAACTATGCCCAGAAAAACCTGTTAGCCACTTTGACTTCCTCTTTCCATTTCCACCCAAACTTTTCCCATATTCTTCTCTATTCTGCTCCATTCCATTTCCACAACACAATCTTTGTCAACTCCATGACCTTTATATCTAAACCCCCCTTATCTTTTCTCAAACACAGTATAAAAACCAATAAGCCACTTTCTGTATAATCACTTTGATTATATTTATTCTTCCACAACTTTATTATTTGTACCCTTTCTGCTTTCAGACATTTACATTCAATTAACAGCTGCTCAATATTTTCTATATCCTCCTTACACAACTTGTAGACTATGTGATGTGATGTGATGTACTGTAGCTACTCTTTAAATGAAGTCAAGAATCTCTCAGTAATTACACCAAGAAAAACTTCTTAGCTACTTAATTTTACATTTCCCAGTCTAATTTTCCCCATATTCTGCTCCATCCCATTTCCACAACATAACCTTTGCCAACTTGACAGCCTTTATATCTAAATCCCCCTTATCTTTTTCCAAACCCAGCATGAAAACCAATAATCTACTTTCTATATAATCACTCTTTTCATATTTCTCTTACTCCAATTCTGCCACCTAGTGTTAGCTTGGGAAATCAATAGATGAAAAATGGAATCTCTGTTCAATATTATATTAGCCACATTTCCAAACTGGCACTAGCTTATAGTTTTCATCAGTGAAATGTTTTAGACTTAGATCTAATGCATTTAGATATTTTGGAATGGCCAATGAATCTTTTTTCCAAGAGTGATCATTTTTTAAATCTGTTAAATTGAAATTTAAAAATATTTTATTGTTTTGAAAAAATACTCTGGGAATATGGATATGACAATGCTGGGTATGGATTTATTAAGCACTACTGTCTGTCTTCTATCGGTTACTCACACTTGGACTAGATGGCAGACTTGGAATAAAGAAAAATTTCCATTTTACATTCAAAGTAACAATATTTTTTTTGTGTGAAATTGCATTCAGAAATTGCAACTGGTCTGCCATCACAACATATCCCAGCTAATTTTCATTTTTTACTCTCTTTACATTTGAACTTTTATTCAGTCTTATTTTCTTTATGATTTCCAATATATTTAATTGTTTGTGTGTGTGTGTTACTTATATTGTAGTGAGTGCTTAGTATGTGATTTCAGCTTTTTCACATTGTTTCTACCGGATCTTAAAGTTGGGATCTGAGGTAGAAATTGCAATCTCTGATCTAATTTTGTACTAATAATAAGCCTTAATGTATTTATATGAAGTAAATAAGGATCAAAGTTGTGTTTGCAGAACATTTGGCACTTGTTAATAAAAATTGTGTTAATATATATATATACTTTCAGCCATTTTAAAAGATTGTGATTATTCTGATTTTAAAAGAAAAAAAAAAGATAAAAACAAAGATTTAAAAATTAAAACGTTGGAATCAAATAACCATACCTAAAATTAAATATTGGAAATGTGAGTACACAAATACATGTAAGTTGCCAATGTAAATGCAGAGAGATAACCAATGGTATGTGCGTTTAAATAAATTTATAATTACAACTTTAAATTATCGTAATAGATTTCTAACTATAAAATCTTTCCATTGACTCGTTGTAAATCGAAAGATTTCACGAGGATTAATGTGTAATAAGAAATGTGGACTTAATCGGTGAAGTATTGAATAGCTTCACGCTCTCAGATCTAACCGCTTCAGCTTCACCTATTTATATAGAAAGTTTAAAGAAGGGTTAAGTAAAGAAGGGTTCCCCTCTTTTCTTCCAAAATGTAAGCTTGTGGTTAAGACCTGTAGAGGTCCCTATTATCGAATTTTTATACGCATGTTCTTGAGGCTACAGCCTTAATAAATATTACTTACGTAATCAGTAATCAATGTGCGTTTAAATAAATTTATAATTACAGATCTGATTGTATAATAACAGTTTTTAAATGTCAATTGCCACATTTATTTACCATATATAAGAATGTAAAAGTTAAATAAAAGTACCCTTCGATTAGAGATGTGGGCATTATTTAAAGTTTCTTAAAATAACTGAATTTTTGATTTGTTAATTGTTATTATGGCAGACAGACTTAGTTGTTTTACTATTCCTTCGCTAGTTGAATTATCATGAAAATAGTAATAATCTAATTCACAATTTAATATTCTCTTAGAATATTGCCTTTTTATTACAATTTTATTCAAATCCTCCCATTTATCATCAGTATTTTCATCCATTATAGATCCACTATATGTTGTTTTTCCAAGTTTAATCCAGTTTCTTTGATCCCTAGTTTCTGCTCTCAACAACTGGCCAGTACACTTTTTTATTTTATCCATCCATCTTATATATGGTCTCTTTTTAGGTCTTTTACAATATTTTGCAATCCAGTTTAAAATGTCAATTTTTCTGTCTAATATAATCTTATCTAGTAGTAATTCATTCTATTTCCATTTCAATTTCTTAATCCTTTTAGTGATGTCAGCAATATCTGCTTGTTCTCCCATTCATATATTTTGGTTTGATCTTTTTTTGTTGCTTTTAATATACATCTCTTCATACTGCATTGAGTAGGCTAAAGCCTCTCTGTATTGCTCTCCTGTTAAGTATTCAAATATCAAATTTATACCTTTAAAAAGTGGTAAAACACATCTATTAAATATCTTGCTTTTCAATCACAGGGGCGTATTTACTTTTAAAGTTGGTATTTCTACTAAAAGTGTGCTGTCTCTAAGTTTATTTCTATGATTAAATTTCATCCATTATATTCCCATCTGCATTAGCAATCTGATCATAGTTTTTGTAGTTGTTAACATTTATTTAATTCGTATGTATCAATCTTTATTTTTCCCCCGGAAAAAAATCCATTGAACTGTACTTCAGTTTTTTTTTTTTTTAGCATTTATCTTAAAACCTATTTTCTAACTTTCACCAATTATTATTTTAAAATTTATATTTTTCCCAATTTATTTTTATTTTTTTAATGCAGCATGTTATATTTATCTTTTGGAGCAATTTCTTATAATATAGCAGTTATACTTGAATATTTATAAAACTTTGTTATTCCCCTGTTTCTATAGCAATACCTATTTACATCATTATGTCTAGAATCACTCCCATAGTAACAAAATTTGAGCTTGCTACTCTTCTCCTACTCAACTTTTCCACTTTACAATGATATGTATTACGATAGAATGACAGCCTGTTAAGCTAATTGCGCAGACGCTGTGAGAATGTTATTAATAAATGAATACCTTCGAACAACCACATGATATAGTATTTGTATAAGAGTAAAAAGGAATCCTCTTACTCTTACGACTCAAATGTTTATATATGAGCAAATCTAAAGTAGTTGTAATGAAGGCGTGAATGATATGTATTGTGATCTTTTCAAAATATATACTTAATTCAAATCATAATCTAGATTTTCTAATATTCCAATCTCTCTATTTACTTTTACCGCATTTTTTTTAAACCCGTAAGCTTTGTACATTAATGTTATTTGGGTTAATGTTTTTAATCGTGGATTGAAATTTGTTTCATTCTTTATTATACTACAATATGATGCTACCTATGAATATTCTTCTGAATGTCATCTTATGTTTTTTTCTTTATAGGATCATATTTTGTATGATGATTTTTCAATGTATAATTAAATTCTCAGTTTGATTAAAACGTGATTTATGTATAAAATACTCATTACACCAACCTTCATGCTCAAATAACCCAATGACAAATGAAGGACTTTATTCCATGAACTTCATAAGAAATTTGGGTGCAATGTGAAAACTGATATCAATCCGAGATACCTATAATCCAAAAGACTGACATTCTGTCACCACAGCACTAAATCATGCTGGGATATGAATAGAATACCTTCAATCTGTTGCTAAGGTAACAGTACAATTAGAGAATAAATGGATTGTGTTTCTATTGTGGTGTCATCTAGGCAATAGATTTGTCATGTTCTATTTATTTATTCAGGTAAAAGAGCTGCAATAACATAATTTGCATATGATAACAGGTTTAGCTATTAGCACTTATGCTTTAATAACATAGTGATTTTATAGTTCATTGGTAACGCACTCTCTTATATTTTTTGAAGTCTGGGTTCAAATCTGAACCTCATAGACATTGAGAATTGTTTTCCGATTGTAATCAGGCTTAGGAATATCAGCCACTGCCAGCCTGACCCAATATTTGTCTGTAATGATTATCTACCTATTTTTAAATAGAGGATAACATGAGAAAAGATAATTGATCCAATCTTCACCATGCATTATTAGACAAATATAGTAATCAATTCTTTCTTTTTGACTGTTTCTCTATAGGTTGAAGAGTTGTCTGAATTAACCTTACCTTGCAATGGGCTATTTAAGGGCTGTTTGAATTCCTTATATACATGTAGCAATAAGACAGAGAGAAATAGTATGAATACGTATCTGTTAAAATAGCTTTTATATAGACACTGCAAGTCAAAGATTTTTTCCACAAGCCTGTCTCTCCTTCCATAGAGGAATAATAAAAAAAGGAACATTGCTTACTGGTCCTGCCAAGTAAGTTATTCTTCATACAACTCATGATTTCCAACTTTGCTGTAGTGTCAGTTAACATTTTGCCAGGCTTTACAACTGTTGGAAAATGATAATTTGAGCAGTTTGTGTGTGTGTGTATGTATGTATATAAAATGAATAATCTATAGTAGAGATAATACACTTTTAATCCCTGATTTTTAATACTAAGTTCAAACTCTGCGATAGAGTCCTTACATAAAAATGACTGAAATTTACTCATTAACCCGATTTTTGTTCTTTTTATACATACACAGTATATATATATATGTGTGTGTGCAATGGCTTTATTGCTCAGAAATCTTATAAGAAGTTTGAATGCCATAAGTGCCAAAACTGAAATTGATCTGAGGTTCTATTGCTCTCCACTCTGATAATCCATTACTGTTCTGCATGGTCTAGATTAACTGTAAAATGTCTAACTTTAGAGTGATAAGATTCTCAGATACTCTGGCATTTCATGTGTTCGAACTTTTTAAGAACTCCCAAGCTATGAAGCCATTCCATTATATATGTATATAATTATTAAATTTATGCATATTATTTAAATTAAACTTAATGTAATTAGAAAAGACTTGAACTCAGACTTTCAAGCTCCCTACAAATATCCACTCCATTCTATACAACCATTACCCTTGACCACATATGCATGAAAAAGATAAATAATTTTCCATAAATGTATTTGGTGCTGAACCAGGATTCATCAGTTGGCCCAGATCACCATCTACCACACATACATTAGCCACTGCTTTAGTTTATATTAAGATAGCAAAGTTTAGTGGACAAGCTTCAATCTTCTCCACCTATCAACTCTTTGGCTATTCATATCATTGAAAATCTGAGGATGTAATGCTCAAAAAAACCTTGATGATGCCAATATTATTGTCATACCCATGTTGACTTAATCACTCTGACCTCTCATTTATAGGACCTTAATATGTGCATTTAAATGAACAGAGGAGAGATGGATAGAATATTAGCTAAATATGTAATATTTAAATACATTTATAATGTCTACACTAAACTTAATGTAATTAGAAAAGACTTGAAGTCAGACTTCCTAGCTTCCTACATCTACCAACTCTATCCTATAGAACCAATATACATGACCAAATACAAATGAAAAAGATAAATGATTTTCAATTTATGTATTTTGTGCTGAACCAACACTCGTCAGTTGGTCCAGATCACCATCTCCCACACATATATACCATCTGTGTTTCAGTTTATATTAAGATTCTATATGTGAGGAGTCACAGCTTAAAGCCAACATAGACATGTCACTAATATTGATATCATCAAAGGTTTGGAGCATTACATCTTTGGATTTTCAATAATATAAATGACTGAAGAGTTGGTAGGTGGAGAAGATTGATGCTTATCCATTGATGTTTGAAGGTTTGCTATTTTAATATAAATTGAAGCACATGTGAAAGATGGTAATCTGGACCAGCTGATGAGTGCTGGTTCAGCATGAAATACATATATTGGAGATCATTTATCTTTTTCAGGTATGTGGTGCATGTGTATTGGTTGTATGGAGTAGATAGTTGTAGAGAGCTTGAACATCTGAGCTCAAATCCTTTCTAATTACATTAAATTTTAGTACAAACAATATACATGTATTTAAATATTACATATTTAACCTGTATTCTGCCCATCCATATTCTATATACTTAAAATAGACATCTTAACATCCTATATGTGAGAGGTCAAAGTAACTTAAAGCCAACATGGGTATGATAATAATATTGGGATCATCAAGTTTTTGGAACATTACATCTTCAGATTTTCAATGATATGGATGGATGAAGAGTTGGTGTATATATGTGAAAATGGAGTCATTGTGCAATATTAATACCTCTATTTATAATACCTTTAGATTCGAATCCAAGTCGAATAATTAAGATTTCATTTTTAAGTAGACAATCTGTAGTCAAACTATCTAATCATTCAATGTGTGTCAGAAAATAAATACTGCTTTTTTTGTAGCTAGATGTAAAACAAGGCTGAATCCAACCCCTTTTTTCACCAGCAATGAAAAGCTTAATGATTTATCTTTTACTATTCCTCTACGAAAGCTATTGATGAGACTTTAAATCTGTAATGGATTAAAGGTTACTTTACTTATATACACTTTGCAAATAATATGTGATACTTATTATTATATTTACACTTTTTATATATTTATATTTTATTATATATACATGTATGTATTGATATAATTGATGAATTGTAAAATATAACGAGACCTTCTGAAACTATGAATTTGCCAGTCTCTGGTATCATTTCATTTTTTTTTACAGTTTATTGTTGAATTAGAAATT
Organism: Epiperipatus broadwayi; assembly: GCA_028023455.1. Classification (NCBI taxonomy): domain Eukaryota; kingdom Metazoa; phylum Onychophora; class Udeonychophora; order Euonychophora; family Peripatidae; genus Epiperipatus; species Epiperipatus broadwayi. The sequence continues at coordinate 3,631,107 of JAQFVV010012513.1, forward strand.
GGTAACTTTTAATTATGCGATGATTCTAATACGTTCTTATATTTTTTATTTTTAACAGGAGAATACAGTTGTTTAAAAGTAGAATTATATTTTCAACGAGAATTCAGTTATTATTTAATCCAAATTTACATTCCCAGCATAATGCTGGTGATTGTTTCATGGGTATCCTTTTGGCTTGACGGAGATGCAATTCCTGCACGCGTCTCTCTCGGAGTCACAACTTTATTGACAATGGCCACGCAGACATCTGGCATCAACGCGTCTCTTCCGCCTGTGTCCTATACGAAAGCTATTGATGTTTGGACTGGCTGTTGCTTAACTTTTGTGTTTGGAGCATTACTGGAATTTGCGTTAGTCAATTACGCGTCCCGTGGAGAAGCGTCTCGGAAGCGAAAAAAGAAAAAATGGGAAAGTGGTAACAGCGAAATGGACCCAGCTTTTAATGAAGACGGAGGGGCTTCATTCGCGATGGTATGTAGGCCAGAGGTAATGGACGTCCCGGACTTCTATTATTCTTTTGTTTTGTTTTATTTTTTGTTTTGTTTTTTGTTTTGTTTTTTGCTTTAGTTAACAATTTAATTAAATTTCATTTTTGTATAATGTATTTATTAATATAAATTTTACTGTAAAATGTTATTTAAAAAAAAAAAAAAAAAGAATTTATGTTTACTTAATTAATACTCGCATTAGCCTATAGGTATCAGTAAAATTAAGATATATAATGTCCTTATGCCTTCTTATAAAACTATATTGATTAACAAATCTGCATATAATAGAAGTTTAGATTGTATTTTATATAATTTGAGCAGATAACATTGGTGTCATAATAATAATAATGACCATAATAGTAATAAACGGGTTACACAAACTCCAAAAAAAAAAAGCGGAAAAGGAAAGAATGAGAAAGGAAAAAGAGATTTAAAAAAGTGCTTTAAAAATTACTTTTGCCAAGAACCAATGTGGCAAATACAAATACGTTCATATATAAAAGTTACTTTTTTTTTACAATACCTTTTAATTTCTTCAACAGAAAACTTTTCTTTCTGAAATATTTTAACTCTTTCTAGTGTATTTTATTCTTTGCCCTATCTTCCCAGTGGGAATAATTGTCACCACACTTTTTTAGGATATCTTCTAGATAATCTTTATTCAAATTCACCATAAAACACCCTTTTAGGAAGCCTTGCATTATTCCCTTGCTTTACATACCCAATCCAACAAAGATATGATCTACAATAATGGACTCTATATCCAGTGTTATATCTACTGATTATTCCCTGATTCAGGTTACAATATTGAAAATGTTCATTAGATAATGAATGTAGCTTTTCCAGGGATATATATATATATTTTGCTGTTGTGGCTTTAGCTAAATTATTATCTCTATATATATATATATATATATATATATATATGGAGAGATAATACTATTTGTATTCAGATGGCTACTATCAATTAATTAATGTAGATATTTATGGTAATGTTGATTATTTTATTAGGAAGATATGGTGGAGAATAAAGCATATTGGAGAGTTACAATTCATGAGAGTTTTAAAGTATTTCAGAAAGATTAAACATTTTCTGGAGAAATTGAAAAACAGCTTGGAAAAAATATCAAACTAAATAATATATTAGCACATTCTATATGTGGTCTTATTTGTGATTTGATGATTAGTTTTTATAATCATTGTTTAACTTATATTTAGTATAGCATTATTAATTTTTTTGTTTTGTCTTTTTATCATTTTCTTTTGGAGTCTTTTTTGTTATATGGGTTTTTTGAGTGGCTTCTGTTGCTGATGAGTAATGAATGAATATATGATAGATATTTTATCTACAGAAATTGCTGTTCTGCTGTGTATTAAATTTGAAAAGCACTTACTATTAGAAAATTATAGTTTAATATTTCTACACATATATATCATTGAAAGAAGTAAGAGACACAAATGATGTATGACTTAGCATGTCTTTAGAAGAGATGACACAATGATCATTGAAGTCTTAAACTAAATTCGACAAATTATAAAAGACCTAGAAGGAGACCACATGTGAGATTGATAATATGTTTAATAGAATCACTTGGAAAAGAAATGCTATCATTTGAAGAAACTGAATTAGATTTCAATATCCCCATAAAGTAATGCATAAATAATGCATAAATGGGTATTGTTAATCCAGTACTGGTTTAAATTACTAATAATTTCAAAGGAACATCATCATTTACAAATTAGAGTTTACATTTTTAAAACAAAAAAATTATTTTAAAGTACTGTATTATGCTACAAATGAAAAAAGCTACATCATAAATATGAATAGATGTAGTTGTAAAAATAGTAGCATAATCTTCTGTTATTCATTTATTATTCAAACATACTGTAGGTGGCTCTGGAGTAGATGAAATCAAAATTCTCCTAACAACATATGTTTTTAATAAAAGTACAAAAATTTTGCATAATGCTTAGCAGTAAATATATTTAAATAAGCTTACTGAATTGTTAACATAATTTGCTATGAAGTAAAAATCCTTATTTACCAAATTTAGAATCGACTAATATATAAGCCCTGAAAAATCTGTAATTATGCAGAAAGAAGTTAACTTCTGATTATATGCTATTTGGTAACTTTTATAAATCTCTGTGCATTCACCCATTAGTAACAGTTTTAAAAGCTTAAGTGAATCACTTAAACTTAATGTGTATTTATATATACATCAACTCTCAAGCCCACAAGGTCAATAACAGTTGGTGTATATATAAATATGCTTTGAGCTCAAGTGATTCACTTAAGCTTTTAAAATTCTTACTAGTGGATGAATGCATGGAGAGTTATAATAGTTATCAATTAGTGCATAATTGGAAGTTAATTTCCTTCTGCATAATTACAGATTTTTCTGTGCTTAATAATAATAGGTTTACATTTATTCATAATTAATATGCATCTAATTGCAGATGGTTAAAAATGCAACTCTGCCTTTCTACTATGATAGATTAATTAAATTCATACAATTCAATTGTTTATTACAACATCAGGCACATAATAGATTCGATCCCTGATTTAAGCATGATCAGTAAGTGTTCATGTGCCTACAAATATGCTCTAAGTGTGATTTCTCTAAGTTTTTAAAACTTTTAATGGCAGGTGAATGCACGAAGATTTACAATAGTTACCAAACAGCACATGATCGGACATTAATTTTCTTCTGCATATTTACAAATTTAAGTATTGTGAATTGTTTTTCTTTTCAGAATATTTATTAATTTTTATGTGTTGTGCAAAACTTCTTTTTCACTGTTCTAAGACTTTAAATACATAAATAAAAACATCTAAAATGATTCTAAATGGTTAAATCAGAACTTTTCTATAAACACAGGTTCACCTAAAAAGGCATCTGAGGGATCATTCATCTTTTGAAGTATTCCAATTCGTACATTTATTAAGAGTGTGCCATATAATAGAAATTTTAAATATACCTAACATATTATACATTAAAAAAAGATGGATTATTGATATGAACACATCACTAAACTATATGAATCAATATGGTAAGGCAAGAACAGCTACCTACACAGCTACCCTCTAGTGTGAACTTGAATAATCAGTGACTACTAAATGCATATAAAATCCCTATACTTGTATTTAAATTCTTACCCTCAAAATGGTTTCTGGATTTTGTCTTTATCAGTAAAAGTTAAACATGAAGTTGGAATGCAAAAGCATTCAGAAAATGCTTTTGATTTTATTTTAGCTGTCAATCTAAAACTTTGAAATTCAAATCAACCTAAGATTTGAATTTATTTTTTTTTAGATTTAAATCTTAAGACATATTGATAAAAGTAAAATAAAAAAGTTTTGGTCTGACAATTGGCAGTTCAATACTAAGAAGATGCTCTTTATATGCAACTACCAATCACTGATTACTTAAGCTTACAATAGATGGCACTGGAATCAAATTTTATATGAAATATTTATTAAGAATCTTATTTTTGAGAAAATGTTATACAGAAACAGTATCTAAAATGAAAATATAGATGAATTATATTATATTTTAAGTAACAGAAATATGTATTTCAATAATGTCCTGTTCCTAATAGATTTAACATAAGACGTGATTATCGATTATTGAGATGTATGATATGTGTTAATATTAACAATTGATATTTTCGACTTTTAAAAACATTTCAATGAATTTAAATCAGAAGTTGTAAATTGATTTAAAACATTAAAAAACTTTGAAGATGATCACATTTGAGTAAAATCAATAAAAAGAGAACTAATTTTCGATGAGATTTTCAAAAAGATAGTTTTGACATGCAAAAAGAAGCACTTCAGTTAATTTGCAACTTAGACAAGTCTATATATATAAAAAAAAGAATATGAAACCATTTCAAAGTCATCCATTAAGAAATAAACATCTCGAGTTATGTAAAACATAGAAAAAGAGTTAATAATAATATAAAAAATATAATTATTATTTGAAAAGAAAGATGAAAGAACAGATTAAAAATTTTCAAAAATATAAGCAGCAATAATAATCATCATCATTGCCAACCATTATCAATCCACTGCAAGATGAAGATCTCTGCAAGTTCAATCCATCTTCAATTTCTAGTCTCTCTTTTCCACATCACCCCTGCATCCTTTCTTATTTCATCCATCTATCTCTCATGTGGTCTCTATCTTCATCTTTTACAATCTTTTGGAATCCAGTTTGATTTCAACTGTCCATCTATTATATTGTCTTCTAACAATATGTCCTAGCAATATGTCCAGACCAACTCCACTTCAGTCTTTTAATCCTTTTAATGATGTCAGTAACACCAGTTTGTTCTATTAGACATATAAACAAATATTAAACGAAAAAATATTTCAGTAATAAGAAGAAAAAATGCAACTATTATTAAAAAGAGAGATGAAATCATTAAATATTTCGAAGAGGTCTATAAAGAATCAAAAACAAAGAAGCAATAACCACTACATCTAAATTTTCAAGAATTTTAAAAAAGATCAAGGTACCCCCAATTAAACATATGAAGAAGAGAAAAGCTCTAGAAAATGATGGGATTGTTATGGATTTTGAGAGAAGCTATTGGATAATTTTTTTAGAATGTTAGCAATTGTATATACTGAATGTCCAGATGATAAAAATGTTAACATTTGATTGGAGGAATGCAATGCAACATTGGTATATAAAAACAATTGATAAAAAATATAAATTATAGATCTATCATTTTATTAATGCTATACAAAATCTTCACCAACATAATTACAATTCTTCCACAGTAACATTATATTCAAAACAACCAAAAGAACAATCTCATTTTAATATTGATTTCAGTTCAGTGGATTACATTCAAATATCATGTGAAGTTGTGGAAAGAATTAAAGAATAAATGTTGCCATTGTGCCTTGGAATTTCTAAACTATGAGAGAACATTTAATTATGTAAGCATTTTTACAAAGCTTAGTGTTATCAAGTTATACAATTGGGATATTGTCATTTTCTGTAAAAAAAAACAAAAAAAAAAACAAGTGTAACAACTGATTTTGCTCACCTCTGTCTTTAAATAAATAATTCGCTAAGTTAGAAAGGCTTCACACTAAGTTGTGTACAAAATTAATTGCAAAGGATTGAATTGTTTAAAGACTTAATATGGAGAAACAAGAGCTAACTTATGGACAATACTTGCCCAGCATAATTATCTATACAATTGGGCTAAGAAAAACACTGAACACTCTTCTGTTTTCTTGCAACGAGTTGGGAATCAGGCCACAATCTTGATCCCTCTAGTGCTGAAACTGTTTGCTCTGAGAGAGATGACAGAAGGAGAAAGATTGTCAATAGCTAAAGATATGCACACCAGAGATAAAAAGGACACTAGCACATCTCTCTTTAAAAGATTGCATTTGTATCTGCCATTTTTGTCATTAGAATGCAAATTTACTCAAATATTTTCTGTTGTCAAGCAGTTGTCCTGCATTAATGGGTTTGCTTCCCAAATGATGCTATGGCACATGAAAAAAAATATGTTCTGTTATTAAAATGTAAATGTATTCTCAAATATTCAATTTTATGCTAATTTATGCTATAATATACAAAATAACCTCAAAACCAGACTCAGACCTCAACTGTCATTAATTGAATAATGCTATGATACTTGTCAGTATTTGGAAGCACATAGCTTTAAAATAAATTTCTTTATTATAAAACAAACCTGGTATCCTGTTAAATGTTTCATCATTTACTAAATAATGGTAACACGAAGTAAATAAACATTGAGACCGATTCATGTCAGGGCTACTCTATATTTCTAAAACATTTTACAGCAGTTTCACAAGAGTGGAATGCAAAAGGGAGTAAAAATAGATAATCACACACATCATCTAGGTTGTTTTTGCAAATAGCACTTCAAAATTATCAGAAAATGTTGCAAGAATTATCAAATGAAAATAAACAAAGGACTAAAGATAAATGCTGAAAGAACTAAAGTAATGTTCAATGGGTTTTTTGCTAAGAAAAAAAAAATTAAGATTAGAAATTAACAATACCTTAGGTTATTAATACATGGGAAATATATTGGTTGAAATTAGTGATAGAATTAAACTTGGAACAAGTGCTTTTGGCAGAAATAACATGATATTATAATGAAATATGCTCTGTGTGCTGGAAAAAAAAGTTTTTAGTAGATGTGGTTATTAGATCGTACTTATGGAACCGTGTCACAGACAGTTAACAGAAAACAATAAAGAAATATAAGACCACTTAACAATATATGAAAACATGTTCAATAATTTATGAAGAGATTATATTGGGAATTATAAGATAAGCTTGAAAAATGAAATTCTAAGGTGAGAGAACGAACACATTGTCATTAATCACATTGAAAGGATTAACATAGTGAAATGGATTTGGAATGAATATTGCTAGAAGAAATAATAATAAAGGGATAATTGAAATTTTAAATATTTCCCCAAGAGATTACAATATACCTACAAAGAGACCATACAGAAATTGGATGGATAAAATAAAAAGAACTGGTAGTATGAAGTGAAGAATGAGAAGCTAATTTCAATCATGCAGAGGATTCATTACTAGTTGAAAATGATGGTGAATCAAGGATAAAATTTAGATTTAGACTAAAAATCTAATGTTTGGTCTCTTAATTATTAATAATAATCATTAATGGATTTTTTTAAAAGGGATGTTTTCAAGTGTGGACATGCAATATTTTTGATACTTGTACATTATGTTGTGATTACATCTCACATGTGCTACCTTTTTTGCATTATTACATGGATGAGTTACATGTGAATATATGCCTTATAATATAAACTCCATGTAACTATAGAAGTGAAATAGGTCTATCCCAAAATTAAATTTTAATTATTAAAATTTTTGTACACCAGCGCTATCTAGAATAAGCTTGAGTAACCAGGGATTATACATTGCATATAAAATCTATATCTTTACAATTTAGATTCCCATCCTCAGACCTATTTCTGAATTTTGTGTTTATCAGTGAAGTATTTCTTCCTAGATTGAATCCCAAGTCTTCACATACCTTTATTATTAATTACACTAGGCGACACTAAGGAGAAAAGCTGCTCTTATAATATCATACTATTTTAAAGTTAGGATTTTGGGGTTCATTTTTTTATTATTTTTATATGTGTTTAATATAAATTATTTACGGTGATGGAGAAATAAACTGCTCTTTGTTGAAAACTTTGAATCAACTAAAAAACTTATGTAACTATTTTACTTTCATTTAAGCTATGCTTATATTCCATAAGTGAGTTGATTTGGGTTCAAAACCTTAAGACATTTTTGAAGTTTAAGCTATTGGTTCCAAACATTCTCACTGAAAATCATATTTCAGAAATTAGTATGGAAATGTAGGATTAACAATACTACCACTTAATGCTCAGTATTACAAAGGATCACAATAGATGGTGCTAAAGAACAAAATGAAGTATTGTTCCTTTAAAATTTTGAAGTTTTCAAGCTTGTTTCTAAATAAGTAATAATTTACAATCATCTTTTTTACAATTCTGTAAAATATTAAATTGGTATGGAAATAACTTCTTTCTAGTATATGAGCTTAGTTTACTAATGCTATTATTAATCAAAGAATGAAATACATATATTTGTTTGATTTCTTTACAGCTAAAATGCACTGAAAGCACTATTTCACTGTGCAAAAGACCAAGGCAGTGCTTTAATTTTAGCAACCCAAATACCAAATGAAACATCAGTTTAATAAATCTAACTGTAAATAACTATAGTGTAATGATATGAGATTGAAATGGAGCAACTCCTAGTTTAAGTCTTATTTAATTTGCTATATACTTATAATATTCCCTTATATCCATTCCACATGACTCTAAATCTTCTTGTAATCATTTTAAATCAAAGATAAAAGCAGACCCTATATAATATATATATATGTGTGTGTGTGCGTGTGTTTAATAGACACCCATTTATATTTACGTACAATGCAATTTTATTTTTAAAGTGTACTTTATTAAAAGAAATTAACAAAAAATAAATATAATAACAAAAGAGCAGAACAACAACTTGAGAAAGAAAGAAACCATATGATTAATTCATGCTAAATACATCCTGAGTCTGCGAGTTAAAAAATGGCTGACTAAGAGATGGTACATGACAGGATGGGAATTAAAAGATGGTTTGTGATAGAATTTGGTGGCTGGGTGATTTAATGTAGTGGCAAAATGGCAGATTCTGGAGCTGAAAATTTACAGATGGCCATTCCAGCTGTCATGTCTCATGCTTGAACTTATGAGCAATAAACCATTTGACTATTGTTATTATTATCTTATGTGGTTTAATGAAATTCTAGAGTAATGGACCATTGAGCTGAAAGGCATGTATCAGACCTCATCTATGCTTCTGATGCATGAATCAATGAATCTTGTATAACCTGAACAATAAGTCATTCCATTATTAATAATGTGTCATGTAATGCAATGGTGAAATGATTGACTCTACAACCAAAAATCTATGTAGCTCCAGCTGTCCTTCTGACATTTCAATATCTTATAACTCCTAACATTAAACTATTTCGTTATTACTCATATCCTATGTAGTACTGTGGGAAGACAGTGGACACCTTTGGAACTGAAAGACGTGCAGCTCCAGCTATCACTTTTTAATCTTGAATTTCTTATGAATTCCTGGGTAGTAAACCATTTTCTTATTATTATTAGTGTTCTGTGTGGTTTTGTGCAATGGGAAAGTGAAATAAATGTCCATGGGTTACAACCACAGCTGTTGCATCTTATATTTAAACTTCTTACAAACTCATTATCAAAAAACCCATTTGATTATTTATTTATGGGAATTCATGAATTTACATTTATAAATTACAAACTTTTTCTTTAATATTTTTTCAAGTTATGGAATGCTGAAACTGTAGGTAAAGAGTTTGTTTGTTGACATCAATCAGGATGGTGAGCAGAATGAATTGCTACAATTTTTTTAAGCAATGCATATACATTTTCAAACAAATACTTTCTAGTGAATTGATTCCCAGAGAATAGTTTATACATCAATATAAAATTGTGAAATGTCATAGTGCCAACAAACCCATTATACTTTGATATATTAAACCCAAGGTATAACTTACAGTCACTATGGCCTCTAACTGCTAAAAATTTCATCATCAGTTTTTGCGGAAAGCAAATGGCCTTTTCCATCCACAGTCTCAAGTTAGAACTTTTTTTTCTGTTTGTAAATATATGTGAATTATTTCCATTATATTTAGAATTAATTGTCAAATATCTTTAGGAAAAACATTATTTGAATTTTTGAAGTTTATCCATCTGCTAGTAATAGCACACATATTAGTATATAATATAAAGTTTCATGTGATATTCTCCTCTCTTTTTTATCTGTTACAGGCCTCAGTGTGATGGCATCATGGAATTCAGACCTGGATCTTTAAATGGTGAATACTAAATTTAAGATGGAACTCTAATCAACTAACTTTATCTTGATGTCAACTTTCATGAATCTAAATATCCCAAGTTGTGATGTATCATCATCATGTGGGTCAGTAATATCTGAAGAAGAGAAAACTGTTTATTTTATACTGACCTATACTTATAGTCCAATGTATCTGCAAAGTTTAAATAAAGCTTGAATTTTTCTAAAGGTTTTTTAGGCCTTAATTCTAAATGATGGAAATAATGCATCCTATAAGCAAAATGCTGTCATCACAAATTTTCAAATACTCCTCCTTTGATTGTTGTCTCAAACATTTTCTCATCATTTTTTCAATCATTTCATCATGGTTTCTAATTATGTATAGCTTTATGTATCCATATTTTTATGATAATAGTCATCTTCATATTCATAGATTATGTTCTCTACTTTAATTCTAAGCTCACATTTATTATCTAGTCTGTGACGAAACTGGACAGGCCTACCGTCTATCATCATCTACAGTTATAGAAAGTTAATAATTTATTTGCTGAATTTCCTTTTTAATTAACAATGTAAGTGTGTGAATTATATATATAGGTAATTTTTATTCTTAGTCACTATCGATACAAACTTTTACCCTCATGGTTGAGAAGATAAACTCATTTGTCAAATCATAAATGTTCAAGTCCATAAAGAAGTTCCAGGAAATAATTGAGAAGAAGTTAGTTTTTAGGTAAGTACTGATATATCTACCCCATTACTTTATCAGTCTTTCATAATCAGAAACATAGAACAATATTTAAGAATATATATTAATCATATCATCATCATATTTAACCATTATCAATCCACTGCAGGATAAAGGTCTCTCCAAGTTCAATCCATCTTCTCTGATCTTTAGCTTCTTTTCTCCACATCACTCATGCACACTTTCTTATTTCATCCATCCATATCACATGTGGTCTCTTTCTGGGTCTTTTACAATCTCTTGGAATCAAGTTTAAGATTTCAATTGTCCATCTATTGTCATCTCTTCTAGCAATATGTCCAGCTTAACTCCACTTCAGTCTTTTAATTTTTTTCAATAAGGTCGTAGCACCTGTTTGTTCTCTTACCAATATATTGCATTTTCGATATCTTCTTGTTACTCTCAATATGCATCTCTCCATACTTCTTTGAGTGGTCTGAAGTCTCTGCATTGCTTTTCTATTAAGTGTCCAAGTCTCAGATCCATAAGTAAGAACACATTTTAATAAATGAAGATAATGAGCTACTATAGCATTTTTGCATCATAATTGTTGTAATTTTTTACCTCCCCCCCCCCAAACTAATTGAATGTCAGAATAAAAGGATCTTTCTTTATATACTTAACTCATGATCTCTTTATGAATATATGTACGGTAAATGTTTATATACGTGCGTGTGCTAAAATGAAGATTTTAACTTGCGAAAAAAAAAACCTATTGTTCTGATTTTCAAACATGTATGTGGTAATAAAAAATAGAAAGTAATAGTAGGTATCATTATATTTAAAGTGTTAATAGTCACACTTACGGATGAATGAAGAACTTTTTTTACCGTTCTATTTACGCATACATAAATAAAACATACACACTCCTCATAATGATATATCTATGCATAAAGTAATATTAATGCATTGTAGTATATCAATTATATAAATCATTTGTCTGTACTTCCACTTCATATACATAAATATTATCACATGTTTATATGTAATGAATTTAAGTGTGTGTGTGTGTGTGTGTAAACTTCGAAAGATATGTAACTATTGTTTATTTATTTATTTTATTGTTGTTGTTGTTGTTGTTTTAGAAGCCTCTGGTACGCAGTTCACCAGGAAACGGTCGGAACAAGCAACGCGAATGCGAGATGGATAGCAGGCCGAGAGATTCATGCTGCAAGAAATGGATCATGAAATATCCAACGAGGTCAAAACGGATCGATATTATCTCACGCATCTGCTTTCCTACGGCATTCATTCTGTTTAATCTGGCCTATTGGGCAGCATATGCCTTTTAGGGTCAATTATTGCTCACCGCGTAGTTGAATGCTTCTAGAGTAGCCTATTACACAATTACCCAGAATTTGGCCCAAATTGTTGGGGGTAAATATACACAAACAACAATTATGAAAAAGATCCAACTAATATCCAAAGGCCTGCTGCAGACTATAGTTCTGGCTTGCCAATGACATCATTAATTTAGACGGATGATACACTGGGTACTCTAGAGTGGGCCTCGAATATCTGAATGTCATAGTTAACCATAGTATAGTTTAGATTCCAATAGCAGTGATCAAAACAAATTTTGCAATACAAAAGGAATAAAAGCAGAAAAAAAAGACATTATTATATAAAAAAAGATAAATTTAAACAAGTAAAAGTTTTTTAAACAGAGTAAATGAATTCTACAATGTTTAAATAATTAATTATACAAGTTTAAGCCTATGCCTTTCTTATGAGATAAAATGAAATGTTAATAATTCTCGTTAGTTTTTTGCTCTTAAGTATTAATGGCAAAAATTATAACCGCGACCCTAAGAGCAGAAAACAATATTTAAAACTGTTAATATTTATATTGCTACAAAGCAAAAAATTAAGTTGGATTACATTACTTAACCCCATACATGCAGAAATATGTGTATTTGTACCATGGAGTTTGATATTTCGAATATAGCTTATATAACAACGCAATCATAAAGTATCAAATATTTTATATTATTTTTTAAGTTAAACGTAGATTGATAGTATTGTTGATAATGATGACCAGGCATCTCTTGTTGACATTTCTTTCTAGTCTGTACTTTTATTTCTCAATTTCTTACGATTATAATTAATTTAATACTCATAAATATATAATTTTACTATTTCTTTGACCAGGTAGTATTCATTTTCTTGCTTTATTTTTTATTGATTTGATAAATAATAAGGTAAGAAATAGATTTGATGTGTATATATATCTAGATACTTCACAGAACTACGAGTATTAATTATGGGTCGATTTTATATAAATCTACATATAACTGTAAATTTAATGAAGCATTCCTTACTAAGCTTGGTTATACCAACGACATATCTATTTTATATAATGCTAATTTGTAATGTTAAAATATTTAATTTACTGTTTGTCTTGGAAACTTTTTTAATTATTGTTCTATTTTAAGTCCTTTTGTGCATAATGCTACTTAAAAAACACTTTATACTTATTTTTCTTTTTATTGTGATTATTTTAAAATACGTGCAATTAATATTTTCTTTTAAAATATCAATTTTGAGCTTAACATTTAAAATATGTTTTACCATATTCTATTAATTTGTTTAATAAGGATTTTTGTCAGCTGTTGCAAAAACTTATTCTGACAAAAAAATAAAAAAAATGAATAATAATAAGGAATGCTTTTCTAAAAATTCAGTTCTTGCAATATTTTTAATATGCCTGATATAAAATTAATTGCAATAATAAAAAAGTTGGGGGGAAAAATCACATTTCCTAAAAATAATATATTGTAGATGATTTAAACAACAGACATTAGAAATCTTTATCAGTCATAAATGTAGATAATTAAATGGCTTATAGTTTAAAAGCGGGCTGTAGCTACATATAAGAGATGGAGTAATTCAATGTGAGTTCCTAATATCTTAAATTCTATTAAAAAGTATATATAGCGTGTGGAAAAAAAAAATCTGAAAATTTCAGAACGCACATTCTTATCTTTATTATTATTTATATGTAGGTTTATTTTTAAAATCACCACTCGCGAAATTAAGGGAAAAGTAGAAATATTTCTTAATATAAAAATGATGGTCACGTACTATTAACAAAAAAAAAAAAAACCGTGCCTCTTGTTTTAATATCCATTTGAGTGAAAAATTGTGAGACTTAAATTATTAATTATATTCTAAATATTTTTAAGTTTACAAATAACAAAAGCAAACGATTATGTTAGAAAAGCTTTTTTGTGTGTGAGCTTGTTTTTTTCCAAAATTAAACTACTTCCAAATTTAAAAATACGACTACTATTTAGGAACTAATTTAAAAAATGTATGTTTATATAATCAAAGCTAGGCTCTACAGCCAATTAATCCATTTTTCTTTATTTCAATAATTTTTTTAAATAATTTTATAGTTGAATCACAAAATAAAATGAATTATTAAAAAAAAAAAAAAAACTAATAATGCGAGAGAACAAAAATCTAATTACGGTGATATAATAATGTTTAAGCTATATCTGTTTGTGAAAGCTACGTCACTTCCGACAAGAGGCTTATGCTCAAACGTGACAGTCAAATATTTTATACAACGAGAAAGGCCCTGAACTTAAGGGAAACACCGAACTGTCAGAGAATCCATATGTATATATACTGGATTGCTTAAAATTATCTTGGTTTCTCTTAATTTTAAAATAATGGCCTTCACTTTCATTTGCTCAGGTCCCGAAAGTAGATTATTAGACGGAATTAATAATTAGGACCTTTAGCAATTTAAATATATTCATTTGTGATTATACTTTCCATTCATTCATGGACTTTGTTCTTTATTTTAACAACGCATAAGTTTGATAAACGGTAACTGCAAGTATATTTTCTATTGCTTACATTTCTATTTTATGGATATAACGTTCGATATTTGTTTACTGCCCTCTTTTTCATTGTTTTCTTATGCAATTTTTTCATTGTTATCTGCAGAAGTTCATATGTTTGCAACTTTTTTCAATAAGTTTGCAATAGTAATACATCAGCTACTCCAAGATGATTAGGAACGATTTCTAACCTTTGTTTCAGGGACTTAACTATGTAATAGAATAAATATTCATGGATTATTAATGACGGTGCGGTTAAAGTCAGAAAAGGCAACATGAAATATTGGAAAATCATGTTTAAAATAGAACTCTAAAAGGGGTTACCCCTTTGACCTTCTCCAAGAAAACTTTTTAAGGGCCTTTTATTTAGAATCAGGAGGTTGGTGATATTTTCTAATCTCCTTACGTGATCTCGCCCTTTATGTACATATTTATATATAATATTAGGTTTTATCAGCTATTGTTTTAACGTTGTATAGGCCAATTCTTTAATTTAGAATTGGCTTTATTTTATCATTTATTTTCCTATCTTTAATCTTGCTTGTTATATTTTGAGCTTGCCTGTAGTGTTATATAACAAAATGTTAAAATATTTTTTTTGTTTGTTTGTTTGTTTTTTTATATAAATATAAACTTATATTTTGATAAAGGAAAACTGTAAAAGAGTCATTATTGTTTCAAATTAGTTGAATCATGCCCTACAGCATAAATTTTAGAAATATAATGACCAGATTTAATTTGTAATAAAAGTGCATGGAAGTCTCAGATTTCATTATATAAAGTAATGCAACCACACAAAATAGTGCTGGAATTTTCTGGATTTAAACAGAATAATAATAATCAGTAAGATAAAACCCAAATCTACCTAAATATCTAAGATCATTCCCCCACTGAAATGTAATAAATTAAAGTCAATACTTATATATTCCTTAAAAAACATTGAATGTATTAAATATAACATGGCATTTTCAAATGTGTTGTATTAATATTCTATATTGTCTTTAATTTATAACTAAGTATATATTAACATATTTTACCCCATAAAGGATAAAATTATATTTTGGCTGGGGGTAAAAAAAATTAAATGCTTCAAATTTTCTGAATATATTGTACTGATATTAAAAATTTTATTTATATTTATGTATGTGTGTTAAAGATTGTCCACTTGGATAAATTATCCATGAGAAACATATTTTGACATCTGATATAAAACTGTTATGCATGAAACAGCATAATAACTTATGATTATACTTCATGTTTTTTCAGAGATAAGATTGGCAGCGTAATGAGTGAAAAACTTATGGGTTGATTATTCGCTACTCTATTAAAATGACACATGACCACATAAACAACTAACCATATGAATATATTTTTTATTAAT
This sequence comes from Epiperipatus broadwayi, assembly GCA_028023455.1. Classification (NCBI taxonomy): domain Eukaryota; kingdom Metazoa; phylum Onychophora; class Udeonychophora; order Euonychophora; family Peripatidae; genus Epiperipatus; species Epiperipatus broadwayi. The sequence continues at coordinate 3,647,033 of JAQFVV010012513.1, forward strand.
TGTTTTATGATTCAAAGCTCTGAAAATGTAGGTGATAATAAACTGATAAAGATTACTGTTAAAAAGTGGGTGTAGGGGATCCTAGTTTTTTTTTTTTTGGTTAACAGATCAATTACTGAAAATTGTTGCAGTGAAATTAATACAGAGTTTCAGTTTTCTGTAATTAAGAAATTCATTTAATTGCTCCCATCATTGTATATGTTACTGAAATAATCTTATTTTCACATGGTGTTATGTAAGAAAATTATAAGTGCATTTTAACAATTATCATAATGCTTTACATGCATAGCTGTTTTGTACAAGATGCCAACATACAAAGAAAAAAAATACACCTGGTTTCTTGCCAAAAAATTTGTTTACATTTAAATCCAGAAAATTTCATGATTGTAATGAGTTGTTTTTTTTTTTTGTTTTTTTTTAAATTGTTTGTTTTTTAAACAAATACTTTTTTGAGTTTATTAGTATTAATTATTATAGTTTGCCAATATTAATTTTTAATATTTAACAATCAAAGCGAAAAGAAGTCGTGTGTCTTTCATGAGAGTATAATTAATATGTGATATAAATGACTGAAAATAAGTAGCATCTATTTTCGCAATCTATTATCCTAAATCCATTTACTTAGTTATTGTTTTAATCCCTATTTTTTTGTTTTTTAAATCGGATAATCAATTGTAACCCTCCATATATATTGCTACAAATCTATAAATGTTTTATTTTTATTCATTTTGATAACCATTTACATGTTCTTGCTAAGAAAATTCTTTTTTGCTTATCACATAATAGCATACAATCAATCACGTGTTTGTTGGTGCTTGTGGTGGGAGAAAAATAAGATGTTCTACAAGCACTCAATAAATGCATCATCCAATCCGTTTGTAGCTGTTATCTATGCAGTACAACTATTATTCATCTTAACAAATAATAAAAATAATATAACATCTTACAGACTTCTTTTTCTATAGATTTTGGTTTCTTGCAATAACTTTTAAGAGGAAATAAGAAAGAAAACGAAAAAAAGAATATATGTACCATGTATGTATGTATGTAAAACTATTTAATAAAAAATGGAAAAGTCATTGGATTTGTGTGTTTTATGTGGGTTTAAATCCAAAACATAACAATTTAATAAAAAATGAAAAAGACAACAAAACAAATGTTATCAAATTATATATATATATAATTATATTTATTTCATAATAATTTAGATTTATTGAATTTACATATTGGATAGATTAAATTATTATTAAATTATTTTGTTATTTATCTAGAAATAAATTAGACAAAAATATTTTTCTTTTATTATAAAAAAACAAAAGAGAAGATCATGTTTTCATATACAAGTAGATTATTGAAGTACTTTTCTGGAGTTACGAATATTTTAAGACATTAATAGCAAATCTTTATATGCTTATTACAAATCCAAATTGTGTTAAAAATTTAGATAAACAGTTTTATTATCTCTAATTTTGTATATACATAAATAAGTTTTATATACTACATAAGTTTATTTTATTAGTATCAATATAACACTTTAAAATTTAGAATATTTTTAGATTTATACGAGCACAATTTATTTTTAATAGTAGTAATCAAAATAATACTTTATGATTTTTCTTTTTGGATAATAAAAGTTTTGAAATTAGTGATGTTTTGGAACATGTGAGCCTACCAGTATATTTATGTGTCAAATGTTTTATTTAATAATTTTTCTGATTTATTGGAAATCTATTATAAATTTTAGTTTTATTTAATTTGTGTGTGTGTGTGTTACGTTTTCATAATTGTTTAGATAGAGATTTGAAAGAAAGTAAAACTTTTTACTGAATATATAGGTAGTTAATTTTTAAATGAAAAGAAAGAAAAGATGTGTGACACAAGTACAAATAAAAATTAAGAGTTTAGGTAAATTGATTTCTGGAATCTTTTGTATGGAATAATATAAAAGATTCATAAAGTCATTTTTATAAAATAAAAATTGCTAAGGTGTAAAAACAAACGCACCTACGTATATATTGTGTGATTTTTTTTTAAAAAAGGCACATATCCTAAGATCTTTGGATCAATTGAAGTTTGGTCTATGAATTCCTAAGCAGTAAAGACGTTTGATTATTTTGTTTTATTCAGCCCTTAATGTTGTAAAATTCTTACGACAAATAGTCAAAGAATATTATTTAAATTCTTTAAAAATGTCTTCATTAACGATGCAGAAATCCTCTCGTCAAAAATGTATCACCAATCTTTAACCTTGTTAAGACCAAAAAAGTGACTCTTGGACTTCGTAAAGGTGGATGAGATTTAATTCAGTATAAACACAGTTAAACACAGAGGATTTTTGTATCTGACAATGGAGACTTTTATAAAGATACTACATGAGATTCTTACATGGTAGAACATAAGAATTTTTCAATATGGACAACCGATAAATGGTATGTGACTTTATATGTGTGTGAAATAGTATAAAATTGTGCTGCAAAGATATTTTTAACTTCTTACGCTTAAATTACATACTAATCAGTTAAAGTTTATGAAGTAGTACAACAAAAATGTGAAATATAATATTGAGTGAAAAGACCATTACCATAGTACATACTGTTTTGTTATATAGATGCATTTTATGGGGAAAAATCAGTTGTTATTTATCATGATATCATAGAAAGATCATAGCATGCAGAATTGGATTTAATTAGATGGGTGATTTTGCATGTTTTTTGTTCAGTTAGATAGTGCACATAAATATATAACCAAATTGCAAAAATCCCCATTCCCTTACTAAAAACCTCCATAATATTGCTTATGCTTTCCTATTCATATATATTCATAAAATTATAAATACATTGTACATTTGTTCTTTATTATTACTGTAAATGTATTATTATTATTAATATCATTATTATTGTATATTTTGATCAAATGTAATTGACAATTTTCAGAATTGTCTAAAACACTATACTAAAGAAAAATCATATTTTTTAACAAATTAATTTTTAAAATAATCAATTAAATTTTTTTAAAACATCAGTTCAATAATAAGAAAGGAGTATATGTTTGTTTGTTTTTTTTACTTTTGCGGATATATATTGGTATAGCTATTTATAGAGGTGTTTGAAATATAAATAAGAAAAATTTCTAAAATCATAGCAACAGAATTGTAAAAATGAATGTGTAGATGCTCTGAAAATCATAAATTATTTGAGCATCAGAAATAGTAGATTGACTATGAACCAGTAATTGGTAGTTAAGAGGTCCCCAACCTTTTTGCACTTAAGAGCACAATCTATAATACCAGCCAGGTGGCAGGCACCATTTATTTTTTCAATGTAAATTTATAGTTGGATATTGTTAATAATAGACTTTTTTACGCTGTAAAAGTATAGTATGCCCTACAATTTGATTACAATATAATACAATAATTTATAAGAAATCTTAAAAATTAAATTTATTTGTATCAGATAAATAATTTTTTATCATGTTCGGATAGTGGCAGGCACATGAAAAATGGTCTGCTGGCACCATGGTGCCTGTAGGCATAGGGTTGGGGACTCCTGTAGTAGTTTCTGAATTGATCACTTTACTAGGCACTTAACAATATAGAAATTGTTTACCATAGTTTCTAGTTTAGTGCCCCATCATATTTTAATATAATTTCACTAATCTTCATTGGAAGGATTACTGATTATTGCATATATATATATATATATATATATATATATCACAATATATATATATATATATATTTCACAATGCATTTCAATGTTGATAATCTCAAAGCATATAATGTATGGAGTTTAATGTTTCTTCTTTAGTTGACTTTCTATACTATTTGTTATGAATTTTTTTTAATTATATTTTTTTTCATTGTCTTCACTAAAGAGTGAACATTAGTAGTTAATCTCCTCTTGTAATTTAACTCTTTTGGGATTAGTTATTTATAAATTTTACTAAAAAATATTTGCAAATGTTTTATAGAGTTTTTAAATAATTAAGTAAAATATAAATATAATTATTATAAAGATTTATTCTGTGATAATATGAGCCAGTAAAAAATACACTTGTAAAATTATAGATTTTTGGATTAATGTTTTATTTATATAGTTTTATATCAAGGTGATGTGAAATTATGTTTTTGTGCTACATTTCCTTATTATTTATTATTACTATTAAGTACAATATAGTTAGTGATCAGATATACTTTGTAGATCCGTTTTGACCTTTTTTGACATTTCATGACCCATCATCCAATTGGAATTTTCTACCCCAATTTGACGATTGGGGTAGAAAATTTCAATTAACTGTTTGCTGTTTCAATCATCTTCATATCACTTCTACATTCATCTTCGTCATACTTCACCTCTGTCACAACATCTGGAACATGTAAGACCATTTTCTTTTCTATTAATTATCATCTTTGATTCTAACAATAAACTTGAAACTGCACAAAACACGATTCACCTTTGCTTCCCTTGCTCCATTTCCCTTCTAGTTTCACTTCACATTTCATATCCTTTAATCTCTTTGCATCTAATTTAACTTCCCTCTGCATTATATACTGCACAAATTTCTGCAGTTCCACGTTTATTGTTTTTGCCTTCCTTTATGCTTTCCCTTCCATTTTATTCCACATGTTATACTTTCCTATAATTATTAAATAATTATGCATTTCAATCACAAACAAATACAAAACATGCATATCCTAAGCTGATAATATTCTAATAACAAATCACCAAACTCCATCTGCTTAAACATAAGACAAGAGCAGCTCTCCACTCTAGCGCCATCTGGTGTAAGCATGATTAATCAGTGACTGCCAGAAACATATAAAATTTCTATACTTAGGTTTTAAAGCCCTTTTTGTGGAGAGCCACTCTAGTCTCATGTTCGCAATAATCTATTAGGTAAAAATGTAAGTGGTAAAGTAATTGTGTGTTTATATGTTGTAATTATTATATCTAAAGTACTGGTTTTATAACATATAAAAGTATATAAATGAAAAATAGCTCAATTTCCAGAACTTGTTTCAAAATAACTGTCACTCCTCCTAGCTCCTACTTCACTTAAAATATCTTATTAAAATAGTTTAATTCATGCATGATATATTATAGTTTCTGAAAATGGAACCTTAGAACTAACATTGGAATAACTACAATATCCAAAATCCCATTATATAAAAATTGAAGTCATGCTATAAAAGGCTGCTGTCACTATTATTTATATATTGGTATTTTACATAGTGAATAGTTTAATCACTAAACATCACATGATCCCCATCTCTATACTAGAACATAATTGTTGTAAACAAAGGCAAAACTCTCCATACAGTAGTGCCACCCTGTGCCAAACAGAATAATCAATGGATGTCAGAAGGCTTGTGCATAAAATCCCTATCTAGTGCCTACTCATCCAATATCCCCAGACTAGTTTCTGGCTTTTGTCCATCATCAGTGAGGAGCCTTGGATCTGAGAGCACTGCACCTAGATCTTAGGATGATTAATGCAACCCTCCAGCACCCCCCCTTTCACCCCCCTTCTCTAAAAAAAAAAGAAAAAAAAAACCTCCCAAAAAAAAAAACACCCCCCCTCTTCTTGATTACTCTGTTTGGCACAGGGTGGCACTACTGTATGGAGAGTTTTGCCTTTGTTTGAATAGTTTAATCCAATATTTTATTTATTTTATAAATATATATATGAAAGAAAAAACTTTTTTGTGGTCATACAGTTTTCAGCATAGAGAAATTATTCTGTCCAACATACGAAGAATCATGCTTAACATTTTAAAATTCTTCAACAAGGTCTTCACCCACCAAAACAGGAAAATTATGCACTGAGTTAGATTACTAGTGTTTCAATGAAATCATTCTCTTTGTCAAGGCTAAAGCTATAATGGATAGCTGTTGTATCTAAAAAATAATGAGGTTGCACATGAATTAAAGACTGTTCGTTTATGTAATATATATATATATATGATGGTTGTTCAATCAGAATAGGACATAAATAATAAAAATGTCTGCATTTTCTTTTGCTGAGCAACTAACATATCCTTATGCAAATAAACAATCTTTAATTCATGTGCAAAATCGTAATTACAGGAGACACAGAAGTGCTCCATTGCAGTCCTAGCCTTGCCAAAAATGGATGTGATTTCATCGAAACATTGTCAACCTAATTCAGCAAAGAAGCTTTCTGATTCAATGGATTAAGATCTTGGGCGAGAATTTAAAAACTTTAAACACTATTCTTTATTTGCTTAAAATAATAGTTTCTTCATGATGAAAGCTAATATAAAATGTGACTCAAAAAAAGTTTTATTCTCATTTTATGACCATAAAAATCTTCATTATATATATATACGAAAATATTCCAGTGCATATCACTAGCAGAAGATTAAATACAAAAATATTCAAATCATTCTCACAAATGTTATAATACTTCAGCAATGCCCTCTGGAAATAAGTATAAAGTCTGAACTTCAAACAGCCAACCCGAAAAGCTGTTCGAAGTTCAGACCTTATATTTATTCGCAGAAACCCTTGAACATCACATGATTACCATTTCTTATGTTTGTGCATAACTGTTAAAACAAGCAAATTCTCCATACAGTAGTGCCACTCAGTGCAAGACAGAGTAATCAATAGATGCCAGATGGCTTGTGCATTAAATCCCTATCTACTGCCTACTTATCCAATATCCCAGACTAGTTTCTAGCTTGTGGCCTTGTCAGTGAGGAGCCTTGGGTCTGAGAGCACTGAACCTAAATCTTAGGATCTAATGCAACCCTCCAGCAACCACCTTTTATCTCCACTACAAAACTATAAAAATAAAATTTGAAAAGACAATATTTTCAATTCAAACTCATTAGCTTATATAGACATATAGGTCTGAAATCAATTCAGTACCCATACATTTTGATGTCTTTAGTTCTTTGGTAACCATAGCCACCACTATCCTATTAGACAGGATTGGTATTAAACCTTTAAACATCATATGATCACCATTTCTTATGCTTGCTCATAACTTATTAAAGCAGGCAAAACACTCCATACAGTTGTGCTGTGCTCTCAGACTCAAGGTTCCTCGCTGACAAAAGCCACAAGCTAGAAACTAGTATGGGGTTATTGGATGAGTAGGCACTAGATAGGGATTTTATGCACATACCTTCTGGAATCCATTGATTACTCTGGCTTGCACTGAATGACACTACTGTATGGATAGTTTTTCCCATTTTAGAAACAGTTACTGAAATATTATTACATTTGGGAAGGTAATTTGAATATATATTGAACCATTTACATAGATATGGTTCAAGTACATTGGCATTGAGTAAGATTTAAAAGTTGAAAAAAAATAAAATTTACAAGTAGTCAATACTTTTTTTATATAATTTATTTTTTAAAAATATGTACAATGAAGGTTTTAAGCCAATAAACATCACATGACCACCACCTCTTATGCTTGTGTATAACTATTGTTAAAACAGGCAAAACTCACTATATATATTGCTACACACAGCAAGCTAGAGTAATCAATGGATGCCAGAAGGCTTGTGCATAAAATCCCCATCTAATGCCTACTCATCCAATATTCCCAGACTAATTTCTGGCTTATGGCCATCATCAGTGAGGAGCATTGGATCTGAGAGCACTGCACCCAGGGATATTGGATGAGTAGGCACTAGATGGGGATTTTATGCACAAGCCTTCTGGCATCCATTGATTACTCTATCTTGCTGTGTGTGGCAATATATATAGTGAGTTTTGCATGTTTTAACAATGAAGGTTATTTGTGTTCAACATTCATTTAATTAAAGTTAAAACTGAAAAGAATAGAAATGCATACCGATTGTTTATCCAGATAAACAAAAAAAAATTATAAATTCAAGAGATTACAATGAAAATAAAAAAAATTTATGAGATAATTAAAAATAGTGGAAATAATTTATAAAATAAAAGACTTTGTAACTAAAAATTAACAATAAATTTACAAGAAAAAAGATAAAAATATATGTGTAGAAATCTAAAACTGACCAGAGTATCAAGAAGCAAATAACTTGGACTATTGTCTTGTGTTGTCTTGTCTTTTTTCATGGCTAGCAGTTTCCAGGGTCTGACATCCCTTATTTATCATATGCTAAACTAAGTCATCATGCTGGAGTAGAACTGGAGTGTTTGTGGACACCTTTTTTTACCATAAAAAGGTCACTCCAAAAAATCTTTTAAGTCTAGCCTTAGGATGGGCCAGAACCATGAAAATGACAGAAATCAAAGTTAACTTACCAACGAGCTCTTTCATCCCAGAAATGCATGTATGATATAGTAATCAATGGCCTACATAATTACATGAACTTACTGGTAAGATATTCATACCCTAAATTGTGACTAATTAAATTTTTGCAAACTAAATTTAATTATAAACTTTACCTAGAAGCTTCAAATACCAATAGAAACATTCACTTATTTATTATTCAAAGAGATAGTCATTTTATCCATGGATTACTTCTAGAAGAAATATAAGAAGAGAATTAAAATAGGAAAGATTAATTATTTGAGTGCATTATTATCTTAATGAGCATATGCATAATATTTCAATTTTATTAATAATTTATCGTTAAATATTTTAATTGGTTTTAATAAAATATTTAGAATTGATGTAACACTTTTGGTGTACATTCTCAATTTTAGTTATTGGAATTATTATGTATAAGTTACCTTTGCCAATATGCTTATTTAATAGTTAAGCCTGGGGAAATTTCTTTAAGAAATATTAAATTTACTTATTTACTGCAAATCTGCTCGATAAATGTTACTTTCTACAAACTCTGGCACCTTCGTGAAAAAATTAAAACTAATTCCATCACCAATTTGAGATGCAAAAAATTATTGGGTCAGCTAATCAGGAAATATAACTGTGTGCTTGAGATATCTAAACTCATATATATGAATGGAAGAATCTTTTTTTTCATAGTTTAATTAAGTAGCACTTTATAGTGCACAACAGAAGGCCTAAAATCAAATGTAAAACATTATAATGAATTCCCAACACAAGGCTTTGACACTACAACCACAACTTGAGATAAGTTGTAGTTGTATAAAAAAACATTACGATAGTGGCCTAAAACATGGAACTCAAAATCCATAGCCAGAGAATAAACGAGAGTTTCACATAAAAAACAACAACTTTAAACTTGCTTATACAAATATATATATATATATAAATGTCCACTAATATTAATAATACAATAACGAAACTTAAATATATTCCAAACAACGGTAACCAATTTATAATATAATATAAATAAAAACTCATAAAGAAATATTTTCGATTATATTCATAATCATTATCAACTCTACTTTCAAAATGGAATCATCTATTACCAAACGGAAACACATATCGATTTAAATATCCCACAATTCATTAATCCTAACATTTGCTGACTGTCTGTTTATTATCGTATTCTTATACCTACTAATAAAAACTGCCTCTTTAATTTTTCTTTTTTCATTATCTCTCTCTTGGCCTAAAATTTTTATTTTGTTTATATCAAAATCAAATTTAAAATTACAATTCCTATCATGATCATAAAAAACAGATTCAGTATATAACTTGATTTCATTATTATTATCATTACATATCTGTACATTTTTCAAAACTCTTTTATACAACAATTTATGTTCTTTAATTCTTTTCTCCATATTACATCTAGATTCCCCCACATATGATAAGTTACACCCACAAAAAATTCTATAAATTATATTACTCACTTTATTTTTTTCTAACTTATCTTTTCAATTATTAACCATTCTATTTAAATTACCCGATCCATAAAATGAAACATTATATATACTATTATAAACTTTTTTCATAAATTTTACTTGATTATTATTATAAAAAAGCAAAGAAATCCACTTCTTACTCTCAATTTTTTCATCACCAGTATTCCTAATAATTTTCTTACTAAATTGACAAACCACTTGATAAATTTCTTTTATATTATAACTCGCACTTAATAATTCACTAACATAATTTTCAATATTATTTCTGTGTAAAAAAGACTTAAAACCAGCCATTTTATAATTATGTGGCACTTTAGATAAATATGGAATCTACCCTCTCGTTTCAATAGGTTTAATAAACAATTTATAGTCAATCATATTATTGTTTCTTGAAATCATCAAATCTAAATATTTAATACTCTTATTATATTCTTTCTCCATAGTCCAGTTAAGACCTTTTAATTTATTATATTCATCAAAAATTTTATCAATCATTTCTGAAGAAGCACATACAAAAACATCATCCACATATCTTGCATATATCTTAATATTTCCCATAAATATAAATTTGTTTAAAATCTTTTCTTTATAATATGACAAAAAAAAACTGCATAACTGTGCCACCATTGGTAATCCCGTTGGCCATCCTTTACTCATAAAATTTACCATTAAAGGATGCAACAATATTTTGTTTGGAATATATTTAAGTTTCATTGTTATATATATATATATATATATATAATATACAAATCAATATATATATATATCAAAATACAGTACAATTTATATAAATTATATTCTTTTAGAAGTACTTTCGACTATGCACTTTGTAGTCTTTATCAACTATATAATGTTGAATAATCAAAACAAGACAACCCTTAACAATACCCATAGTTCAATTCAGATTTCCCACAATTCTGTTATCTTAACATTTGATGACTGGCAATTTATTAAAATTTGACGATTTCTTGAAATCAACATAGCCTCTTTTATTTTACGTTTATTATGACAACGTTCAATTTGAATAATTTTCATATTTTTATAATCAAATTTAAATCCATATTGACAAGATTTATTATGATCAAATATAACAGATGATGAAGGTTTATTTACATCTGTTCCATATTGATTCTCTTTTTGAATTCTATTATATAAAAGCATATGTTCTTTTATTCTCTTCTCAAATGTACACTTAGATTCACCAATGTATTGTACACCGCATCCACATATCAATCTATATATAATAGAATTTTGATTAAACTTTGCATTTTGAATTTTAGAATTATTAAGCAATCTATTTATGTTATTTGTAGAGAAAAAAGCAATATGACACAAACTATTATAAATTTTCCTAATAAACTTGACCTGCTCATCTGATATAAATGGCATTGCAATCCATTTCATTTTGATATTTTTATTTTTAATTTTATTATAGTGTTGATTTCTTTTAAATCCTTTAATAATAATAATAATAATAATAATAATAATAATAATAATATATATATATATAATTTTATAATATGATTATAGAAAAAAACACAATTGCAGCTGACATAAGCTTTAATTCACAGTAGGGATTGGGTAGGTTGATAATGAAGAAAGAAAATCATAGCCCTGACTTCTTTCCAATAAGTAAGATAAGACTGTCATATAGTCTTGGAAAAAGGGAGACAAACCAAGTCATGACAAGTCTCAAAAGCATGAGAAGCACTCCAATGTAGTCAGACATGGGTTTCTTATCAGGAAGCGTATAAAGGAGTTGTAGGAATACAAGTGAATGTGGAAATATTCCTCATTCCCACTGTGAGCTTTAAAGATGCACAGAACTTGTGAACATTTTACAGAAATTCATCAGTAATGCTAAAAAACAATATTCAAGTGAGACTTATTGAGAATGAAATAAGTTCAAACCCCTATTTTATTCTCATCCCTGGTCTTGGAGGAATTGAACTATTTACATACATATGGTTCAGTATGTTGCATTGAGTAAGTTTTAAAAGTTCAAAAAATGTAAAATTTAGAAATAGTCAATAAATACTATTTACTTTTTTATGTAATTTTTTTAAAAATACCTGTACAATGAAGATTATTTGTGATTGATATTAATTTAATAAAAAAAAAGTTAAAATTGGAAAGAATAGAAATAGATACATATTGTTTATCATGATAAACAAACAGAAATTATAACCTCAAGAAATTTATGAGATAATTAAAGAATGGCGGAAATAATTTATTAAAAAAAAGACTTTGTAACTATAAAATAATAATAAATATACAAAAGTATAGACTTGTATATTGTTAACAAAAAAAATAAGAATATATACGTAGAAATCTAAAATTGATCAGATTATAAAAAAAGCAAATAACTTGGAGCATTGTCTTGTCTTTTTACATGGCTAGCAGTTTCCATAGCTACGGAATGCTTTCTGCATCCTGGACTTTTCATATGCCGAATTAAGTCCTCATGCAGGACTGGAACAGGAGTTTTTGTAGATATCTTCTTTCATCATAAAGAGGTCACTCGACAAACCTTTGAAATCTACCCTTAGGATGGACCAGGAATGTGAAAATGACAGAAATCAAAGTTAACTTACCGACAAATTTTTTTATCCCACAAATACATGTATGATACAATAATCAATGGTTTGTGTAATTTCATGAATTTTCCAGTAAGTTATCCATACCCTAAATTGTGACTAATTAAATGTTGGCAAACTAAATTTAATTATAAATTTTAACTAGAAGCCTCTCATACTCATAGAGATATTCATGTATTTATTATTCAAAGAGACATTTATTTTGTCTATGGATTACTTCTAGAATAAATATAAGAAGAAAATTGATATAGGAAAGATTAGTTATTTGAGTAACATTATTATCTGAATGAGCATATGTATATTCTTTCAATTTTATCAATAATTTTTGTTAAATATTTTAATTGATTTTAATAAAATATTTACCATCAATATAACACTTTTGGTTTACATTCTTAATTTTAGTTACTAGAATTTATTATATGTATTTACGATCTGATTGGCTATTAATAATCACAAGCGCTGAGAGACTTGCACTCTCTCGTAAGTTAATTTATTATGTATAAATTATATTTGCCAATATTCTTGTTTAATAGTTAAATCCAGGGAAATTTCTTTAAAAAAGTATGAAATGTAATTATTGACTGTGAATCTGCTCGATGAATGTTAGTGAGTCTACAAACTCTGGTGCCTTCATAAATAAATTAAAACTAATTCTATTGGCAAATCAAACTGCAAGAAATTATTGGTCAGTTAATCAGGAAATATCACTATCACATGATCACATTTCCTATACTAGCACATTAATGCACAAGCCTTCTGGCATCCATTGATTACTCTGTTTAGCACAGGTGGCAATACTGTATGGAGAGTTTTGCTCTGTTTATCAGAAATATCACTATGTTCTCGAGATATCTAATCTTATATATATATATATATGAACAGAAGATTCATCTTTTTCATAGTTTAATTAATTAGCACTTTATAGTGCAATAGAAGGTCTAACATCAAATGTAAAATGTTAAATATATATATATATACTGATTAAGCAGTATTCTGTTATCCAATATGTAAATTAATTTTCATAGCATTGTTAAATTGTTCTGGATTATCTCATAAGCTAATAAATTACTGAGCAACATATCAAATAATCTCATGATTCTGGCATACTAAACTAAAAGCATACTGAAAAGAGACCAATTCATATGAAGAAAATAATAATTATGGACATTAAAAACATTTTTACAAACTATATATATATATATATATCATCATCATCATCATCATCATCAACCATTATCAATCCACTGCAGGATGAAGGTCTCTCCAAGTTTAATTCATCTTCTCCGATCTTTAGCTTCTCTTCTCCACAACACCCCTGCACATTTTTTTATTTCATCCATCCATCTCACATGTGGTCTCTTCCTGGGTCTTTTACAATCTCTTGGAATCCAGTTTAAAATTTCAATTGTCCATCTATTATCATCTCTTCTAGCAATATGTCCAGCCCAACTCCATTTCAATCTTTTAATTTTTTCAATAAGGTCAGTAACACCTGTTTGTTGTCTTACCCATACATTGCGTTTTCGATCTCTTCTTGTTACTCCCAACATACATCTCTCCATACTCCTTTGAGTGGTCTGAAGTCTCTGTATTGCTCTTCTATTAAGTGTCCAAGTCTCAGATCCATAAGTAAGAACTGGTAAAACACATTTGTTAAAAACCATCCTTTTCAAACACATAGGCATATTTCCTTTTAGTATCAAGTTATTTCTACCAAAAACACTCCAACCAAGTTTAATTCTATGATTAATTTCCTCCATTATGTTTCCATCTGTATTAATAATCTGACCAAGATATTTGTAATTGTTAACTTCTTCTAATTCTTCATAATCAATCTTTATTTTCATATTTTGAGCAAATCGATTAAACATTACTTTAGTCTTTTTAACATTTACCTTTAGTCCTACTTTTCTATTTTCATCTGCTAACTCCTGCAACATTTCCTGCAGCTCTGAAGCATTATTTGCAAAAACAACTACATCATCTGCGAAATCTAAATGACTTAAATACTCTCCATTTACTTTCACTCCTTTAGTTTCCCATTTTAATCCACAAAATACTTCTTGCAGCACTGCTGTAAAGAGTTTTGGAGATATGGAGTCACCTTGTCTTACACCTTTCTCAATGTTGATTTTTCCAGTATCATTATGTAATCTAATTGTTGCTGTTGCATTTTTATAAATATTCTTTAAAATATGACAACATCCTGGATCTATACCTTGATGATCCAATGCTTTAATCACTGAAGAAATGTGTATAGAATCGAATGCCTTTTCATAATCTACAAATCCAAAACATAATGACAACTCATATTCGTTTGTCCTTTCTATGACTTCTCTCAATACCTGGATATGATCTATTGTACTAAAACCACTTTTAAATCCAGCTTGTTCTCTTGGTTGGTGGAAATCCAAAGTTCTCTGTAGACGAGTTGTAATTATCTTGGTAAAAATTTTATATAAAACTGATAAAAGGCTGATAGGTCTGTAATTTCTAATATCTTCTTTATCACCTTTTTTAAATATTAATATTATTACTGCATTCTTCCAATCTTCCGGTACATCTTTATCATTTAGACATTTGGTATACAACTTTGCTAAAATTGTTTCTATTTCTTCACCTGCTTCTTTTAATATATCAATTATAATTCCATCATTTCCTGGAGCCTTTCCTTTCTTCATACACTTAATTGCATGTCTCACTTCTTCATTTAAAATTCTGGGCAATTCGGAAGATGTAATAGATATAGGAGGTACTTGTTCTTTATTACTATATAATTCTTGATAAAAATCTTCTACCAATTTCATGATGTCATCTCTCTTTTTAGTAATAATTCCATCTTTTTTTCTTATTGCAGATATAAATTTCCTACCAATACCAAAATGTTGTTTAACATTTTTGAGACTTTTATTTTCTTCTACAGCTTTCCTTGCTATTTCACAGTTATACTTTCTTATATCATTTTCAACTCTTTCCCGTACCATTTTACAAAATTCGAGATATTCAATTCTTTTTAATACATCATTTTTGTATATCTTCATATTCCTTCTTTTCTTCATAAATTCTCTAGTCTCAGTAGAAATTTTATTAGTCAATTGCTGCTTTTTTCTACCAGCTATGTTTGTTGCAGTTTTTAAAAGTGTATCAGTTATTTTCATGTTAATTTCATTCAAATCTGTATCATGTTCAAAATCTCCTAACACTTGAAACCTATTTATAAGTTCTAATTTAAATTCATTAGAATGTTTCTGAAGATTAGGAATATCAACTGTAAATATTGTTTTTCTTAATAATTTTTGTCTTTTTAGTTTTACATTAACACATAACTTACACCTTACTAATGGATGATCACTTCCTGTGTTAAATTTATTAAGAACATTACAATCTTGAAATATGTATTTTCTGTTAGTCAAAATATAATCCAATTCTGCTGTACCTTCATTTGGATGCTTCCATGTCCATTTCCTTTTAACATTTTTCTCAAAAAATGAATTCATAATATAAAGTTTTTCTTTTTCTGCAAACTCCACAAGTCTATGTCCTCTCTCATTTCTATTACCATAACCAAAATTACCTACAGCAATTTCATGTTTCATTTGTCTACCAATTCTAGCATTAAAGTCTCCCATAACGATTTTAAAATGGTGTTTACTCTGATCAAAAGCCTTTTGTACATCCATATAAAAATCTTCTACTACTTCATCACTATGAGAACTTGTTGGGGCATAAACCTGAATTATCTGCATTTGGTATCTGCTATTAAGTTGTATAACTAATCTTGCCACTCTGTCCAATATACCATCAATCTCCACAATATTGTTCTTCCACTTTTTATTTATAATGAATCCTACTCCACTTGTATTTCCAATATGTGTGCCTTTATAATAGAGTATATGTCCACTTTTTAAATCAATTGTTTCTTCTCCTTTTCTTCTAACTTCACAAAGTCCAATAATGTCCCATTTAATATAAGACAGTTCTTCTTCTAATTCTTGCAATCTTCCTTCACTTGAAAGTGATCTGCAGTTGTAAGTACCTAAATAAAAAGTAGTCATCAAATGGCAGCCTGGGTCCGCAATCAGGGGATTCTTAGCACCCTCCGCCTTTGGCCACCAACTGCTGTCTTGTTTGGTGACTTTACAACCTCCTGGGAATAAGGGACATGCTTTATTTTTGTCTGTCATAATTGTATATATGTATTGGAAAAATATTTATCATTTACACAAACATTCATTCTGCCTTATCAGGCACTGAGAAGAAAGACCATGGTGTTTCTTGATCTTAAACTCAGAGGTAAAAAGCCAATAAACTCACCATGCTGGCTAATGCATGTTGGTGAGCAGCCCATCCATGTTCATATACTATATGAATAATCACATAGTAATAACAGCTGCAATGACAAGAACGTATGGAGTGGACATTAGGAATTTGCCCTGCTCGGTTTCTTTAAGGCCTCTAAGAGGAATCAAAGGGTCTCCTTTCAGTTAATAGCAAACTCCTTTCTGCAGGCATATATATATATATATATATATATATATATATATATATATATATATATATATAAGTGTAATAATGCTGAAAGCTAAATTGGGTTTATAAGTAACAATTAGAAACCAATCAACACATAGACAATCCCAATATAGATAACAATTAACAATCTCAAACTGTTGTCAAGGCAACCTCCTTTCCATCTTTATTGTTAAAAGAAAGTTGTCTTGCCAACAGTTTGAGATTGTTTATTGTTATCTCTAGGAAAATTGTCTATATGTTGACAGGTTTCTAAGAGTTATATATATATATTGGAGGAAAACCTTTCTTCAGGTAATGTAGGAATTAAAACCCCTAAAACTTTTCACCACTTATGGTAGTGGACAAATATGATAGCCAACTTTCTGTGTAAACATGATATTTATATAGAAAACCAAATTACTTTCTATTAATAAGATTGTGCTGTTTATATTTTTAGCTCATCGTAAGAAATTTTTTTCATGAAAAATATATATATATAATGAAAGAAATCAATAATATATATTTTATTAGTTTATCTCCGGTATATTGAAATTAATTTGTTTGGCTATTTTCCAATTTCATACCTAACTGCTTTTTGTTCTCCTTATTTACAACAACCATATTAATTCATGAATATTGGAAAATAATCATTTCTTAACAGTATCTTTCCACTGCAGAATGAAGGTCTCTCCAAAATCGTTCTAGTTTCTCTGATGTCTAACTTCTGACAGCAACAAACTGTCTCATCCATTTCATATTGGATTTTTTTCTATTTTACTATCTGTTGGGATCCAATTTAAGACTTCCATTGTCTCTCTTATAAGAATATGTTGAATGGTATTTCAGTTTCTTAATTTTTTCATTGTCATCAATGTTCTTTCTTCCAAGTATTTCACCTTTGATTCTTTATTGTCTTCATACTTTCCTAAAATCACACTTTTCTTCATTTTTGCCATAATATCCTATAAATACAATTATCCAAACCACTTCAAACACTTTTTAGCAAAACTTTTTGTTTGTACATATACATATACCTACATTTCAAATGATCTACAGTCTTCTTCAGAGCAAGCTTATGCAGATCAGTCAAAGCATAGGTGTCTGTATATGTACAAATAAAGAGTTTTGCTAAAAAGTGTTTGAAGCGGTTTGGATAAATTGTCTTTATACTTTGTTGTATGGTTTGAAGTTTCTGCATTTCTCTTCTATTAAAAGTCCATATCTCACATCCATAAGTACTCCTAAAAAAATTCTTTCCACATGCTTGCTACATTTTTTAATATGAATTTATTTCTAACAAAGATACTCCATCCAGGTTTAATTCTATTTTTAATTTCATCTATTATGTTTTTTTCTGTATCAATAATATGTCCAAGATATTTGTGGTTATTAACATCATTTGATTCATCATTGTCCTGTGAGTTTTAGTGCAATAGTAGAGGGGCATTATCTGGAGTGCAACATTCTTCAATCAATATTAGTGCTGGCTCTTCCAGGACTCAGGCTTCAAGTGCAAGACTCTAAATTGTAAAGTTCTAGGACCAATCCCAGTTTCAGGACATCATATGACATTTGAATTCATAATTATCAATTTTTATATTCTGAGAAAATACATTGAATATTGCATTGGTGCTTTTAGTTTTCGTCCTACTTTTTTACTTTTATTTGATAACTTTTTCAATATTTCCTGCAGTTTTGAAGCATTATTTGCAAGAAAACAACCACATGCTAAGTAGAATGTAAATGTCTTAAATAATTTGCATTTACGTTTACTTTCTTAGCTTCTTTTAATTCCAAAATAACTTGTTAGGGGCTGTAAAAAGTTTTGGAGATATGGATCATTCTATTAGTCACTTCTCAATATCATATGACAGCAATTTTCTATGTAAACACAAGCTATTAAACAGTAACAAACTCATCATACAGTAGTGTCACCCATTGCAAGCTGTAATAATCAATTGATGCAAGAAGATTGTACAAGAAAATTTGGATGAGTAGGTACTAGATAGAGATTTTATCTACAAACTTTTTTTCCATCCACTGGTTACTATAGCTTGACCTTCAGGGTACTACTGTAAGAGGAGGTTGCCACCTTTCGAAATGTTAATCATCTTCTTCTTCATCTTCTTCTTCTTCTTCTTCTTCTTCTTCTTCTTCTTCTTCTTCTTCTTCTTCTTCTTCTTCTTCTTCTTCTTCTTCTTCTTCTTCTTCTTCTTCTTCTTCTTCTTCTTCTTCTTCTTCTTCTTCTTCTTCTTCTTCTTCTTCTTCTTCTTCTTCTTCTTCTTCTTCTTCTTCTTCTTCTTCTTCTTCTTCTTCTTCTTCTTCTTCTTCTTCTTCTTCTTCTTCTTCTTCTTCTTCTTCTTCTTATTATTATTATTATTATTATTATTATTATTATTATTATTATTATTATTATTATTATTATTATTATTATTATTATTATTATTATTATTATTATTATTATAATAATAATAATAATAATAATAATAATAATAATAATAATAATAATAATAATAATAATAATAATAATAATAACAATAATAATCATAATAAAATATAATCAATGTGATTGCATTTTGATATTCTTTAGAATATAAAAATATCCTCCATCTGTATCTTGATATTTTAAACTCTAATTACTATGGAAATGCTTATAGAATCAAGCATCATTTCATAATTCACAAATCCAAACCATAAAGACAATTCATATTCATTAGACTTTTCTATAACTCTTCTCAATACTTTGATAGTATATATGGAGCAAAATCATTTTAAGTTCAGCTTTTTTTTCTGTTAGAATTCAATATATACAGTGGAAGTGCTGTAATTATTTTGCTAAATATTTTATATATAATAAATAGAAGATTTATGGATATGTAATTTCTATTGACTTCTTTATCACAATTCCTAAATTCAAATATATCTGCTCTAGTATATTTTTATTATTTAGATATTTGATTTATAGTTTTGTATTATTATTTTTCTATTCCTTCCTCTGCTTCTTTTAAGATACAAATTATAATCTCATCATTTTCTGAAGTCTTTCTCTTCTTTATAGTTTTAATTGAATATCTCATCTCTTCATTCAAAATGCATGAAATTTGTTTTGATGTTTTAAAAACTCATATGATATTTTTGAACAATGCTTGCACACATTTCAAGATGGCACCTCAGTTTTTAATAATAGTTCCATCTTATTTTTTTACTGATATAGCATTTTTTGTATATCACTTGCACACAGTTTATGCCATCATCTCAGTTTTTAATAATAGTTTCATCTTATCTTTTTGTTGAAATATTATATGTATAATATTAGAATACTTTTGGCATGAAATAAGTCAAGAGTTAAAATTTTTCAGACCATTGCACAGATAATGCTAAAAAATATTACAGAAATCCAAGTATCTAACTGTCAATCAAATAAAGTAAGTCCATATTTAGTAAGCTTATAGATACACAAATTTCTGCTTGAATTTTAATATTATTTGCACAGAAATTGAATCATTCTTCATTTTGTATATATATGTAAATCATTTACCATTGCCCTCATCCTTAAGTGAACCAATAGAACAGAAGAAATTTGTTGTCAAGGCAACACTATATTTAAATAGTAAATGGAAACCTTGGGATTCCATTTACTACTTAACTGTAATGTTGGCCTGACAACAGATTGGTTATATTCTGTTCGTTTACATAAGCATGAGAGCTGTAGTATATGATTTACATGAAAATGAATTAGCTGTTGGCTCCTATATATATATATCATATACAGGTGAATCTAGGTGCAGTATTGAGAAAAGATTGAAGGAGCATGAATTGTTATATAAGCATGTAAAACATAAAATAATGGTGATTAAATATCTCCTTCGGTTTTCTTTGATCACGAAAAAACATGTAAATATAAATTTAAATTTGATTTTGAAAATGTAAAAATTCTTCATGAAGAGAGAAACCATTGTAAAAGAAAAATTAAAGAGGCAATTTTTATAAACAGGAATAAAATGCATTTAATAAATCGACAAGCTGCTAACATTAAAATAGGAGATTCGTGGAATTTGAATTGATGACGTTTGCTTCCGCTTTTGATTTTGAATTTAATGGCAGTTGAAGAAATTCATCGGAAGTACTTCTGCAAATTTAAGGATTGTTTGTAATAGTTTGTATACCGTTAAATTTATTATTTCAATTATAATTACAATTTTGTTTTTAATTATATACCGTTAAATTTATTATTTCAATTATAATTACAATTTTGTTTTTAATTAACAGACATTTTATTTATTTTACATATATATATATCACAAAGAAATCAAGTCATATATAATATGACCTAATTTAATAAGCTTGTATTATAATGTTATGTAATGAGCTTGAAAATAAGTTCTTAACAAGCTTATTATATAACATATATATATAATAATAATAATAAAATATTACAGTAATAAACTATTATAAACAATCTTTCAATCTGCAGAAGTACTTTCGTTAATTATTTAACCTACCTCAACTGCCGTTAAATTTAAATAAGGAAGCCAACACCATCAACTCACATTTTTTTATTTGAATTTAACAGCACTTGAGGCGGGTTGAGAAATTAAATAAAAGTACTTCTGTGGATTAAAAGACTTTATAGTAGTTTATTACAATTATATTTGTTATTTTTATAGTTATTGCAATAGTTTTTTTTTTAATTAAAGGACATTTTATTTGTATTATACATATAATGTGTGTGTGTCTGCCTGCATGTGTTTATGTGCAGTTTTTTTAAATACAAATTAATTCTGCACTTTAAAAATAAAGTCATACACAAAATAATATCCAATATCATCTCAATTTACCAGATCATGCACACCAAATTTCATCTATGGTGATTTCATATCTATGTAATGTATGCTATAATAATTCATCCATAAGCAGAACATTACTATTATATAGTCATTGATAATTATAGTGTTTACATAAATATATAACTGATCGCAAATTTTCTTGCGTCACATCCACCAAAATCTCTTTCAACTTCCGATCTTAAAATTAAAATTTTCTTAATATTTAATTATGAAGTTTCTATTAAATGCATGATCATATTTTTCTACTCATTCAATATTCCAATTCTTTTCATTCGTGTTCCATATGTAATATATATTTAAAACCATATACCATTGCTCCTAAGCTTCAGACATATGACTACAGATGCAAATAAAATGCAACTAATCTTCAAAATACATTTTGGATTGAACTAATTCTTTAAGTTGTCACAGAGCACCCTAATCTGCTGGGTGTCATTAATTGTTTCCTGTATTCATTTAAGGAAGGCTATCAAAACTTATATAATCCAAGGACTGCATTTAAAATAAATATTTTTTGAGTGCCACATCCAAAATAATAAATACAAACATAAACAATTAGTGGAGGGTCCTAACCATAGTAATATGACTCTCAGTACTTGAATGTTTACCATGGTTGCTTGGAGCATGCATGTTGGATCAAAATTGTGCAAGGTCATTTTTGATGCATCTTATATTCAGAAAATACATGGATATAAATGTAAGGAAAAATATCAGGTATTAATATCATTATCAAGATTATCATTTATTCATAGAATTAAAATATTCACTCAGTATTCAATTCATATTATTATGTTGTTTTTTCCCATGACCAAAAGTATATAACCTATAGACAAGCCACACAAATCTTTACCACAGGCAGCATGCAGGCTATGAGCCATAAGTATACATCATGATTTCATTTATTGGAGCATATTTTTGCATGTTCTTTTTTATTACCAAAATTTTGCCTATGAGTTATGCATAAAAAGAAGTGGCAATGACCTTGTAAATTATCTCCAAATAGCAATAATTGTATCAAATTGATGAATCAATAAATATTCAGATTCAGTTATCTTACATTGTCTAGTATTGGTCAAAATTCTAATAAAAGAAAACAAAAAATCATACTGCCAACTACTATTTAAAATATATTATATTTTATTTGTTTTAATATAGGATTTGTTGTTATACATATATGCATAATTATTTTGTGTAAGTATGTGTATGCTTTACAAAGCAGTTTTTATTTCTTTTCTTAATTTATCTGAATGCATTTTCAGTGCAAAACTTCATAATCTATGAGTGAAGGGAAGATTAACATATATATTTATAATGTTCTACAGCATAAGTATGTGAGAGTCTCAATTTTTAACTCTTTATAGAATCAAATATGTACTACAGTTTCTCTAATTGCACTGTTATGTTTTCCATTGCTTTGTTAATGTGAAAAAAAATGAATTAAAAAGTTGCAATAAATAATTTAAGTGATTATATATGTGTGGGAGATGATAATCTGGATCAACTGATGAGTGCTGGTTTAGCACAAAATACATATGTTGATGATTATTTATCTTTTCTACATGTGCATGATCATGTGTATCAATGGTATAAGATAGTGTGGATAGTTGATGGGTAAGTCTGAGTTCAAACCCCCTATATTTAAGTGATTTAGAACATTTTTCAAACTTTGTTTCAATTGTATTTCTTAGATATTACTAATCTTTCTGCAAACATTTCAAAGATTATATGAAAGTGACAATTCTTCAAGGAGGCCAATGTGATTACAAAAGGCCATAAATAAATTTACATTTTTTTATTTGTTTATTTTTTTTTTTTGCTAAATTATTAAATATTTGTTTTTCAATAGATATTTAATGTTTACATTTAGATTTTATTTTAATAGAAATTAATAATCCACTAAATATCTTGGAATGATAATTAAAACTGACTTCTGCTGAAATCTTCATTGCTATTATTAAATGTAAGTTCTTCCTTTTGTGTATCACTTTTTTGTTATAAAATTTTATAAAATAGAAATAATCAAGAATTGGGTTTTTTTTTTATTTCATTAAAAAATAATACAAAGAAAAATAGTAATTATTCTTAGTTGTGAAAAATTAACCACTTGTATGTTGACCATTCACTTCTTACTAATCTAGTCCAGAATTATATATATATATATATATATATATATATATATATATATATATATATATATATGTAATATAAACATAAAATGTCCATTAATTAAAACAAAATTGTAATTACAATAAAAGTAATAATAATAACAGTAACAAACTATTATAAACAATCGTTAAATTCACAGAAGTACTTTCAATTAATTTCTTGAACCTGCCTCAACTGCCATTAGAATTTTAAAAAAAAGCAAACAAAGTGGAATTAAACATCATCAATTCAAATTCTACAAATTTCGTATTTTAATGTTAGCAGATTATCTATTATTAAATGCATTTTATTCCTGTTTATAAAAATTGCCTCCTTTATTTTTTTTTTATTATGGTTTCTCTCTTCATGAAGAATTTTCACATTTTCAAAATCAAATTTAAATTTATATTTACATGTTTTTTCATGATCAAAGAAAACTGAAGGAGAAATTAAATCACCATTATTTTTACTTTTTGCACATTTATATAACAATTCATGCTCCCTCAATCTCTTCTTAATAGTGCACCTAGATTCACCTATATATGATAGCATACAATCACAAAAAATTTGATATATAACATTACTTTTCTGCTTGACAGGTATGACATCCTTAGAATTATTGACTAATTTATTAATATTGTTTGGAACATAAAATGAAACATTAAATACATTCTTATATATATCCCTAAAATATTTCACTTGTGGATTTGAAATAAATGGAATAGATATCCATTGTTTACTATTAATCTTCATTTCCTTTAAATTATTACATTTTTTTTAAAAATGATATAAAGTATTGCTTATTTGTTCCATTTTATAACCAACATCAAGCAATTCCTTGGCAAATATCTCAATATTTTTCAGTTTATCACTTTGGTAATGACATAATTTTTCATTCTGAAAAAAAAAAATCTAGAACTTGCTATCTTATGCATCATTGGTACATTTGATTTACAATTTATATATCCCCTTTTTTGCAGTGGCTTAATTATTAATTTATAATTTAATATACTGTTATTTCTTGTAATAATTAAATCTAAATATTTAATATTTTTGTCCTGTTCCTTTTCAATAGTCCATTTCAAGCCATTTAACTTATTTAATTCATCTACAAGCAAATTTATAGTATTATTATTTGCACAAACAAAAACATCATCCACAAAGCTTTTGTAAATTTTAATATCTCCAAAAGTACACATATTTAAAACACTACTCTCATATGTAAATAAAACAAAATTGCAAACTTGTGCAACTACAGGTAGTATTTTAAATATGTGTACTTTTGCAGATATTAAAATTTACAAAAGATATGTGGATGATGTTTTTGTTTGTGCAAATAATAATACTATAAATTTGCTTGTAGATGAATTAAATAAGTTAAATGGCGTGAAATGGACTATTGAAAAGGAACAGGACAAAAATATTAAATATTTAGATTTAATTATTACAAGAGATAACAGTATATTAAATTATAAATTAATAAGCTCACAGTACTGCTATGAATATGAGGCAGAAGGCCTCGAAAGCGCTTAGCGTGTAAGAATTTCTGTGTATCTTTATAGCTTCTCATTCAAGTGTGTCATACGCTTTGTTAATTTTGTATATTAATTAAGCCACTGCAAAAAAGGGGATATATAAATTGTAAATCAAAAGTACCAATAATGCATAACTTTAACACCTATAGTAGTTATGTATGTGCAAAATAAAATATTATTATTAACCTTGAATAAAACGTTTTACTTTCATGAATTTAACGCATATAATAGTGCTACATATGTGAAGAATGAAGTATAATATTTAATCTTGGATTAAGTTGTGTTCTCATGACTTTAATACATAAAGTAGTGTTGGATATGTGTGGAATAAAATACTGTTTTAATATTTTTGTGTGCCAGGGTCTGAACGACTAAAAATTCATTATAATCCCACTTTGAACTTATATTAGAAACAACATTGTGAGTTATCTTATTATTAAAATTACAATCTAGTATGAAAAGAAATAACAGATAATTAGGAAACCATTTTGGCTGTTCATTGCCCTTGTGTGATAATTATTTGATTGAGCAACCATTCTTAGTCCTCGACATTAATAAAATAAAAGTAATAAATATTCTAATTTTGGAATCACATCTAAAATAAAGTAATACAATTATATTAACTTTTGAGGATAATTTGATTAAATTTATGCATATCTTACCTCTTAAAATATCTGGATATTCAGAAGCTATGTGTAAATCAACTAATTTATAAATATTCTTTATAAATGGAGATGAAGATGTATACAACCAACTTTTAAGATTTTGTTATAATATAGATAGATAGATAGATAGATAGATAGATAGATAGATAGATAGATAGATAGATAGATAGATAGATAGATAGATAGATAGATAGATAGATAGATAGATAGATAGATAGATAGATAGATAGATAGATAGATAGATAGATAGATAGATAGATAGATAGATAGATAGATAGATAGATAGATAGATAGATAGATAGATAGATAGATAGATGGATAGATGGATGGATGGATGGATGGATGGATGGATGGAGGACGGAGGACGGACGGACGGACGGACAGACAGACAGACAGACAGACAGACAGACAGATAGATAGATAGATAGATAGATAGATAGATGTGTGTGTGTTTGTTATTAAGTTTAAGAAATGTGCTATTAATTTATTGACTGATAGTCCATATTTAAATAATATGTCTTTGAATCCAGTGCAGTGATTTAATGAATATGCATTTTATGGTTTACTTATATTTTATATTCTTTATACATGTGTGAGGTTCATGATATATATAATCTATTGTGTATAAAATAAGCACTTGTCAACTTAGATTTATGGTTGAACATATGATAGGGATTAAAGAGAGTCAATGATTAGGAATAGTGCTTGTGTAAAGATTTAATGATCAATTCAACAAATTTATAACATGCTCCAACACCACATGGTCTAATCCTGTACATCTTTCAAGGGTTCTGTGCTTATACTCATATTATAATATTAGATATTATTTTTTATACCATCTAGTCTATGGTCAACCGTTATCTCAGTTATTTCCTGTAATAAAGTTTTATTACATTTCCTGCTTAAATTCATGCTTTTAAGACTGCAGGTGTCTTCCAATTGAGCAGATAGATTAATGAGAGTAATTTATTTCTATTTATTAGGGAAGTAAGTGTTAATACTATTTTAATGTTATATGGCTTTTCCTGTGCTGGTGGTCTAATCTGCAGAATAATAGTTTGTTATTTATCATATTCTTCATATTATTCTGTGCTGATGGTTAAACCACGGAATAATCATTACCATTATTTTTTGTATATACCTTAAGTTTGATTCAGCGCTGGTGATTAATTCATAGAACACTCTGCAATTATGCTGTTTGCTCTGTTCATGGTTAAAAAACCCACAGGGTACTTACTGCTTTATTATTCTTTGTATGGATGAATACATCAACAGGTATATTATTGCTCTTGGTTATATAAATGTATGTTTGAGCAGAGTCACCATACATTATGATGCTTACATTGTTTTCCCTCATCCTTATGTTTATCACACGTATTCAGTTATCAGTGACAAAAGAGCATTCAAGTAAATTATTGTCATAAATTATTATATGTCAATTATATGATATGCCAGCTGAGCTGAAGTTCAAATTCCCCTTTTGATTTATCATCTCATTGTGATCAATTTCGGTTTATTAATACTAATTGTTATGATTATTATTATTGTAATTGTAAAGTATAGGTGCATTGGTTCTGGTTTTGACATATTGAAGCTGCCATTGACTGGGTATTTGAATCTATTCTTGACCCTATAGGATTTAAATTAAACCCATTGGTAATAAAATCTTAGATTGTATTATTTATTTAATTCGTGTATATTATTCATGTAGAAACAATTTCATGTGATGTTATTTTATGTAATTTATTTTTGTTTACTTAATTTTATGAATATTGTGTTAACCAATTATTATTCTAATGTTGTAATTATAAATTTATTTAATGCACATTGATTATG
Source organism: Epiperipatus broadwayi (assembly GCA_028023455.1). NCBI lineage: Eukaryota > Metazoa > Onychophora > Udeonychophora > Euonychophora > Peripatidae > Epiperipatus > Epiperipatus broadwayi. The sequence goes on from JAQFVV010012513.1 coordinate 3,674,934, forward strand.
TAAGTAATATTTACTAAGGCAATAATCCTAAAGCATGTGCGATTGAAAATGCGAAGGTAAGGACCTCTACAGGTCTTAACCACAAGCTTACGCATTGGAAGAAAATCATAAATAAATGATTTTATAATTTAACCTATCTCTGTCATTGCTATTTATCACACATAAAGCTAGATAGTCCAATGTAGTAAATAGATCATAAATATTAGAGCACATATTGTCTTTGATGATGTGTGCAAGGTTACTGAAATATTCATAAAATATCTTAATACTTTTTTTTGGGGCAATTCATGAAGTGCAAGATATAATAAAATCCTATTTACCTTCTGCATCACCTCCACTTTGCTTGTTAACTCTGGAACATAGCCCAGAATCTATTATTTATATTGAAATGAATAAATAACTGATGTTTTTTCCTCTTATAATAAAAAAGTCTCATTGCTGTGATTTGATTTAATATTTAAGTTTATGAATAAAGAACTTAAAGTTCATGCTTTTTACCTTGTATTGCATAGCATATACCTATAAAGCATTTCTGTAATTAAAAACCTGGGTGTATCTGGCTCGTATTTACCATATAATCTTTAGCAGTTTTAGAGATTATATCATTTTCTCCATCATCGGCCATGGAGTCTCAAATAAATAAAATCATAAATTAAAGTTCTGAGGGTAGTTTTTTAAAGATATAATCATAAATCATAAATTAATATTTGGGAGTGCACTTTTGAAATCCAGTCTTAAGGGGAATAGTTAATTAAAAGTGTCATATAATTTATTTTAGGTAATTTATGTACCTTCATGTAATGCTGCGATAGGTCTTCGCGGTGTAGCCTGGCCATGACTGGATTATGTAGTAACAACTTTTTATGGTATCATTTCATTTTAGCCTGTTATGATCCAGGTAGGAATTTTCGGTCACAGTTTTTGACTTTCCAACGTGAGCCGATTTACTGATGATTAACCTTTTTAAAACTAGTCAAAATTTAGACAATATCAATAACAATCAACAATCACAAACTTGTCAGGGCAAGCTCCTTTAACAATAAAGGTGGAATCAATCATGATCAGATATATTTATACAGACCCTAATGATGCAACTTGACAACAGAGATTGAAATTACTGATAAAGAGAAGTTTAAAGAAGCCTCCTTAATCAGATAATTATAACATATTCTGAATGCAGATTAATAAATAATCAAATATAAAATAAATTGCAGCCAATGTATTACTTAAATAGTAAGTGTAATAATACTCAAGGCTAAATAGGTTTATAAGTAATATTAAAATCAGCCAACACTTAAACAATCCCAGTATCCTTAACAATCAACAATATCCTTTTAAAAATAAAGATGGGATCCAATGCTTAGTTTTGACCCTGACAACAGAGATTGAAATTATTGATACAAAGAACTTTAAATAAACCTTAAACCAGTAAACATAACCTGTTCTGAATGCAAACTAATAAATAGTGGATTATAACATTAGAAATTGCAATTATAATTTTCAATTTGAATCCAAAATGTTACTTAAATAATAAATAATATGTTTAATAATTCTCAAAGCTAAATGAGTATTAATTATTTAAAATCTCTGGAGTCAAGTTTTGAATCTTTAGTAGCTATATAAATATATTCGGCCATAAATAAAGGTGGCATTCTATCTTTACAGTTAAAAGGAGGTTGCCTTTGATTGTTGATTGTTAATGATATTGGGATTGTCTAAATAGCTGGTTTTAATGATTATATATACGTAATAAAATAAATTCACCAAGAGTATGTAGATAATTATCAATTATTACAGTAATAAATTTTGGTATAAAATAACATTTATTACTTTTTTAAGCCAGGCTTTCGATAGGGCATATCATTGTCAAAGTACAACTAAAGTGAAAATTAGCAAATATATTACCACATCAATGTGTGTAAAAACATACATTGCACCAGTCACTGATTATCATAGATTTGCATATTTGCATATGTAAATTAACTTAAAAATTAGCTATCTCATTAGATTAAATGGCCAGTGCTTGCTGAGAATAATGCTATTATCTCTTATATTTATGAAGTTATTAAAGTTAATTATGTACTATGCTTCTTTTACTTTTCATCAACAGGTTTAAAGGAAAGACCAGATTTTTTCTAATGATTTGCAAACACCAAGCTATAAGCACTGTTGCATTTATCTATGTTATATAGATTAGCATGCTGAGTGATACTTAAATTTAAGTTTTCATGTGTCTCTCCATAATATCTGATATTGCAAAAGTAAAAGAATTGTGGCACATCATTAACAACTCTAAAAACTCTAAATGTAAGAACCAATATCATTTCTTTTAGTCATTTAATCTAATGGCATAGCCAACTGCTAGGTCAATTTATATATGCAAATCTATGATAATCAGTGACAAGTTCAATGCATTCTTATATACATGCAGATATACTAATATATTTTTTAATATTCACATTAGTCATGCTCTGACAAATATATGCTATATTGAAAGTCTGGCTTAGCAATGTAGTAAACATTGTTTTATAGCAAAATTTACTATCATAATAGTTCATAATTATCAACATATTCTTGTAGTATATATATATATATATATATATATGCAACCTATTCTATTTTTTATACAGTTAAGATTAATAGTTTTCAAAGTTTAAAATGATTACTATATTAATGTTGAGACATATATGTAATGTAAATTTATTTGTTTTTTCTTTTTACATAGGTTTGTATTTCAATGTACTTAACGTTTTTGCAGACTTACCTTTTCCTTAAGCTGTTTATTCAAACATTGAATGCCCTACAGAGAGCATTGTTGAAATAATATAGCATTAAGAGATACTAATATATATATATATATAAATTTCTTTTATAAATATACTACATGAAGTTCCAAAAATAAAGTATATATCTTAATTAATCAATAATACTTTTGATTACATAGTAATCCTTATCACCTATAAAGTTATATGGAAGTTTAATATCACGTGACTTTCTATGAGTTATGTATTCCGTTAATATTTTTGTATCATTCACATAAAAAGTTTGTGAATGATACAAAAATATTAATGAAAGAAGGAAATCATAAAAAAGAGAAAAATTAAGGAAGCAATATTAATAAATAGATTCAAAGATAATATAATAAATAAACAACCAGCAAATACCGATATACATAGCTCATGGAAAATCACTTGATATTAAACTTCTGTATTAAGATATTGCTGTGTCCACAGGAAGTTTAACTCAACTGTGGTAACATGAAGAAATAAAACATAAGACCAGGTAAGAATAATTAAATATTATTTAATTATTAATACAACAGACATAAACAGGCCTGCATACACGTATAACTAAGATTGATAACAATTCCTTTAATTGGAATTTGTAATGAATATAAATATATAATTCAGCGTTTAGCAAATTATAGTAGTTATTAGTCTATTGAAAACCTAGAGCTGTCTTATTTTTTTCTCATATAGTCTACTCACGTAATAATAGTAGTGAGCACTTCGAGAGTAATTCCCAAATTAATATTTCATTTTAGGAGGTTCTATAACTGTAACCATAATCTCTGTTTGTTAGTAAAATGGCAGCTGTCTTAAACTTTTTGGAACATTGCATAACGATAGAAACCTAATATTATTACTGTGCAGAATCCACTAGAAGCTCTTCAATCTACTTCTCTTTTAATTAATACTTTAACTTTATTTTCAGTACACACATATATATGTTTATATATTACAGATATATATTTTATTATTTTTGCCATTAAAATTATTTGGAACTTATATATATACAAATCAATATATATATCAAACTACAGTAAAATTTATATAAATTATATTATTTTTAGAAGTACTTTTGACTATACATTTTATAGTCTTTATCAACTATATAACATTAAATAATCAAAACGAGACAACCTTTAACAATATCCATAGTTCAATTCAGATTTCACACAATTCTCTTACCTTAACATTTGATGACTGGCGATTCATTAATATTTGACGATTTTTAGAAATCAACATAGCCTCTTTTAATTTCTTTCGATTTCTAAAAATTGTCAAATGTTAATAAATTGTCAGTCATCAAATGTTAAGATAACAGAATTGTGGGAAATCTGAATTGAACTATGGGCATTGTTAAAGGTTGTCTCATTTTGATTATTTAATGTTATATAATTGATAAAGACTACAAAATGTATAGTCAAAAATACTTCTAAAAATAATATAATTTATGTAAATTTTACTGTATTTTGATATATATATATTACATATATTGTGGAATTATACAGATATCAAACTTAATATATATATATTCAGATTCACTATATATAAACCATTTCTGTGCTAAAACCCCTACATTATATGGTTTTTATCATGGCCCAATTAAGATTTATTATAGTATTTTTTCACTATTTTATTTCTACTTCTAATAAGATTCATCTGATAATCTGCATATAACATTGTCCATAAAACTTGGAAGATTATGTTTTTAATAATGCTAATATTAGACATGAGAGATGACTAGAGATTGTATATGATGGCATTTGATAAACAATAATGCATCACATAAATACCACTTGATTAAGTGCTGTAACCAGTTTAATGATTGTTAGTACTTAGGATAGGTTTAATTTGTCACTAGATTATCATAAATATTTTTTTTCCACATAGATCTGACATCTTCCAAACTTGATGGCTTCCAAACATCATTGAAGCATGCATCTCAATTCATTGCTGATCTATTAAATTAAAATATGCTTAACATTATTAATTATTCTTTCATGTAACATATATTTATTTTATTCAGCTAAGTGCTTTCAATGTTAAAACGTATTATAATTATAGCATTATACAATTAAATTTCATTAAACTCTCATTTTAAAGTTGTATATTATAAATTGAATTACAAAATTGAATTTTAAAAGTTAATTTACATTCTAATATCTGCACGGGAAGTTATAGATGCCATTTCTTAGAAATAGAAGTGTCAGTTGTTTTTTTTTTATTTATGGCAAGCACATCTTTGAGTATAAATCACATCTCCATTTTTTGTCAGCTCTCTCAGAGCAAATAAAGTCAGCCCTAGAGAGATCAAAGTTTTGGCCTGACTGCAGCTCATGATTTAAAAATATTGATGAATGTTCAGTGCCTTTCTTAGCCTGGTTGTACAGGTAATTGTGCTGGACCTATCTCATGGATATATTAGCTCTCGTTTATCCATACTAAGCCTTTAAGCAATTTGAATCTTCACATGCAATTTTATATGCCATTTGTCAGTTTCTCTAGTTATTTATAATATACAAAACAACTTTAAACTGAGAATTTAGTGAACTTAAATTGTATAATGCTATGATTATATATATTTCAGAATTGAAAGCATTTAGTTGAATAAAATAAATAATTGTAACATTAAAAAAAAACTTCTGCTGTTAAATGTATAAGCATTTTCTAAACAATTCAGAAAATATATAAAATAAATTCTTATAGAATTAATTATTCTTTCATAAATATACTTCAATCATTGAAAATTGCAAGTACTAGAAATATCTAAACTGTTTCCCCATTCAAATGCATGCAAACTATGTTTTGATCCAGGTATCACTAATGAGTACATGATTTATAATCATGTCTTTTATATAGTCATATTTTCTAAGAATATAAAACATTTGTCCATTGCGTCCTTCAATATATAAAACATATCCTGCTTGATGATTTTATAAAATCCTGTTAGTCTTTAAATCTTGTCCATTTCAAACTGTTATCAAGATAACCTCCTTTTTAACAGTAAAAGTAGAACCACACCTTTACTAATGGCCTAATATATTTATATAGATACTAAAGATTGCAACTTGACCACAGAGATTGAAATTATTGATACAAAAAAAGTTTAAATAAATCTCTTTAAACAGGTAAATGTAACCTGTTCTGAATGCAGACTAATAAATAGTCAATTATAACATTATAAACTGCAATTATAAATTTCAAATTGCACCCAAAGTATTACCTAAATAATATGTGTAATAATGCTCAAATCTAAACGGGTTTGTAAGTAATCATTAAAAATCAGTCAACACTTAGACAATCCCAATATCAATACAGTCAATAATTTCAAACTGTTGTCAAGGCAACCTTTTAATAATAAAGGTGGAATTCCATCTTTATTAATGATCTAATATACTGATATAGACACTCAAGCTATATTTAATACTAATAATTATACATAAAAGACTTTTTCAGAACATGGTTTATTGCCCTTTTTAAATATTAATCCTCTATTTTAATGTTATGTCATGTGATGTGATGTTAACCAATTATTGCAGTAGGACACCATCTAGTATTTTACAACGGAAGTAAAATAACAATATAACAAAATAAAACATCAGTAAAATAGAATAAAACCTTCATTTAGAGATCTAATATAATTTCAAAGAATTGACTATATAACATAACAATGTACCAAATAAAAAATACAAAAAAAGACAAATATGTGAAACAAATTATATTAAACATAACTTAAATAATTTTATGAATATTTATAAAACTTCAATAAATTTTGCTAAAAACTTGTCAATGAAAAATGAATGGACAGTTATATAAAATAAAGTTGTGTAACTTATGTATTATTTATTCTATATATTGTTATGTTATATAGTCAATTCTTCGAATTATATTAAATCTCTAAATGAAGGATTTATTCTATTTTACCGATGTTTTATGTTATTATTATTTTACTTCCATTATAAAACCCTAGATAGTTTTCTATCTGGATTAAATGGTTAACATTAAAATAGAGTATTAATATGTAAAAAGGGCGAGAACCCATGTGATGAACAAGGGTTTTATGTATAATTATTATTAATATATATATATATATAAGTATAGAGGATTTGAACTCAGATTTTCAAGCACCCTTCAACTATCCACACTATCTCATACAACTGATACACATAACCACACACATGTAGAAAAGATTAATAATCACCAATATATGTATTTTGTGCTAAACCAGCACTCATCAGTTGGTCCAGACTGTCATCTCTCACACATATATATATAATCAATGCTCAGTTTATATTAAGATAGCAAATCTTCATATATCTTCGTATATTGGTGATTATTAATCTTTTCTACATGTGTGTGGTCATGTGTATCAGTTGTATGAGATAGTGTGGATAGTTGAAGGGTGCTTTTAAATCTGAGTTCAAATCCTCTATACTTACAATTAAGCTCCCAGGTTTGTGAAGAGTGCCTGGTATCAAATATATATATATATAATTGTTGTTTGTGATTTTTATTATAATATTCTAAAACATTAACATTATAAAAATGCATATAATTCTAATCTGGGTTATGTATACATATCTTGATTAATATTTTGTTTATTCTATATGCAAAAACTGCAAATATTTGAATATCTAAATTATTAATATAAAGAGACATTAAGCATATTTACTTAATAATACATTAAAAAATTGGAACATTAATTGTGTTAACGAGTGACAATCTCTTCAGACACATTTTTATCAAATATCTTTTGATTGGCCACATTCTTATCCATTAATTCAAACTCCACAAATTAAAAAAACTATTATTTAAATAAAATTCCAAAGCACTGTTTTCATTCTTGTTGTACTTATTTAACCATTAAACATCACATGATCACCATTCTTATGCTTACACAATTTGTTTACACAGGGGCAAAACTCTCCGTATAGTATGACCATTATATGGAAATTTTTGCCTCTGTATGAACACCTTGTGTAAACATAAAGAAGGGTGATCATGTGATGTTTAGTGGTTTAATACCAATCTTTTCCAATAGGATTATGGTGACTGCAATTATTAAAGAACCAATGACACCGAAAAGCATGGATGCTGACCTGAGTTCAGATATATATGACTATACAACAAGCTGATGAGCTTGAATTGAAAACATTGTGTTTTCATTTTGGACTCAAAATTTTATAATTAGTTAATAAGGTAAAAGGTGGCTGCTGGTGGGGAGGGGTGCATTAGATTTTAAGATCTTGGTGCAGTGCTTTCAGATCCGAGGCTCCTCACTGATGAAAGTCACAAGCTAGAAACTAGTCTGGGGATATTGGATGAGTAGTCACTAGATAGGGATTTTAAGTTTAAACCTTGCATCCAATTAAGTGGTGCTACTGCATGGGTAGATTTGCTTCTGTGTCCATAGTACTTATTACTAAATAAAAGTTTGTGCTGATGTAAATATAAACATATTCATTATTATTATCATCATCATCATTATTATTATAATTATAAAAAGCAACTCTTTTTTTTACTGACATCTAGTGTAAGTTATGGTAATCACTAAAAGTTAAAAATTAGTCTGAGGATGAGAATTCAAATACTAAGAATAAAAATATCATATGCATTCAACAATTAATCTTTACTCTATCTTACTCTAAATATCAGGAAAATGCAGAAATGCTTTTTTCTCATTGGTTAAACTGAGTATGGAAATAAGATACCTTCAGTCAATGAAAAATGGAAGATTCTAACATGTATAATTTTTACAGTAGCAAACTCTTCATACAGTAGTGCCACCTAGTGCAAGTATTAGTAATCAATGAATCCAAGATTTGTGCATAAAACTCTTTATCTACTACCTTCTTATCCAATACTCACCATATTAGTTTCTAGCTTGTGGCTTTCATCAGTGTTATGCCTTCAATTTATTGATTACTAAAACTTGCACTAGGTAGAAAGATGGAGAAATAATATGGAGAGTAAAAAGAGTTTAAATATATATAGAAATAAACAGAATATTAGGTGCGAGTTAATATATGATAATAGTAAGGAAAGTAGTTTATTGTTTAAGGCTCGAACGGGATCTTTAGCTACAAAAGAATATTCATGTAAATGAAAAATCTGGGTGATTTATTTTGTAAATTATCTAAGGAAGGAATTGAAAATATTAGGCATTTGTTAATTGAATGTAAATGTTTGAAAACAGAAAGGATACATATAATGAAGTTGTGGAAAAATAAATATGAAAAGAGTGATTATACAGAAAGTGAATTATTGGTTTTTATGCTGGGTTTGGGAAAAAATAAGGGGGATTTAGATATAAAGGTTATAGAGTTGACAAAGATTATGTTGTGGAAATGGGATAGAGCAGATTATGGATAAATTTAGAGAGGGGAATGTAAAATAAAGTGGCTAACAGATTTATCTGGGCATAATTGCTGAGATATTCTTGACTTCGTTTAAGGAGAAGCCATAATACATCACATCACTCTATTAATAGTTTGTGTACGCATAGAAAATAATCATGTGATATATAGTTTTCGGGCAATTTTATATATATTTTAAGCAAATTGACTTGGTTCAAAACATTAGATTAATCAGAATTTTACATTTAAAGCTTTACAGGCAAAGGATATATAAAAATGATTACCGAATGCATATGTGCATTTCATCCAAATTTGAATTATAGGCCTCATTAATAAATGCAAAATCTAAAAACTAGTCTGATGACAAGTGACTCCTTAGAATAGGAATTTTTATGTTCACTAACTAATCAATTTATTTTACACTATATGGAAGTAAAACGGAGAACTGCTTTTTATTACTGGTTAAGTTGTATTTTTGGTGAGGGTTTTGGTTTGCAATAATTCCTTACAGTATAGATTAATTATTTCAATATATATAAACTATAGTTTATAACATTAATATTTAAGTTTTTAGAAGAGTTAGAGTTTGTAATGAAGAGATTTATTATTGAACTCCAAAAATTCACATATCGAAAAGAGTCCTAAATGCAACAATTTTGATTAATGGTAGTCTATCTATCTATAATTAACTAAGAAGATTATCTATGTGTAAAAAAATTTCATTTTAGAATGTCCTGTACGATTTAAAAAAGTAATACAAGAATGCACTTAAGATCTAAGTCTCGCCAATCAAAGTTCATCGTCCACTTCCGGTGTTATCATCACATGACGTACTAAACAATTAATTATTCGATCGTTTTTATTTAATCATGGTAAGTTCGCAATTATCACATTATTTTAACGTCGGCTTAAATAGACAATAGCCGTAATGATAAAAATGTATAACTTTTATCGACTTGCATCTTTCTAATTTTATTATTATTTTAATAAAAAGCCGATATGAATTTCTTCAAAACGTCTTTACTTTTTTACTGTTGCAAAATTAATTAGCTTATGACAAACCTTAAAGCGTCGGTGATCCTTGTAACTATTTTTAATATCTTTCACTCTTTTCTTTTTTTTAAATTTTTTATTTATTTTTCAGTAAAAATAGACATATTAATATCTTATATTTCATCTTGTCTAAAGTTAATACCCCTTCTCTCTTTTCATTTTATCTTTTTTCCAATTATCATCTATCGTCATAAACAAATCAATATACTTTACAACATATTTTTCAGCAGTATCGATCCGGTATAAAGTACGTCATCTTCTTTTTTAAAAAAAAAAAAATGTTATAAAATTCAAAAAATACCATTAAACAAATAAACATTTAAAATATCCCATCTTTAGCTTTTTAAAATATATATATATTACTACTGCGTACAAGGCCTTTGACGTCATTACAAATATTTAAATTGCGAATAAAAGTAATTTATACTGTGCTTCAACTCTAAATATACATTATATCTTGCCCATATTTTCCTGCCTGGCTTGAGTACATAGTGAACTAGCAGACTCCGGAACTCCAAATCCATTTGCCCTATTATTTCTGGTACTTGAATTTATTATAAACTCCCAAACCATAAATAACTCTATTATTTTATCCTAACTCATATTACACGTTTTCCTTATTTACGCTAAAAAAAATTTTTTTTTAAAAAAAAAAGGTAACGTTTAAAGATTTTTTTTTTTTTCAAGTGTCATAGCATCGGCCGGGACGCAAACCCGCAACCCGGGCAACTGCTTGTAATGCAGTCAATGCAGTCGCGCTGAGCTCTCGACCACCAATGCAAGACACGTTTAAAGATGTTGAATGTCAGATTTGCTAGAAATATCTAAATAATCTAGTACAAACAGACATGTGGGGACGGGGGTCCAATGACTGGTTTTGGAAGGGATATAGATATATTCAATTATCTAAAAAAGATTCCCAGATTCAGTAATGTTTAGCATCCTTAAATAGCATAAGAATGAAAACAGTAAACATTAATATGAAAGTTCCTAAGCCATTTTATAATCATCATCAGCAGACGCAGTCAGCAATCACTCATAAAAGTGAATGACTATTTTAACTCTTGAACATAAAATTGCAAGATACAGTAATAAAGGAGTACGTGTGGTGTTGATGACCTAAACATGTTACATCCCAGTTACTCAATGTTTTATCTAAATAGCAATATTGCCTTTTAACTTCTATATATTACTATTTTTCTTGAAAGATTTCAAAAGTTCAATAGGTAGAGAAATAGATAGATAAATAGATAGACAGGCAGACAGATAGGCAGACAAAGAGACAGACAGACAGACAGACAGACAGACAGACAGATAGATAGATAGATAGATAGATAGATAGATAGATAGATAGATAGATAGATAGATAGATAGGCAGATAGACAGATAGACAGATAGACAGATAGACAGATAGATAGATAGATAGATAGATAGATAGATAGATAGATAGATAGATAGATAGATAGATAGATAGATAGATAGATAGATAGATAGATAGATAGATAGATAGATAGATAGATAGATAGATAGATAAAGAGATAGACAAGTAGGTAGATAAGTAAATATATATATATAGACTGTTAGCTAAATAGATTTTAAAATATTTAAGCAGATAGAAAGATAAACAGATAGTGTGTGTTATGGTCATGACACACAATCTGAATCAATAAATACATTAATTAAAAGATTTTCTTGGAGGTTTCTAGATATAAATATTGAAAAGATATCAAGAATTTTCATGTAGAAAGTTTATTTAATATTCAAAAAAAAAATTTTATCCTTATATTCATTATAATTGATTTGTTTCAACGTTTTGAACGTTGTCTAAGAAAAGGTTTTATTAATTATATTATAATTCGATGTCTGTATTTCTTCAAATCAATATAAGTAATCTTATAATTGAATATTTATAAATACAGTAATTAGATATATGTAAAATATAACTTTAGCATTTTTTCTCTACTTATGGCCACTTGTGACTATCCTCGTGTATATATATATATATATAGTCACAGTGTTATAGTTTGAGAAAGAAGCTGAGGAAAGCACTTGTTATTGTACTGAAATGCGTAGCTAGTATATTTTTACTGCACGGAAACCCCCAGAAATTATACTATATATATATATGATTGAGCTTGCTTTCAGCTGTGGAAGACAGATTCATAGCCCTCATGGGCTGCAGGTTGCATTGGATAATTTATATAAAATGCTAATTTATGTAAATTAATAATTTACATATTCCATTTTTTATATGTGTTGAAAACTATTTTTTTTTTTTTGATTGTATGGAAATTGTTAGAAATAAATCACACTTCCTTTACCTTACATTTTTTGTCATCACATTTAATGCAAATGATATTAACATTTACTGGGTCAAAAATATAGCCAAACTATTGTTTGTTCTATAAAAAGATAGATTTATATACAGGATTGTTTTTATATATTTATGTGGCAATATTTATATGAGACTCTCAATATTACCCACATCTCAAGAATCATTACTGCTTTCAATTTTACAAACAATCTGGAGGGTTTGATCCTTATATATTTTACCTATTATATTATTTAATAGTCTGTTTAAATGAGGGAGGAAGGTTCTCAGACTTAGATTTTATATACTAGGGCAGATTTTCTTCATTTTGTGTGATAACTTTCATATGTAAGGCAAACTTATCTACGGTTTATTATCTATCAGCTGGGTGTGTGGCTGTTTTATTCTATTATAAAATTTCTTAACTGTATTGATTAATGTATTGCTGTTGTAATTTTACTTAGATCCTTTATAAAGGTCTTTATATTAGCTTTATGATCTGCTTCATATTTACATGGATTGAAATTTCTGATTAAGAAAATTTTTATCTTAGTTAATTTGGGTTGTCAAAGTGAAAGTTTGAGGGTGGATTGTGCCTTAAATTTCAGTGGATTTAGTGATTACTTTTTACAGTCCATTGTGCTGTTATTTTATTAAACATATAAGGCTAAAAAGTTCATATCTTTGGAGGTGTTTTCATGTTCTATTGTCCAATGGAGCACATATTTCTTTGCTAACTCTTCATGCATATTTGTAATGTATTCTTCTTACATACAAATTAAAACATCATTGATATATCATTTGTAAATCAAGTTGAGTTTATTAAGTAATTATTTAGGAATAATTTCATCTTCAAGCTGATTCAGTATTCTGCTACAGATAATGCTTCTAATTGGCAACTTTATGAGTCATGCATAATTTATTGTATAACATAGAATGTTGAGCAATGCCATATTATTGTCAATGCATTCTTTTGAGCATTGTATTCCACATATTGCAGAAATTTTCTCAGCCAATGACTGAATAAAAATCTTCAGCAACACTTATCTTGGGTATTGTAACCTTGAGAATTTAAATCAATTTAAATATTTTGGTAGGTGTATAAGTAGAAGGGTAGGCTTATATATTGAGGTCCAATACAGACTCCAATGTTCTGCTGCTTTTAGCAAGTTAAAAGAGAGGATACTTCATCACAGCAAAATAACTACTGGATTTAAGTTAGCCATATACGAAGTTGTTATTTTACTTACTTTATTGTATGGAAGTGAAACATGGACATCCTATCAGCACAACATAAAAGTGATAGAAAAGTTTCATTTACAGATGCTTAATAAAGTTTTAAAAATATAATGAAAGATCATAAAATCAATCAGTATGATGTTCAATTTGATGGATGTGATATTGAGTCCATTATTGTAAAATCATACCCCTTTCGATTGGGCATATAAAGTGAAAGAACAATGGAAAATGTCTTATGGTTAACTTGAGCATGAATTTTGTTATAAGTACAATGTCAATTGCTTTCATTGGAAAGATATTTGGAAAGCTACAATTAGGCTTGTTGTTGAATTATTTCAGAAAAAAAAGTGTTGCTGAGGAACTAGTTCAGCACAAATTAAATGTATTGGAGATCATTTATTGTTTTCACATGTATGTAGTTATGTGTATTGGCTATATAAGATGAAGTTTATAGCTAAAGAGAGCTTGACAGTCTGAGTTCAAATCCCCCTCCAATTACCTCTAAAGTTCAGCATATACATTATACTTGTATTTAAATATTAATAGTCTGAATTTCCATCCCTTTTCAATGTATTTAAATGGATATATTAAGATCATACATATGAGGGGTCAGAAAGACTTAAAGTCAGTGTGAGCATGACAACAATGTTCACATCAACAGGGGCTTTGAGCATTCCATCATCAGATATTTAATAATATGGATAGCTGAAAAGTTAGAGAATGGAGAAGATTGAAGTGTGTTCATTAAAGTTTGAAGATTTTCTATCTTAATATAAACTGAGTACTCATAGTATATATTTGTGGTGCATAGATTGGTTTTTTTAATCATCACAAAACTCATTTCTAAAATGTTTTTTTTTCTCTTATCTTTTTTTTTTTTGGAGTTGGAATGCCATATTCATTTTGGTAAAAAATATTAGTAAAACATAGTTACATGTCACATGACTTATATAGCTTGCATTACCAATATGTAATATATATAAAGAGCCTGCTAGTAGCTCTAAACAAGTTTATTTTAGAGTAGTTGTTTTATTCATTATTAATTAAAAAAATTATATCTTGAATCTTAAATATATCATAAAACAATACTTTTTCCATGAGCAGTAGTGTCTACATTATAAAACTGCATTGTAATCATTGTGGGTTAAGTATTAGAATTAATGAATGTTTACAAAAGTTGCCACAAGGGTGAACAATGGAAATTTCAACCTGCAGAAGATTTCTACTTCTTGTTTAATCATCTACTTTGTGTATAATAATATCATTTTTTTAATGCACTATTAATGTTTTATTTCATTTTTATAACAGTTTCAACTGGTTTAACAGCTTTCTTCAGATCTAAAAAAAAATAATTGTACTGCAATTAAATAATACAATGAATTAAAAAAAAAGCATTATGAAAATATGTTTAACTATGTAACAGAAGCAATCTAATAAGAGTTAAACATATTTGTAATTATAATTAGAGTATTATTAGTATTTAAATCCCAATTCTAAGATCAATTTCTGGATATTGCCTTAATTAAAGAGACTTGGATTTCAGGATTGAAAGAAAATGTTATCCAGAAAGCTCCTTTAATTCCATTTTACCTGATATACCAAATGCTCAAAATTCAAATCATCCTATAATTTTAAATCCGAATTAATGAAGTAAATAAAGGTCTTACTGTTAATGAAAAATAGAAAATTATTAAATATAAAGTTGTTGAAGACAAAGATTTCTCCATATACCACACAAACAATGTTAAATTCTCATAAAAATTTGTATGTCTGACAATCAAATGAAATGAGTCTTATATGATATCACTAAAAAATTGTATGGAACAACAAGTTTAGAATACATTAATTGTCAAAATGCTATCATAATTGTGGTGGTTGAGGGATTTTTATTTTCAGCAAAAGTACATAATACTTTGTGCCATATACTTATTAACACTAAGTATCTACAAAAGTTTGAGCATTCACAACATTGTTAAAATTTAAGATTTAGTTATTTTATCTTGGGAATATTAATTTAAACCACTTTTAGTCAGGCTTTCGTTATATCTACAAGGAGTAAAATTTATCCTCATAGTTAAATTCTTGTAAACATGATTTCTTCTATATATGTTCTCAGGAAACTTCAGATAAAATGAAATCAATTTGTGTGATTGATAATATGTAAGATCAAAAGTTTGTTTGTGCAGAGGTTGGAAAAATCTTCACCATCTTAATATTTGCATAATATTTCACACTGTATATACATAATTTTACATGTATATAAAATGAGATGATAATCAGTAAATCCATTTAATTAATATTTGTACTAATTTCCAACTAAAATTAAGTAACCAAAGAGTAATCTTCAATCAGACTGCATATTTTAATGTAATTTGATTTTGAAAAGACAGATATTAATGTTATAGAGTACCGATATTTTGCTCATTCATAAAAAAATTTAAAAATAAATCATATATGTAATGTAATATTTAAATACAAGTATATTGTCTATTCTGAACTTAATGTAATTAAAAGGGATTTGAACTCAGACTTTCAAGTTCCTTACAGCTCTCCATCTCATACAACCAATACACATGGCATATATATTGGAGATCATTTACCTTTTTTACATGTATGTGGTTATGAGTATCTGTTGTGTAAGATAGAGATAGCTGTAGGGAGTATAAAAGTCAGAATTCAAATCCCTTCTAAAAGCCTATATGTAATGATAAGTATACTTATAATAAATAAATATAGAATCATGATAATCATTAAGCCCACTTAATTAAGGACTTTACAATTTGGGGTTCCCACACTCCCAAGCAGTACGGAAAACTTGCACAGGGGTTATAATGAATAGCAGGCAAATAAATACACTACACTATTAATATATTTGTAAAAATAGTTACATTATCAACATTCTTTGGCTTGAACATGTTGGTAAAGTCTGTCAACCACAGTACCAACATTTGAGGTCTGTTTTTGGACATGGATACTCTGATATTGCATAATCTTCTTTCTCATTGCAGGATCTGATAACTCACTATGCCCAGTTAATATTTGTCTACTGAATAAAGGCTTTATTAAAACTTAATTACTGTTTATTTCTTATTATAATGAAGAGGGAAAACTGGATCATTTACTAAAAGTCGATGGAGTTAATTAATAGTTGACCTGCCCTCTAGCTGCTATGTTCTATAACATTTAACTGTAGAAAAGTGGTGTTTCCCACTGACTACTAGATTTTTTATATAGAATTATTTAGAAAAAGCAATAGCCAAATATTAATCCCAAATTAGCCTATATATTTTAATATAACTTAATTTTTGAAAAGTCATTAATTTTAGAGCACCTCTCTGAGGAGTGCCAGAGCATGAAATCATGGTCAGAGGTTTGGGTGGGGTCCTGACAGAGATATTTTAAATGCTTTCTCTAGCTAAGCATTTATCACAAAGCTTGTTGAGGAATTGGCAATCCTCATTGTTTATAACTTACAAGCTTAATAGAATAGGGTCATGTGATCTATGACTCTTATTTGGACTATTTATAATTTTAAAAATATTTTGTTTATTTATAAAAACTCTATAATAAATAATCACATATGTATGTAATGATAAATAAAACTTTATATTAAATAAATATAAAGTCGTGATATTTATTGACTTTATTTAATTAATAGTTGAACTGCCTATACCTATCATGTTCAATGCCTTGTTTAAAAAAATGACCATTTCTTATTGTGTTTTGGATCATTTTTATAACTTATCCAGAATAATGCCAACCAGAGCACGATCTTAAATCGTTTTGGTATTTTACTACTATGTATTTCTGCTGCACACATAGATAATGAAGCTAAGATATATAATCGAAAACAAATATAAAGTACTATTTTAGCTAAGCACTTTCGAGAGACCTTGCTGAGAGCAAGAAGTCTCTGGAAAGCACTTAGTTAAAATAGTATTTTATATTCGCTTTCGATTATATATATTACCTTCATTATCTGTGCATGCAGCATATATATATAGTATTTTACAATATAATGAGGTAAAAAAAAAAATTATGTATATATTTTAATGTAAATTGATTTTGAAAAAACAAATAATTTTTATAGAGTAGAGATATTTCTCACATTTATAAATCTATAATAAATAGTCATTTATATGTAATGATAAACAATATTTCATATTATCATGTGATAATCACTAAGTCTGATTAATCAATAGCTAAAACACTCTCTAGCTGCACTGTTCAATGAATTTTTACATTAGGGAATCAATCTTCCTTAACATATATATATATATGTTCCTCTCATCACCATCCTGCACAACTATTTTCAGTAGCAAAGACATTATTGGATAGAACAAAGAGACTTTCTGATGATAGCCATTTTCACCAGGACCTTTTTGCTACTAATAAAATGCTTCTTCATAACGGTTTTAATTACAACATTATTAATAGGGCTTATACATATCAAAAGAAAAAAGATTTTGATACATCAAAAATTAAGACAAATTTTGCCATATATAAAAGGAGTAACTGATAGAATTGGTAACATTTTAAAGAATAATAATATTCACACAATTTACACTATTTATAAAAGAAATAGTGAAATATTTCCACTTCCTAAAGATAAAATTGCTTTGGAGTGTCATGGTGTATATGAAATTCCATGTAGGGTCTGTCCACATACATATATAGGACAGACTAATCGTAGAATAAATATTAGAAAGGAAGAACACATTCTGGCAATGAGAGAAAAATCCAATTTATCAGCTATTTATTCTCATATAAAATTAACAAATCATGATATCAATTTTGAAAAAACAAATATTTTAGCAAAAATTGAACAATATGACCAGAGATTGTTAAGAGAAGCTATAGAGATTTTTAAAAGGCCCAAGAGCATAAATGAAAGGTGTGAATTAAAGAAGATTAACAACATTTGGAAGAAACTATTGGGAGAGAAAATAAATGTTAAAACTTCTCAACCAATAGAATTTAAATATGAGGCGAAAGAAAACGATAAAAACGATTTTAAATCTCACATGCATTCTTATAATTTGAGAAAGAAGATGCTCTGAGGAAGGTGCGTGATATTGTACTAAAACATCAGCATTTAGCTTTTTCACTACACGGAATATCCCGCAAATATTAATAATAATATGACATATATATATATGATCACTAGATGGAGCTTTACCAATAGCTCCTAACAAGCTTGTTTACATAAGCGCTGAGAGAGATAGAATTTAATATCTCTTTCATTGTCTACCACCTCCATACCATGGCTTTGAGCTAGTTGGCTCATGTCAGTGAAGGTTGGAAGGCTAGAAACTAGATCTAAATACTAAGTCTAAAATCAGCATTTATCAAACACATTTCTATCAAATGATTGACTTATAGTTTTTTTTATTTGGGTTAGATTATAATGGATCAGTTAAAATGATAGATCAATTTTGAATATTTAGCTAATGCTTATATTAGCTTTCTGTATACATATAGCTATTTAGTCCATTTGTTTTCTACTCCAAATGATTGCTTATCAATAATTTACTTATTTTTCACTAGATCATGATTGTGAAATAGGGGAAGATAGAGGGTTTAAACCTTGGACTGTAAATTTATCATTTAGCCTGTCATTTCTAAAGATATATCACATTCAATAAATATTATCATTACACAAAGAAAATTGTATATGAGACAACAGCAAAGTTTTGCTTTCTTTTCTTAATGGCATTTGTCAATCCCTGTTGATATAGCATTTTTATGTCTAATGTTTAGCTCAGTCTTTCATGTGCTGCTGATATCAATATCTTTATTCAAACAGTCATTGATTTTAAATATCTATAAAAAATTACATATAAGAATTAGCTTCACGGTTTACAAAAACAAAAATAAATAAATAAACAACAAATAATAAAAACATATCATGAATAATTTCAAAAACAAAAATACAATCTAAATATCACAAACAATTTTAAAAACAAAAATTACAATCTAAACACATTTAATAATTTTATATGCCAATATCTTTATAAAACCTATATATATACACCTGGGTCTCATTTTATGCGGTAGATAGGTTTCTCAGAAAACATGCACAAAAGAAATCACACAAAAATAGACTTAACTTACCTTGAAAAATGGGGATAGGGGGTTGTAATTTTCAGAAATCACATAAAAGCAAAGCAAGAAGGAAAAATTACTTTAAAATTTGCATTAAAAAAATAAGGAACTAAAGTATGATTAATAAAAAATTTCAAATATTTGAAAAAAAAATACAAGACAAACTTTTTTTACTTTTTTTATTAACTACGGTATTTAATTTTACATTTTTTCATACATATTTTATTCATGAGTGCTATTGGGGTATTTGACAATATGCGTTCGTTTGTGAACTGTTAAGAAATCAGATTCATCATGTGACATACAACTAGCGCCACTTGAGCTGTGTTAATGATTTTTTGTTTCTATATTAAAAAATGAGATTGCAATCAAAACAAAAAGATTAGAGATTATCATTAAAAAGATTATTTTCAGTTTATAAAATCAATAAAATCTTCGTTATTATTTATTTTAAAAATCTAAAAAATTATTTATTTCTGTTGTAATTAACAAAATACGTTTTAAAAGTTTAAAATTTTTGACTATTTATTGTGATATTTTTATATGTAAATATAAATCTATTATTATTATTTACTCATTAGTATAAGTAGGTTATTACATAGAAGCTAATATTCTAAATACAGCTTAAGGTCATATTCAAGTTAGCTGCTAATATAACGTTATATTTTTGGAAAAAAAAGTATTTCAAGTCAAAATAAGTTATTAATAATTTAAATTTCTTGATATCTAATAAATATAGTGAAATATGAAAGATATTAAGAAGAAACACGAATCGCATAACTTTAAAATCGCATTAAAAGAATCCACATAAAATGAAACCTAGGTGTATATATAATTTTACATATTATCACTGCCATTTAAATCCCACATTCATAAATAAATGCATATATAAAAAAAATTGAAATAAATAATGATAATAACAACTAATAACAACAACATATATATATAAACTCTCATATCAAAGCCTAACCAAAGATTTATTTAAAACAATAATGACATTTTTATGGAAAGAATGTGTCTTTTCAACCTTTACAATATATATATATATATTGACTATTTATGAATATTCTACTTTTTAAAATTTACACATATTACCGTAGAATTTTCTTTTCCATTTAGAGTTTTATGACTTGTATAATCAATTGTTTTAAGAAAAATGTACTGCCTATTTAATTTTTAAAAAATGCATTCTAAAGGTCACTTGTTGTATTTTTATATTGGACTATTTCCATCATCTAATATGTGTGTTGAATGTCTTTAGAAAATTTAATTTTTATTTAAATATTCCAAATACATTCAACTGTTAGTAATATCACAGCATATAGGTTAATATATGCAACACACACATATTAGATGATGGAAACAGTCCAATATAAAAATATGACTAGAATACCATCATCACAAACCTTCAGGAAAACACTAAAGATCCCTTTATTACATTTCATTACATTCTTATAATTTTAATAAGCCCATGTCAAATATATGATACTGATGATATAAATCTATTCACCAACCAACTAAATTGGAAAACATCAGATTACCAAGTATCATTTAACATCTCTTTTTTCTATTGCAACAAAATTGCTTATTTTGATATCTTTGATGCATTATGATGACATTCTTATTACTTTGGCTTGTCTGTGTCATTTTCTGATTATCTATAACTTTATCTATAGTGTTAGTATGCAGATACAAGTTATTTATTGCTTAGAAATTGTTAATTAAAATGTTTAGTTTTTAAAAATCCCTGAAGATGGCAGTAGTATACAGTTGCCATAGAATTTGAATGTGAAAGGAAACTGGCAATGCTTAGACATCACTGATTGGTAGATTATTTAACCTTAACAATTCTGACTGTATGTTGTGGTTTAATATTTTGAAAAAAAAAATAGTAATTTTCAGTAGTTTTGCATTATGCAAAATATTTGCAAAATATTTATTTTAAATCAAAGAAATACTTAATTATAGTAAGATTTTATTTGAAAAATGTTTGTTTTTTAAAAAACAAGTTGTAAAAATGTATTTACAATTAAAGTGGAAGTTGTTTCTATTGACTAATAACCATTGCTTTCATAAATACTGGTAATGGCATTTTTTGTGAAATTTTAATAAAAGTATAATTTTTACTTTTAAACCATACCTTCATTTTTTTATAATGTATGGACTAAAACTTGTTTCTATTTTAAAGATGTAATTCAGATAAGAAATATTCTGGTTTATAATTTAATAAACAGAGAAAAATACATCAAATAATGAAAAGTGATATTATTATAGTTAGAAATTCAGTTTAGTATTTAATTTTTTTATTTTGCAAAGTTCAAATACTAACTTTTAGAATGTCTTTCATTTTAAAGTTTTTATTTATAATAAATAATGTAAAGTTTATCAATATATGATGTGTAGTAAAAAACTAGTTTTTCCTTTTGTTTATATTTGTAATATTATGTGACAAAATATTTTTAACATCCATAATTAAAAGATTTTATTTTCTTTGTATGAAATAGTTACTTCATTTTAGATACAGTTGGGTGCACTTTGGATGTTGTTCAACACAATCATAGCTCTCTCTGACTAGCTAGATGTGCCATTCATATGAAAAAAATATTAAAACCATTTGGGTTACAGTCATTAAAAACATTTTGCTAAATAAAATATACCATCACTGTTTAATTGTAAACTAAAATGTTGGAAGTAAGACCAGAGTTCTTATTGGAATCTTTCAAAAAAGAAAGTGAGTTTATGGTGAACAGATTATATAAACTGCAAATAATGCTCATATTTATAGCAATGGTATTCCATTCATCAGATTAAAAATAAAGTGTTGAAACAAGAAAGTAGGCATTATTTGCATGTATATTCTCTTATTCTTCTCTTTCACTTTCTTTGCATATCTTCATATATATATATATATTGCTTATAACACTTCTTTCATATACACTTCAATGCAAACAATTTTTTTTTAAAACTTCTTTATTTGCCTTTCAGTTTCAACTGTCCAGCAGTCTTCATCAGAGCTCTATGCTTTATATATAGAGAGAGCTTTGATGAAGACTGCTGGACAGTCAAAACTGTAAGGAAAATAAAGTTTTTAAAAAAATTTGTTTACTCTGATGAAGACTGCTGGACAGTTGAAACTGTAAAAAAGATAAAGAAGTTTTTAAGAAAATTTGTTTGCATTGAAGTGTATATGAAAGAAGTGTTATAAACATTATTTGTATGTTTATTTAAATAATTTTGAGGTATCTGGTGTATAAAATATCAAAGGAATATTTTTGACCTTGTTGCATGTAAATAGGTTTATTATATTATATATCAAATGTCTTATTTTAGGTTGGATTTGACTGTTACTTTCTAGTCTAGTCTAGTCTTGTGTACTTCACACTAATCTATTAATGATTTAATGTTTACTAAAATATCTTTACTAATTTTCACTCATCTTTGTAATTATTATATGATTATTCCTTCATTCCCTTCAAATTATTCATTATTTATACTCATATTAACAATTAATGATGGTGTGGGTGAGTTTAATCTTTAAGATTAATTTTGCTTGGCACCAAGGTTATCGATTATTAATTTAAATAATAAACCTTATATATAAAGACATTTTAAATTAGGGTAAAAAGGAGGGAGGAGTTATTATTCAAAATATTATATTTGAAAAAGAAAATATTAAAAAGGTAAACATTAATAATGGAGAAGTAAGGTACTTTTGCAAACATACATCTAAATATCATGCCTACAACCTGGTACCAATTTAAAATTAGTAATTTAAAAATGGTCAAATTGGATAATAACCTATGGATAATGCAGTTAACAATTGAATGCTAATGTGAATATATCTGTAATTATTTTCAGTTCTCTTAATAGCTAGAAATGTCACCAAAATTTGTTTGAAATCACATCGAGTAACTTCAGCACCCCTCCCTCAATAAATAGACTAATAAACAACTCTAAATACAAACTCCCAACAGAACAAACACCTCACTCAGCCTATAATATTGCATGCACCCAATCTGGATGTAATGCTCTCTACTATGAAAAATCATGAGCCAACCTTACCACAAGGCAAATAAAACACCAATACCTAGACAAAAGGGCCAGAAGTAAACCAGAATACTGATCCATATTATTCAAACACCAAATACTTATTCATGGATTTGAACCTATAGCAACCAGCTTCGCATGTATTGAAAGAAATGACACCAAGTGCAAGATTAAAGAGTATGCCACATCACCAATGAATCCAACTTCATTTGCAAAAAGAAATCCTGTTTCCACTCTTGAAAAATGGGCTATTTAATCTGCAGAACTCATTTGCATACATTTAAATAAACTTACCCTACATTTACATACACTACCCTCTTACCTACCTTCAGTGCTATTAATATGATATCAAGAGGGTATTGAAAGTGCTCAGCTCAATTTAAAATTAAGTAATTATTATGCTTTTCTTATAGCATCCAAGTGCTAGAAAGTCGATTTAATGAATAATATTTTAGCAAGGTAATTTTTACCACACCATTTTCACATAAGGTTGGTACTGGTTTCTATCCACTTTAGTTTTTTCAAAATATTATAAAAATCTATCCTTTATATACTTAAATTCAGTCTTTATAATATTTATTTACTTACAGTTGACTGCTTTATAGGCTTTATCAGAAGTATTGCACACTTTTTATGAATGATATCTATATTCATCTTTAGTTTTCTAATCTTTTTGGTAGTTGTTGTTATTTTAGTGTTATTTCAAAATCTTTTAAAAATCCACTCTTTATATACTTAAAGTCAATGGTTTGTGATCTTTTATTTACAGTTTTGACTGATCTACTGCCTTCTTCAGAAGTATTGCTTAATTTGCATGAGTGGAAATAAAACATCTCTGATGATGACTGTAGATTAATGTAGAAGGTAAAGCAGGAATTGAAAACTGCTCTAAATAGTCACTATATGATAAAATCATCATTGATAAAGGGCATATATCAATGTGAAAATTAACATAAAATTAAAAAATTACTCTTTACTGTCATTCTCTACCACCTGGTAGAGATTAGTGAGTATTAGCCTCTTTACTGCCTTCCTTTTCATTATTTCTTTATGAAGAGATGTTAACACTGCTGAAAATTATTACAAACTACTGCATTTGGAGATCTTTGAGAGTGTGCTTATGGTCCTTCAGCTTTGCAGTACTCTTCTGTGTCTTGCTGTAGAACTATTTTACTGCTTTGGCATTCATTTGATGGTAGAAGGTGAAATTAAAAATAGTATTGATTTACAAGTTCAAAAAAAAATCTGAAGAGGTCGCTCCTGCCTGCCACATCATTAATTGTTATGTTCTTTGTTTTCTAGCTTCAATATCATTTGTGAGATTATTTTTAAAAAAATTTTGGCCAAATATAAAAATTAGTTTATTTAAATATTTATGAATATTTTCACATAATATTTGTACAATAACTATTTAATAATAACAGCAACTGTGTTTGAACTTTGATTTTATTTGAATATATTTTATTTTTCAAAAATATTACTTAAAAAAGTTAATTGTCACAACAAATAGAAAACTACAGTGGGAATATTCTCACCATCTTTTTCAAACACTTCTTAACATGATAGTCTTTAATATTGGCACTATTTTAAAAATTATGAATGCAATTTTAAATTATAAAACAAAATTTGATCATGTTGTAATGGCTTTATATTACATTGTGTGTGTTTTGAAATGAGTTTATTCAATTTTGCTGGATTTTCTGTCCTTTCTTTACACTATCCAACTAGAAAAAAGTTCCTTGTTCTTAGTGTGTATTATCTTTTTGAACTTCCAAAGTTCAAATATCAATTTATAGGATCTCTTTCATTTGTAATCTTAGATTTCTAACAAATCAAGTCCAATTTATTGAATTCTAATCCAAAATAGAGGTCTAGTAATAAAATCAAATGTTGAATAATTACAAAAATTACCACCAGGGGATAACAATGGAAATATTTACCCAGTTGAAGGATTAAAAAAAGCCTTTGCCTACTAAAAAGCAATTTGAAACCTTAATAAATAATATTTCTGCAGTGTAATGTTCACTACACCACTCTCACACAAGATAAGGACCAGTATCGCTTTTTTTGTGGAGGGGTATCATCATAAACATATGACCAATGATACACGAAAAAAGATGTATGGTGTCCAAGATGCATATTTGTGCTAAATCACCATTTATCAGTTGACTCAAATCATAATCTCTTATGCATATCTTTGACATTATTCAGTCTATATAGAAAGCCAATTACTATTGTTTAATTGATAAACCACAACTTTGACACAGACCAGTTAATGAAAGTCTAGTAATACTTTTTATTACTCATTCATTAGATTAGATATGTACTTAATAAATAGAGCGATGTAATGAAAATTATACTACAGAAATTGATTAAGTGGATAATCTCTAGTCTAATGAATGACTAATAAAAATTATCAATTTAAAGCTGGTTTACTTTTTATAGCTGTTAGTAAAAAGATAAAATAATTATTAAGTAAACCACAAAAGGTCAAAGAACTTTTCAGTACCCCTTTTCAAAAAAAGAGTGAAAGGCACAACATTACTTATCGAAGGCTATCAAATGCTGTATGACGAATGTTTGTTTTATTTATGTTCTTTTTTGTTAATGCTTTGAATGTAAGTAATAGACTTTTGAAAGAGAAATTCTGTGTTTATATTTTAAAGTATTCTAATATTCAATCATGTGTAGATCTTCTCATAACGTCACAAATCTATAGATTAATAGTGAGAAACAAGATAGGAGAGAAACAAGAGGAAACGAAAAGGGACTGATGTTGCTTGAGTTTCAGAGAATAATATTATGTAATGCTAGCAGCATCACATGGCTACTCATAAGTTTAGTTGTATTCTTTCAAAAATAGTTATTTTCATTCCACTTTTATCTGTTTATTGTAAGATTATTAAATAATCAATGGTCATCTAATGATACACTATTACAAGCCCTCATTTCCAGACTGACTATTTATGACGTTTGCTTTCATTAGTGAAGATTAGAATTCAGACCTGGAATTAACGCTTTTAGGCCTCCAGCAATCACCTTTTACTTCTTTATATTATCTAAGATAATATCAAATTTTTAAAAAAATTATGGTTTCAAACTCAGGTTGTATAAAATGTTTTAAAAAAACATAACTATTTATTTTTACATACGTAGAAATATATACTAACTGAAAAAGTAGTGATGTATATATAGAGAATATCTTAAACACCCCATAGCTATATTCTCTCAGCCACCCTCTCCCTTTAAATAAAGAAAAGCTTAAAATTTGCAGCCCACTAAAGAATGGACTGCAAAATTAATAGACTGGAAATTTCAAGTTTTTTTTAAAGGAGATGACTAAAAGAATATAGCTATTTTGGACGTTTAAGATATTTATATAGATTTCAGCGAGCGTTGTGCATTGTTTCTAGTTAATATATATGTGTGCGTATGTTATTCAAAATATTATAATTAAATATATTTAGTTATGTTATTTAAAATATTTTAATATACTCTCTATATATATTCTTCTATATTATAAATTTCATTAAATTTTAAAAATATCATTAAATCGGATTTGTGGAATAATGCATCGATTTAAGCCGCTCTCATCTATTTCACATTTTATTTGCTGAAAAGCTATCAGATATATCATCCATTTATCCAGAAAAAATGATTAGATGCAATATCGTCAGCATATTATACAGGGCTTGCCCTGGCATAGTTTCACATGAAAAATGTCAGTGACTCTTCAAAACCTATCCCATCGTAATTATAAAAAAATATTCAGTAATTGCTTTTATTAGGAGTAATCATGTTCTATTTTGCCCGAAATGAATGCCTTTGGCTTGATTTAATACCAATTTTCCTTCAAAACTAAAACTAAATGAAGCTGGCTATATATATTACTCTATTGATTTTAATCGATTACTTCTCTTAATAGCTCCGATGTCTGGCTGCTTAAGATGAAAAATAACAAGTTATTTACATTTTAATGATATTTAAAACAGTTTTGAAATTCTTATAAAAATGCAATAGTTGATATATATATATATGTATAACGAGATCAGCGGCAAGAAAATTTGTTTACTTCTAGCATTATATATTACTAGCAAAATGATGAATTCCTAAGAAAATACAATGTGTATCGTTTTCGTTGGAAAAATATGGCACAGAACAAAGCTTGGTAGATAACTACAATTATGATATTGTAATATTACAGAAAAAAGTTTTCTGTAGACATTAAAAAGCAGCATTACAAATTACTAAATATATAAAGAGAATAAACGTTCAGTGTATTTCATATGTGGATGTAGGCTAGTTTAATAGTCATAGGAAAACATCATCATCATCATTATCATCATCATCATCATCATTATTATTATTATCTTCATCATCATCATCAGTATCATTGTTGTTGTTATTGTTGTTGCTGTTTTTATTCATTATAATCATATTCCTTTGCACTGAATCTGCTCATGATGATAAAATATTAGATTGTGACAATTTGCCAGCATATGGTAAAATAATTATAATATCTAGTATTCAAGATATATAGTCCTAAATGCATATATGTATATATATAACATTAAAATCTAGTCAATACTTAGATAATCCCAATATTAATAACAATCAACAATTTCAAATTGTTGTCAAGGCAACCTTCTTTTTAACAATAAAGGCGTGCATATATATAAAGGGAGGTTGGTTTTTTAAATAAATTATGGGAAAGTTTGTTTGTTTTGTATATATATGATACTTCTTTTGTTTGATTTTCACTTGAGAAAGTCTATTTAGTAGATGAAATTATGGTCATGTAAGGATTTTGGTAAAGTTTGGATTTTTATCTAGTATTGTTTTATGGTTTTATATTTTATTTATTATTAGTATAGTGTTAGGCAGTTTTGAATTTTATGTATATCATTTAACTATGTAGAAAAAAATATCATGGTGTGATACTGATGCTTGCCAAGGTGGGTTCAAAATAAACAATATTTTGAGATTCTAAACAGACTGAGGATTTCTTCAGGTAAGTAGCTTATAACCACCACATCTATCTTTTCAATATTGTATGGGTAAATGTTTATCCAGTTCTTCTTAGTGGAAAGTAGAATAATCAATAAAGTATAACAAAATCTTTATTATATATATATATTACGTACATAATTTCTAGATTTTTTTACCCATTATATTTAAATCTAATAACATTTTAAAGCAAGTTATAATATTATATCGTATTGCGTGATGGAACATCTATGGACATATATGAAATCTAAACTGGATTTAAATATAATGGGTAAAAATCTAGAAATTATGTACATAATATACATGTTGGTATTAGTAAGAGATATTAAAAAGGGCAAAAATTTAGAATTACTGAAATAGGTTTATATATATATAAAAGGGCAAAAATTTAGAATTACTGAAATAGGTTTATATATATATATATAAACCTATTTCAATAATTCTAAATTTTTGCCCTTTTTAATATCTCTTACTAATGCCAACATGTATATGTATATATATACCTATTTCAGTAATTCTAAATTTTTGCCCTTTTTAATATCTCTTACTAATACCAACATGTATATTATGTACATAATTTCTAGATTTTTACCCATTATATTTAAATCCAGTTTAGATTTCATATATGTCCATAGATGTTCCATCATGCAATACGATATAATATTATAACTTGCTTTAAAATGTTATTAGATTTAAATATAATGGGTAAAAAAATCTAGAAATTATGTACGTAATATACGTGTTGGTATTAGGAAGAAATATTGAAAAGGTAAAAATTTAGAATTACCGAAAAAGGCTTTTATATATATATAATTATTATGTTGATGTATTTATAAGTTGTTGTTATAATATAATAAAGATTTGTTATATTTTATTGATTATAAGATAAACAACATAAAGGAGTTTATGTCTCAGAATTAAGAAAGTAGAATAGGAAAACCCATTTCCCACAAAATCTTGGTGAGAATTACTTTATACTTCAATGTTTTCTTATAATGATTATTACATATTTTTCTTGATATGGACTATTCAAAATTTATTTTAGCTTTTACCTAGCTATCCATGTGATTACCTTTTATTAAAATGATCATTAAATTCAATATTCAGACTAAGAATCAAAACTGTCTTCAGATATAAAGATTGTAAAAAAATCTTACTTCAGTTGTTCTTTCAGTTCAGCATACACCTGGGTCTCATTTTACATGGTAGATAGATTCCTCAGAAAATGTGCATAAAAGAAATTACACAAAAATAATGTAACTTACCTTGAAAAATGGGGGATAGGTTCTGTAATTTTCAGAAATCAGCATAAAAGCAAAGCAATAAGGAAAAATTACTTTAAAATTTGCATTAAAAACATAAGGAAAAATAATACAAGTCAAACTTTTTTTACTTTTTTTATTAATTATAGCATTTAATTTTACATTTTTTCAAACATATTTTAATCATTATCACTCTTTGACAATATGCGTTCATTTGTGAACTACTAAAAAAATCAGATTCATGATGAGATGTACAACTAGCCCCACTTTCAGTTTTGTG
Source organism: Epiperipatus broadwayi (assembly GCA_028023455.1). Lineage (NCBI taxonomy): Eukaryota > Metazoa > Onychophora > Udeonychophora > Euonychophora > Peripatidae > Epiperipatus > Epiperipatus broadwayi. The sequence continues at coordinate 3,705,380 of JAQFVV010012513.1, forward strand.
CTGTGTTAATGGTTTTCTGTTTATAAATTAAAAAAATGAGATCACAATCAAAACAAAAAGATTATACATTATCATTAGAAAGATTATTTTCAGTTTACAAAATCAATAAAATCTTCATTATTATTTATTTTTAAAATCTAAAAAATTATTTATTTTTGTTATATCTAATAATATGTTTTAAAAGTGTAACATTTTTGAATATTTATTGTGATTTTTTATACATACATAGAAATCTATTATTATTATTTACTCATTAGTATAAGTAAGTTATTTACATAGAAGCTAAGATTCTAAATACAGCTTCAGGCCATATTCATGTTAGCTGTTAATATAACATTATATTTTGAAAAAAAAAAGTATTTCAAGTCAAAATAAGTTATTAATAATTTAAATTTCTTGATATCTAATAAATGTAGTGAAATATGAAAGATATTAAGAAGAAACATTAATTGCATAACTTCAAAATTGCATTAAAATAATCCGCATAAAATGAGACCCAGGTGTATTTCTGAACATCACAACAGACTTACAATAATCAAACATGTTCTACTTCTATTGAATTTTTTTTTTCAACATACCTTTCAATATCCACCAAATCTCAGAATATTTCTTAAAGCAATTACATCTTGTCAAACCTAGCTGGAGTAGCAGTCTTATCTCCAGTAGACTTTTTTAGGACTTCAGTATATTAAATGTTATTTTCATTCAAATAATGATTTAGATCTATGCTCCAATATTCAGACATTATCAAATAAATGTATCTATATTTTACCATCACAAAACCTATTCACTGATCAAATAATATTTTCTTCCATAATTCCAGATTTAAAGATTTTGATGTCAATAGGAATTACTTTTCACAAAAATGCATTTCACCATTACAATTTCATATTCACAATGCATACTTTTTGAGATAAACTTATAAACCCATTTGAATTGATCCACTTGGTTTCACCATCTTATTTCTCCAATGTATTATATCATCTTATTTTTCCAATGTATTATATATAGTTTAATTTTATGGCATTAGTCATTCCATATTGATACACATAGGTTTATTTACTTATATATCATCTTAATTAAAGTTTTAGGACTACCAAATAAAAGATAAAACTTATCTAAACAGTGCTTTTCAAAATATGTCTTTCCAATTCCTCAAGTAGAATAGTTATAAATTAGAAATTATTTAGTATGTAATTTAACATAGTTAGATTTATGTGAATTTTTCTTCATAGTCAGGTTTGAGATATAAAATTCACTTCAAGAAATGTTATGATGACTTGAAACCTTTTATCCACCTAGAGTGATATATTGTAGGTATTCAAATAAGTATCTTAATTACTATGACAAAAGTCCTTACAAATTTACTTTATCAGACATTTATTAAGATAAAGAAAATACTTTTTTTTATCTTTGAAGAGACAATTAAGAAAAAGATTAAATGAATGCTATGAGTGGAGAGTAATATTATGATTGTGAAACATGGACAATGAGTAATAAAATTAGGACCATATTGGAAGTCTTTGAGATAGGTATGTGTAGAAGAATACAAAAGCCTCAATTTGATGAGTAAAATAACAAAGAAGTTTTGAAAAGAGTAAATAAAAAAAGAAGATTGATTGAGGAAATTAGAAAGAGGAAGAGAAATTGGATTGGACATATATTAAGAAGAAAGTATGGTTTAATGAAAGATGTTTTGGAGAAAATGGTAAGAGAAAGTAAAAAGAAAGAATGTAAGAGATTGCTGGATGATATAAGAGATGGAAAGAATTACGTGGAATTGAATTGGTGACTAATGGAGACAATGAAATAGAAAAAATGGCTCGATTGATGGTGTGACTATTCTTTGGACCAGACCATGAAACAGAAACTATTCATGATATATATATATATTGTTTTCTGAAGATGGTTCATACAACTATTTAAAAAAATCTACAACTAATAACAAAAATCTACAAGTGATGCCCCCCCCCCCTTCATTATTTGTTACTTTTACATTTTTTATTCTAACATTTCAATATTTACATTATATTATAATTTTTAGTGACCTCCTACAGCTCCACATTACTTCTCCAGTACCCAACAATAACTTTTTTTGTGAGTTTATTTAGACATAAAAACGATCTCTCTTTTGACTTCTAATCCAAACTTTTATATATTTTTAAACCCAGATAAGTATAATATAAGCACTTTGAAGAATCATACCATAATCTTAATAACTCTTTCATTTTATATTTTATTCAATGCAGGCATATTGTTTCTACAATCAATTTTATTTTCTTCCAGTTTTGACTACTGAGCAATCTTCATCGGAGTTTCTTTTATTTTCACTTTCCAACTGTTGTGAGATGAACATAAGAGAAATTCTGAGAAAAATTTTTAGGCAGTCAAAACTGTAAGAAAATAAAATTAAATATAGAGATAATATGTTTTATAGATTAAAGTGTAAAATGAATGTATTTATTAGTTATATTTATTAAAATGTTCATTCAGTAGATGATAAAGAGAAAATAATAATAAAAATAAAGACAGTAATAATAATAACACTAACAGCAACAACAACAACAACAACAACAATAATAATAATAATAATAATAATAATAATAATAATAATAATAATAATAACAACAACAACAACAACAATAAGAAGAAGAAGGAGAAGAAGAAGAAGAAGAAAGAAGAAGCAGCAGCATCACATCTCTGACATTTTATAAACATTAATTCATCTTTCACTAAGAATTATATGTCAAAGTAAATATTTTCATGGATAAACTGTGATGTAAATAATAAAATGAGTGGTAATATTTTATGTACTCACTAAAAAAATCTGTTCAACAGTGGTATGTAACTCTCAATTACTTTTGACAATTCCAAGTTAGATTATTTATTCTAATTGACAACAATCATTTATTGTTTTACGTTTAGTTAGAAACAATGCCATTTTTATTTCTAAACCAAGTACTTAATAGGGTTTTAAATCAGGCATATTTTTATAGTATGAGAACTTTAAAATCAGGATTTTCTTTAACTTCTTAATATCAATTCATCTCTTTCTTAGTGCTATATATGTTTTTCTTTCAAGGACTAATTACGATTTAAAGAAAACAAAGAAAGGGGATATTCCATGGAAAGTAGTTTAGTTTTAGGCTATTAAGAGTAATTTATTGTTACTTAGCAACTTAACATTTTTTTTTCTACTTATTACTTAGATTATCATCATTCATTTTTTTGTTTACAACATAACATATTTAATATATATTTCAAAGTGAAATGAATTAATATTTAAATATCAGAGATCTGATTTTTCAAAATTCTTACACTTGTAAAAATGTCTGTCTAGGAAGACTTTGGATTACAAATAAAAAAGGGACCCACTACTAGAGCAAATAGCCCAGTTTGGAACTGTCAATAAATATTAGTAGTTATGTAGGAACATCTCTGCTGAATATATTTCTCTAATTATTAAATGAACTATACATAATCATATTTGTTTTTTTTTCTAAGTTAGCCAAAATTTATCTCATCTGCTTTTTCTACTGTAATTTTTTATTTTTTTCTCGTTTTTTTTTTTTGTGATAAATATTATTGGTAAATGATGATTTCGACATTTTGTGACTATAGAGTGCTGCTGTATAATTCAAGTTAAAAAATCAAATTAAAAAAATTTTTTTTATTGTTTTTTTTGTTTTTTATTTGCTCTTTTAAATGTGATGTTTTAGAACAAACATAATAGTCTTTTTTTTAATGTGTCAAAGCATAGGCCGGAAAGTGAACTGGGACAACTGCTTGTAAGGCGGCTGTGCTAACCACTCTGCCACCAACACTTGACTAATTTTTTGTGAATCAAATCTTTGATTTTAGCTAAATATTATTAAACGGTTATGTGCAAATAAATAAAGTATCAAATGTGCAATTAAAAAAATAATAATGTTGTCCATCACAAAGAAAATCATAACATAGCTTTCACTATAAAAAAATATATATTAAATGAAAAAACTTATTAATAATATATTGTGTTTTGTGAAAATTTTATTAAAAGCATATGTGCAGCAACAAAATTAATCTTAAAATTATTAAAAGTCTACTTTCCACATCAGAAAAATAATATATATATATATAGAAAATATAAATAAACAAAGACCATTTCCTGTTTAAAATATATATTTTTGATATGCTATTTTTTTCCTGATAATCAAATTTATTCAAAACCTACAGTAAACATTATATAGTTATTAAATAAATAATGTTTAATTACTTTTACTAAGAAAAAAGCTCTACAGACTTATTTTTTTATCAAAGAGTAGTAGAAAAAGATTAGAGAAAAGTGTTTTTTTTAGAATAAAGTTTATTAAAAAGGGTGCATATTTCCCTAAAACAGAATGTCCCTCTACTCTGTTAATATTTTGGATACTGCTGACATCTAAGGTCAATAATTGCCACAAACTTAATTTTTAAATTTTTTTACATTGGGATACAAGCAAAATGGCTTCTAGCTATTGAAGTCACTAGATTATTGATATGAGCACCATGTTGACAACAACACAATCTTTTATCTGAAAATAAACATAGTTTTGAAATGAGAATAAGTAAAACCATAAATAAGGAAATTATAGATGTAATAAAACAACTGTACGTAAAATTACTTTTAAGCAATAAAATGAATGCAATTTTATGTTTTACTAACATCATCTAAATGCTTTTAATGTATTACATTTAGAGATTTATAAACTTAAAATTCAACTCTAAAGTTTGAGATACTAATATAAAGTATGTCAAAATGCTTCTAGCAACAACAAGCCATAAGATAGGATTATGTGGTCATAATACCTCACAGCCTATTACCACAACCTGATTTTGGCTAGAAATTTTGATAAATAAATTTACTGTAATATGGTTTATTGGAGTAACAAAATAGTGAAGAGAAGAGATAAAGACCAATAGATCATAGAAAAAACATCCCTTCTGATGTTTGAATATCATATGATCTCCATAGAAACAAATTATTTCAGTATTATTTATTTAATGTAACATGATATGAAGCATTCCTAAAAGAGTCTACCTATAAAGCTAATCTGGCTGACTATAACTTATCTGCTATCAAGAAACAGAATATTAAGAAATCTGGAAATTTCCTAGATAAAAATAATTTCTTTCATGGAAGTATAAATTTATAATTACTTTAGATATATTTAATTAATATCATTAGAAAATCTACATCTAATAAATTTTTTTTAAAATATCACATCTTTTTTTTTCCACTTTTACAAGAAATTTACTCAATTATCTGACAATTTCAGTGGTCTAGCAGCCTTTTTCAGAACCTCTATTTAAATATTCTTATACCACATGTTAAAATATTGAAAGTAAATTATATATCTTGAAAAGAATAACTATTTGCCTTACATTTGCCTTTTGTCTACTTAAACTTCTGTCAGTGATTATTTTGATAAGTTTAAATTTCTGATCAAAATTTTGTAAGACATACAGAACATGGAAACTGTAAAAATAAATTTTGTAGATGTTTTATAGTATCACATCCATTAAGAATCACAAGTAATAAACATTAAACATCATATGATCACTAATTCCTATTTTGATACAAGCTGTTGTAATAGCAGCTCCATACAGTATCGTCACCCAGTTCAAGCCAGGGTAATCAATGGATGCTAGATGGTTTGTGCTTTAGATCTTTATCTATGCTTAGTTGTCATCCAATATTTCCAGACTTGTTTCTAGCTTGTTGTTATTTCATTCATGAGGATTCTTGGATCTGAGAGCGCTACACTTACACCTTGAAATTCAATGCAACCCTTCATAAGCCACCTTTTACCTTTTAGGTAACTATAAATCTATAAATCCAAATTGAAAACACAATATTTTTTTCAATCCAAGCTCATTATAGTCATATAAATCTGATTACAGTCCAGTATCTATACATTTTGGAGACTTTGGTTCTATAATAACCATAGTCACCATCGTTCCATGGGCAACAATGGTATTAAATCATGAATCATCACATTATTACCATTTTCTATGGCTAGAAACTTGGATGAGTTTACACTAGATAGGATTTTATGCACAAACATTCTTGCATTTATTGATTACCCTGACATAAACTGAAAGGCACTACACTATTAATAGTTGGCTACTAATTTAAGTAATAAAAATATTGAATGATTTATTGTTTAGCAAATGGTAAAAGTTTAAGCACCAGAAGTAACTAATCTATGATTACTATCCCAAGATCTTGCCTTCCAAAATGTATCTCTCCACCAGCACACTTAACCATTATATAATAGTGCATCATAAAATGTAAAAAAAAAGGAAATAAAATATGATCTCTAATTTTGATATGTAAATCTGATATATAGCATTGAAAACATTATTAAAAATAGAAAAGTTACCACAATAATCAGGTAAAAAACATATGTGGAAAATCGGTCATGGAAAAATGAAGATTGCACAAGATGTCCATGAATCTGTAACTAACTTGTTCAATACATCTCTTTTCAAAATTTCAAAAACAGTAAGGTAAAAAAATATTGAACTACAACATCATGGCATACTTCATGGTCATTTACAGGTTGACTTCAGGTAAAAGATAAATTCCCATTTGCATAAAACTAGTTATCATTCAAACTAATAAGTGCATTATCATGAGATATCTGTTGCTTTTACTCATTGTTTACACTGATGTTTTAAAATGTGGAAGACAAATGTCACTGGTGTTAATTAATGTAAATTAATGTTAATTAATGATGAGGGAATAGAGTGTAGTTCTAGAGAAAACTTAGAGAGAATCTTAAATAGATATGTTAGATGTGAATGACAGAGTGATAGAAAGCATGAAAGCATATAGTAATAGAAATATTAGGTTTACAAAAAATAAACTGAATGTGGCAGGGAGGAAATTGAAAAGTGGAAAGGCAAGAAGTTTAGATGGTTGGGCATCAGAGATGGTAATGAATTTAGGGTATAGGGAAAAAGTAAAACTATTATCCTGTTTTAATAAGATGGCACAGAAGATAGTTTTTTCTGGGTAGTTGGAGTAATACAAGTGTAAGATTATTATTTAAAGGAAATGATCATAGAAAGTTAAACAATTATAGACTGATAGCTGTAACATCAGTTTTATATAAAGTTTTTTTCGTATATGGTGGCTGGAAGAGTTGCAAAATGGATGGAAAGGAATTATGTAAGGATGTTTTAGATTAGATAGGTATATAGGAGAAAGTTTATTTGTAGTTACACAATTTATGGATATGAGTAGGAATTCAGGTAGACAGTTATATATGAGTTTTATAGATATAGAGAAGGCATATAATAGAGTAAATAGAAATAGATTATGGATAAGTTTAGAAAATTTGGGAATGGATGAAACTTTAGTGGATATTATTAAGAAATTATATGAAAATAATTATTACACATATCAATTAGAAAATATAGAATCAGTTAAAGTTAAAAATGGGGTGGGACTAAGGCAAGGAGGGGTCCTATGTGATCTATTTTGTTTTTGCTGTATTTGAATGAAATGGAGAGAGCAATAGAAAGATTAGGAAGATGGATAGAGATACCATTAATAGGTGGTAAGGGAGTATATATTTTATCAGGCCTTTTTTTTTGTGCATGATGTCTTTTTGTGTGCAGAAAACATAGAAGATATTGAAGTTATACTGAGGACAAATGCAAGGGTGGGTAAAGAAATGGGGATTAAATTTAGTGAAGAAAAATAAAATATAATGATGGTTAATACTGGAGAAAGAGAAGATGTAGAATTTTTATTGGTAGATATTAAGTTAAGTGTGATGAATAGATATAATTATTTGGGAATTATTTTAAGTAATCATAAAAAGAAATTATTTCACACTCAGCTGCTTACTATATATATACAATTTTAATGCACAATTCAGCGCATAACAACAGAGCTTCTTCAAATTAAATCACAATTTATTATAAACTTAATATAAATTATAATACATAATAAATAATGCCCGAGCGCTTTCAAGAGAACTTAGCTCTCATAATCATGGGTAACAAAGAGTAAGCGTAACAAGGTTGCTATGTGTAAATATATGCAGATATATGTAAATTTACATATATCTGCATATATTTACACATAGCAACCTTGTTATGCTTACTCTTTGTTACCCATGATTATATATTTACACATAGCAACCTTGTTACGCTTACTCTTTGTTACCCATGATTATGAGAGCTAAGTTCTCTTGAAAGTGCTCGGGCATTATTTATTATGTATTATAATTTATATTAAGTTTATAATAAATTGTGATTTAATTTGAAGAAGCTCTGCTGTTATGCACTGATTTGTGCATTAAAATTGTATATATTTAAGTAATCATAAAAATTATTTGGATGAATGGGAGAAAAAATTGATAAATGAAGCAAAGAAAAGAAAGGGATTGATAAAGAAATTAACACTGTTTTCATATAATAAATATGATGCAGCTAGAATTATATGGAAGGGAGTTGCAGTAGCAGGGATAACATATGGTAATGATGCATTATATATTAGTAATGGGGTATTAAATTACTTAGAAAAAGTTTCAAGTGAAGTAGGAAGATATGCACTGGATGCAGATGTATGGACAGCAAGGGAGGCAATTCAAGGAGAAATGGGATGGTCAAGTTTTCATATGAGAGATGCAAAAAGTAAAATGAAAATGTTTGGCAGATTGCAGTTTATGGATAATAAAAGAATAGCCAAAATAGTATTTAATTGAGTTATGAGTAAAAGGCAGGTAACAAGATGGGTGAGAAAGGTAATGCAGTATACAAAAGATTTCCATAGAGAATTTATATCAGTATATTTGTACAAAAGATGAGATGATTGTGCTAAGAGGATTTTTGAGTGTTACAGTAGTAAAGAATGGGATAAAATAATAGATACATTAACAAAGAATAGGGAGTTGGAGAGATGAAGAACTAGTATGAAGAGTAAAAAGAGTTTAAATATTTATAGAAGTAAACGGAACATCGGGTGCGAGTTAATTTGTGATAATAGCAAGGAAAGTAGTTTATTGTTTAAGGCTCAAATGCTTGAAATCAGAAAGGGTACAAATAATGAAGTTATGGAAGAATAAATATAAACAAAGTGATTATACAGAAAGTGTGTTATTAGTTTTATGCTGGGTTTGGGAAAAGATCAGGGGGATTTAGATATAAAGGCCATAGAGTTAACAAAGATTATGTTGTGGAAATGGGACGGAGCAGATTATGGGAAAACTTATGGGAAAATGGAAAGGGAAGATAAAGTGGCTAATAGGTTTCTCTGGACATAGTTTTTAAGAAATTCCTGACTTCGTTTAAGAAGTCACAGTGTATCACATCACTAAAATCAACAATAATTTATTTGACAATTCAAAACAAAGCAAAACTCTCCATACAGTAGTGCCATCTTGTGCTAACAAGAGCAATCAATGGATGCCAGAAGATGGCACTACTGTATGGAGAATTTTGCTTTGTTTTGAATTGTTTAATAACAATTATGTGCTAGTATGGGATAGTGATCATGTGATGTTTAGTGGTTTAATAATTTATTTGAGCATCTTTTGTTTAATACTATAGTACTGATCAAAATTACCTTGGTGTTCTCATCATTTCTTAATGTTTATTTTTCATTTAAGCAAAAACTGAGCACTGTGCACCATTTTCAGTTTAATATATATTGTGGTGATGTATATTTCACTTTAGTAACAACTATTAATACATGCAATGCAAATAAAATGTTTTCTTTATTAATCAAATGCTACCAAAAGAAAGCTAATTAACTATTGGTCATTTATTTTTAAGTGATCAATAATTAATAATTGTAGCACAATCAATTGACTATAATGATTGTGCATGTTTTAGGTCAGTGGTAAGTGCCATACTCTCAAGCATAAGGTCATCAAATCAATTCCAGATTTGGTTCTTCTGCTACATGATCAACTTATGAATTTCCAAGCAATAAAGCTATTCACTGATTTATATTTATTCACTATAAAAATATGATAATTCCAAATCATATGTACCTTTCTCATCAATATCCTTTTTATATTGGGGCAAATGTTATTTAAAATGTTTTGGTCACAAGAGTAGCTATTGTTTGTTCATGTTAGGACCCATTTCCATTAATTTTAGTTCTCACCTCTAATCCTCTGCTATTATTCTAAACTTTCCAGGGCACTAAAGTACATAAAAATATTATTAATGCTAATCTTTTTTGATTTATTCAATGAAATGTATTAAAAAATTTGTCCATAAATTAAAAAAAATCATTTCGATTTTTTCCCTTAACATTGCATATAATCCAATATTTTTATATTTTTAACTACATATTAGATGTGTAACAAGAAAAGATACTTTATTTACAACTACATAATACATGTTTTCCAACTATGTACATTCTGAGCATGCTTTCGACTTTATCTGTCATACTTATACTGCTCAACAATTTCACAACTCGCAATCTCACTTTTATAAATTTGCATATTATTTAAATAAACTGATTTAAATATTCCATTTGTGATAATAAAATGATTGCTTCTTTTTTATTGATAAAGTAAGGGTCTTTAGCAATTTCCCATGCCTTTTTAAATTTTTGTTTCATGTCGTCTCTCTCAACATATGCTGCTTTTATACATGATGGATCAAACATATAACCCTTCTCACACTCATCATTGAGAAATATTGTTTTGTATTGAGAGTTCTTTTTTGCTCTAAAATAAAGATATTTATGCTGGGTGATCCTCATAGTGATACATTTGATCTGACCATTGTAAAAGCAGTTATGCGTTGAGAGAAATGACAGGAAGTAAAAATTTAGAATTATGGGCAATTACTAAAATCCATATTGTTTTGTATTGAGAGTTCTTTTTTGCTCTAAAGTAAAGATATTTATGCTGGGTGATCCTCATAGTGACACATTTGATCTGACCATTGTAAAAGCAGTAGGGGTTGAGAGAAATGACAGGAAGTAAAAATTTAGAATCATGGGCAATTACTAAATTCCACCAATTAATCAATAAAAAAGAAGCAAGCATTCTTATTATTAAAAAATTGATTATTTAAATCAGTTTATTTAAATAATATGCAAATTTATAAAAGTGAAAATTGTGTCGCTGCGGAATAGTTAAGCACTATAAATCTTGCCGATAAAGTCAAAAGCATGTTCAGCATGTAATACATAGTTGAAAATAAAGTACCTTTTTTTGTTACACATTTAATACTTAGTTATAAATATTACAATTGCAACAAGAAAAGTGAAATTAGATAGGATCCAATATTTTTAGTAAACCAATTTTTTTTTACAATTTAGAAATTTTTAATTATCGGTAGATTTCGATTATTCAACAATCTTTTTCAAAGACTTAAACAATAATAAAAAAATAATACATTGTGTTATTTATAACTTATTATTTAATAATTCAATCTAATAATTATTATATTTTAAAGGCCAATATATAATAGTATATGTCTGGCCATAACTAAAGTCTTCAATAAAGTATCATTTAAAATATTTGATCACTATAAACACATTATATAAATACCAACATATGCATATATACATTAAACATAACTCTACAAAGAAAAATCTCAAGTTTCCAGCTTATACATTGTTATTTCAGCAGCATACATTATGTCTTTCATCACAGCTGTCCACCTAGTGTAAGTTTTATTAACTAGTGATTGCTGTTCTTGAGCATAGAAAATAGGCAAAGAATCAGCATAAATAATTACAAATAATAATATAGAATTAGCAATAATTATCATCAACAAGGGTCAGCAGTCAATTTCTAAGATTAGATTTAAAGGAGATTATACAAAGTCTTAAACTAATCATCATCTAGCCACAGTTATACATGGAGCACACGATTACAAAAACAACCACAAATAATCATTGTTGTGCCTCTACTGAAGTGCTACAAAAACTATGAAATTAAATATATATTAAAAGTGTTGGGATTATTACAACAATGCTGATCATCATCGCACAGGGCCATGTGGTTACCATGGGTTTACTGGCCATCAGTGTTCTAGTAATTATCCTAAAATATATAAAGAGAAGTATGGCCAACATTGAAAGGATCTTTATTACCTTAGTTCCATTAAAATAATTCTAAAATTCAAAACTAAACTAAAAAAACTGAAAAAAAAAGACTCGTGGTGGTGCAGAAAAAACGAATGTCTACATTTTATATTGCTAAAGCTATTAATATATGATGTATCTGAACTTAGTTCAGTCCCATATGGCTATTTAAGTTAGATAACTGGATTAGAAGACATTTGGGTGTCTGAAAATTTCAGAGTTTCTACTTAATAGTTATACATTAGATAAAGTGCTGGGCTTGTCCTGGTATTTTTAATCTAATGATTGAATATCCTAGCACCTCACTGAGGATGCCAGTTGCGGAAACCGGTCTGAGTTTGGGGGTATTCTACACAGCTTGTTAAGAGTTTGTTTTGTGAGCTCTATATATAAAATAGTATATCATGCATACATCAATAATCATATATGCGAGTGAGAAAATACAAGATCAATGGACAGAAAGGAGAGAGTAAAAAAAGCTGCACATATCACATATAACCTCATATACTAACATACAATAATAATTCATAATGTTTGAAAATGTTCATTAACCTTTGGCTTAACAATGAAAAAATCACATAAAATCATAATATTTTTACTGACTTATTGTAGGTGGAATAGCATAGTCAGTCAAATAAACAATGTGAATTTAATATTCCTGAATCAAAAGATCATCTTTCAAATTTTTTTGGTGGTTCTATAATTGGTCAGATAAAAAACAGTTGAAGAAAAGAGAAGAAAAATATCCCAAGAAAATGTTTAACATAAACTAATAGCTGTATTATTACTATGTGTAATTACAAATCATTGAATCTGTTTGAAAATTTTAAAGAGTGCTTGATTTTTTTATCTTAACACACTTAGAAATTACAATAAATGATAAAAAATAGTCTACCACATAATTGTAAGTAACATGACCATTTTGCATTTGTTAATTACTAAAGCTTATACTAGGTGGCATCGCTGTGCTAAAAGAAAAATATGTTAACTGCATGAATATAAATAAGGGCTAAAATGGAAAATGTATTAATTCATATTTAGTGATAATTTTGAATAAAATTTAAAGAAATATTCAATTTTTATCGTAGAAAAAAAAAATTTAAAAAAATATTTTATGTATAGATATTTTCAAATTTCACTTCAGAACACCTCCTAACACTAACCGACTAATAAATAATTCCAAAAGATAAAATAGATAAAGATCAAGTCCCTCATGTGGTCTATAAAATAGCATGCCCTCAATTAGGCTGTCAGGCATCTTAACTATGGTGAGACTCAGGCTAACATTAATCCAAGAATTTACCAACACAGGTATGCATACAACAGGGTTAAAAATAAAAATGAAAGAACATCAATCCTCTGGGATCGCCAGTATTTCCTATAAAGAGTATTAATAAATATTTAACATCAATAGTTCACATCCATTATGATTGGTGAACTATGCACATCTATCCATTAGCAGTATAGTTAATGT